>OY821520.1:8440058-8705058 GCA_963682025.1 Cordilura impudica
TATATTTTTAATTTTTAATTTTTAATTTTTAATTTTTAATTTTTAATTTTTAATTTTTAATTTTTAATTTTTAATTTTTAATTTTTAATTTTTAATTTTTAATTTTTAATTTTTAATTTTTAATTTTTAATTTTTAATTTTTAATTTTTAATTTTTAATTTTTAATTTTTAATTTTTAATTTTTAATTTTTAATTTTTAATTTTTAATTTTTAATTTTTAATTTTTAATTTATAATTTATAATTTTTAATTTTTAATTTTTAATTTTTAATTTTTAATTTTTAATTTTTAATTTTTAATTTTTAATTTTTAATTTTTAATTTTTAATTTTTAATTTTTAATTTTTAATTTTTAATTTTTAATTTTTAATTTTTAATTTTTAATTTTTAATTTTTAATTTTTAATTTTTAATTTTTAATTTTTAATTTTTAATTTTTAATTTTTAATTTTTAATTTTTAATTTTTAATTTTTAATTTTTAATTTTTAATTTTTAATTTTTAATTTTTAATTTTTAATTTTTAATTTTTAATTTTTAATTTTTAATTTTTAATTTTTAATTTTTAATTTTTAATTTTTAATTTTTAATTTTTAATTTTTAATTTTTAATTTTTAATTTTTAATTTTTAATTTTTAATTTTTAATTTTTAATTTTTAATTTTTAATTTTTAATTTTTAATTTTTAATTTTTAATTTTTAATTTTTAATTTTTAATTTTTAATTTTTAATTTTTAATTTTTAATTTTTAATTTTTAATTTTTAATTTTTAATTTTTAATTTTTAATTTTTAATTTTTAATTTTTAATTTTTAATTTTTAATTTTTAATTTTTAATTTTTAATTTTTAATTTTTAATTTTTAATTTTTAATTTTTAATTTTTAATTTTTAATTTTTAATTTTTAATTTTTAATTTTTAATTTTTAATTTTTAATTTTTAATTTTTAATTTTTAATTTTTAATTTTTAATTTTTAATTTTTAATTTTTAATTTTTAATTTTTAATTTTTAATTTTTAATTTTTAATTTTTAATTTTTAATTTTTAATTTTTAATTTTTAATTTTTAATTTTTAATTTTTAATTTTTAATTTTTAATTTTTAATTTTTAATTTTTAATTTTTAATTTTTAATTTTTAATTTTTAATTTTTAATTTTTAATTTTTAATTTTTAATTTTTAATTTTTAATTTTTAATTTTTAATTTTTAATTTTTAATTTTTAATTTTTAATTTTTAATTTTTAATTTTTAATTTTTAATTTTTAATTTTTAATTTTTAATTTTTAATTTTTAATTTTTAATTTTTAATTTTTAATTTTTAATTTTTAATTTTTAATTTTTAATTTTTAATTTTTAATTTTTAATTTTTAATTTTTAATTTTTAATTTTTAATTTTTAATTTTTAATTTTTAATTTTTAATTTTTAATTTTTAATTTTTAATTTTTAATTTTTAATTTTTAATTTTTAATTTTTAATTTTTAATTTTTAATTTTTAATTTTTAATTTTTAATTTTTAATTTTTAATTTTTAATTTTTAATTTTAATTTTTAATTTTTAATTTTTAATTTTTAATTTTTAATTTTTAATTTTTAATTTTTAATTTTTAATTTTTAATTTTTAATTTTTAATTTTTAATTTTTAATTTTTAATTTTTAATTTTTAATTTTTAATTTTTAATTTTTAATTTTTAATTTTTAATTTTTAATTTTTAATTTTTAATTTTTAATTTTTAATTTTTAATTTTTAATTTTTAATTTTTAATTTTTAATTTTTAATTTTTAATTTTTAATTTTTAATTTTTAATTTTTAATTTTTAATTTTTAATTTTTAATTTTTAATTTTTAATTTTTAATTTTTAATTTTTAATTTTTAATTTTTAATTTTTAATTTTTAATTTTTAATTTTTAATTTTTAATTTTTAATTTTTAATTTTTAATTTTTAATTTTTAATTTTTAATTTTTAATTTTTAATTTTTAATTTTTAATTTTTAATTTTTAATTTTTAATTTTTAATTTTTAATTTTTAATTTTTAATTTTTAATTTTTAATTTTTAATTTTTAATTTTTAATTTTTAATTTTTAATTTTTAATTTTTAATTTTTAATTTTTAATTTTTAATTTTTAATTTTTAATTTTTAATTTTTAATTTTTAATTTTTAATTTTTAATTTTTAATTTTTAATTTTTAATTTTTAATTTTTAATTTTTAATTTTTAATTTTTAATTTTTAATTTTTAATTTTTAATTTTTAATTTTTAATTTTTAATTTTTAATTTTTAATTTTAATTTTTAATTTTTAATTTTTAATTTTTAAATTTTTAATTTTTAATTTTTAATTTTTAATTTTTAATTTTTAATTTTTAATTTTTAATTTTTAATTTTTAATTTTTAATTTTTAATTTTTAATTTTTAATTTTTAATTTTTAATTTTTAATTTTTAATTTTTAATTTTTAATTTTTAATTTTTAATTTTTAATTTTTAATTTTTAATTTTTAATTTTTAATTTTTAATTTTTAATTTTTAATTTTTAATTTTTAATTTTTAATTTTTAATTTTTAATTTTTAATTTTTAATTTTTAATTTTTAATTTTTAATTTTTAATTTTTAATTTTTAATTTTTAATTTTTAATTTTTAATTTTTAATTTTTAATTTTTAATTTTTAATTTTTAATTTTTAATTTTTAATTTTTAATTTTTAATTTTTAATTTTTAATTTTTAATTTTTAATTTTTAATTTTTAATTTTTAATTTTTAATTTTTAATTTTTAATTTTTAATTTTTAATTTTTAATTTTTAATTTTTAATTTTTAATTTTTAATTTTTAATTTTTAATTTTTAATTTTTAATTTTTAATTTTTAATTTTTAATTTTTAATTTTTAATTTTTAATTTTTAATTTTTAATTTTTAATTTTTAATTTTTAATTTTTAATTTTTAATTTTTAATTTTTAATTTTTAATTTTTAATTTTTAATTTTTAATTTTTAATTTTTAATTTTTAATTTTTAATTTTTAATTTTTAATTTTTAATTTTTAATTTTTAATTTTTAATTTTTAATTTTTAATTTTTAATTTTTAATTTTTAATTTTTAATTTTTAATTTTTAATTTTTAATTTTTAATTTTTAATTTTTAATTTTTAATTTTTAATTTTTAATTTTTAATTTTTAATTTTTAATTTTTAATTTTTAATTTTTAATTTTTAATTTTTAATTTTTAATTTTTAATTTTTAATTTTTAATTTTTAATTTTTAATTTTTAATTTTTAATTTTTAATTTTTAATTTTTAATTTTTAATTTTTAATTTTTAATTTTTAATTTTTAATTTTTAATTTTTAATTTTTAATTTTTAATTTTTAATTTTTAATTTTTAATTTTTAATTTTTAATTTTTAATTTTTAATTTTTAATTTTTAATTTTTAATTTTTAATTTTTAATTTTTAATTTTTAATTTTTAATTTTTAATTTTTAATTTTTAATTTTTAATTTTTAATTTTTAATTTTTAATTTTTAATTTTTAATTTTTAATTTTTAATTTTTAATTTTTAATTTTTAATTTTTAATTTTTAATTTTTAATTTTTAATTTTTAATTTTTAATTTTTAATTTTTAATTTTTAATTTTTAATTTTTAATTTTTAATTTTTAATTTTTAATTTTTAATTTTTAATTTTTAATTTTTAATTTTTAATTTTTAATTTTTAATTTTTAATTTTTAATTTTTAATTTTTAATTTTTAATTTTTAATTTTTAATTTTTAATTTTTAATTTTTAATTTTTAATTTTTAATTTTTAATTTTTAATTTTTAATTTTTAATTTTTAATTTTTAATTTTTAATTTTTAATTTTTAATTTTTAATTTTTAATTTTTAATTTTTAATTTTTAATTTTTAATTTTTAATTTTTAATTTTTAATTTTTAATTTTTAATTTTTAATTTTTAATTTTTAATTTTTAATTTTTAATTTTTAATTTTTAATTTTTAATTTTTAATTTTTAATTTTTAATTTTTAATTTTTAATTTTTAATTTTTAATTTTTAATTTTTAATTTTTAATTTTTAATTTTTAATTTTTAATTTTTAATTTTTAATTTTTAATTTTTAATTTTTAATTTTTAATTTTTAATTTTTAATTTTTAATTTTTAATTTTTAATTTTTAATTTTTAATTTTTAATTTTTAATTTTTAATTTTTAATTTTTAATTTTTAATTTTTAATTTTTAATTTTTAATTTTTAATTTTTAATTTTTAATTTTTAATTTTTAATTTTTAATTTTTAATTTTTAATTTTTAATTTTTAATTTTTAATTTTTAATTTTTAATTTTTAATTTTTAATTTTTAATTTTTAATTTTTAATTTTTAATTTTTAATTTTTAATTTTTAATTTTTAATTTTTAATTTTTAATTTTTAATTTTTAATTTTTAATTTTTAATTTTTAATTTTTAATTTTTAATTTTTAATTTTTAATTTTTAATTTTTAATTTTTAATTTTTAATTTTTAATTTTTAATTTTTAATTTTTAATTTTTAATTTTTAATTTTTAATTTTTAATTTTTAATTTTTAATTTTTAATTTTTAATTTTTAATTTTTAATTTTTAATTTTTAATTTTTAATTTTTAATTTTTAATTTTTAATTTTTAATTTTTAATTTTTAATTTTTAATTTTTAATTTTTAATTTTTAATTTTTAATTTTTAATTTTTAATTTTTAATTTTTAATTTTTAATTTTTAATTTTTAATTTTTAATTTTTAATTTTTAATTTTTAATTTTTAATTTTTAATTTTTAATTTTTAATTTTTAATTTTTAATTTTTAATTTTTAATTTTTAATTTTTAATTTTTAATTTTTAATTTTTAATTTTTAATTTTTAATTTTTAATTTTTAATTTTTAATTTTTAATTTTTAATTTTTAATTTTTAATTTTTAATTTTTAATTTTTAATTTTTAATTTTTAATTTTTAATTTTTAATTTTTAATTTTTAATTTTTAATTTTTAATTTTTAATTTTTAATTTTTAATTTTTAATTTTTAATTTTTAATTTTTAATTTTTAATTTTTAATTTTTAATTTTTAATTTTTAATTTTTAATTTTTAATTTTTAATTTTTAATTTTTAATTTTTAATTTTTAATTTTTAATTTTTAATTTTTAATTTTTAATTTTTAATTTTTAATTTTTAATTTTTAATTTTTAATTTTTAATTTTTAATTTTTAATTTTTAATTTTTAATTTTTAATTTTTAATTTTTAATTTTTAATTTTTAATTTTTAATTTTTAATTTTTAATTTTTAATTTTTAATTTTTAATTTTTAATTTTTAATTTTTAATTTTTAATTTTTAATTTTTAATTTTTAATTTTTAATTTTTAATTTTTAATTTTTAATTTTTAATTTTTAATTTTTAATTTTTAATTTTTAATTTTTAATTTTTAATTTTTAATTTTTAATTTTTAATTTTTAATTTTTAATTTTTAATTTTTAATTTTTAATTTTTAATTTTTAATTTTTAATTTTTAATTTTTAATTTTTAATTTTTAATTTTTAATTTTTAATTTTTAATTTTTAATTTTTAATTTTTAATTTTTAATTTTTAATTTTTAATTTTTAATTTTTAATTTTTAATTTTTAATTTTTAATTTTTAATTTTTAATTTTTAATTTTTAATTTTTAATTTTTAATTTTTAATTTTTAATTTTTAATTTTTAATTTTTAATTTTTAATTTTTAATTTTTAATTTTTAATTTTTAATTTTTAATTTTTAATTTTTAATTTTTAATTTTTAATTTTTAATTTTTAATTTTTAATTTTTAATTTTTAATTTTTAATTTTTAATTTTTAATTTTTAATTTTTAATTTTTAATTTTTAATTTTTAATTTTTAATTTTTAATTTTTAATTTTTAATTTTTAATTTTTAATTTTTAATTTTTAATTTTTAATTTTTAATTTTTAATTTTTAATTTTTAATTTTTAATTTTTAATTTTTAATTTTTAATTTTTAATTTTTAATTTTTAATTTTTAATTTTTAATTTTTAATTTTTAATTTTTAATTTTTAATTTTTAATTTTTAATTTTTAATTTTTAATTTTTAATTTTTATTTTTAATTTTTAATTTTTAATTTTTAATTTTTAATTTTTAATTTTTAATTTTTAATTTTTAATTTTTAATTTTTAATTTTTAATTTTTAATTTTTAATTTTTAATTTTTAATTTTTAATTTTTAATTTTTAATTTTTAATTTTTAATTTTTAATTTTTAATTTTTAATTTTTAATTTTTAATTTTTAATTTTTAATTTTTAATTTTTAATTTTTAATTTTTAATTTTTAATTTTTAATTTTTAATTTTTAATTTTTAATTTTAATTTTTAATTTTTAATTTTTAATTTTTCATTTAGTATATTTCTGTGGTCACAATCAATCATTAACTGCCTAAGTCGAAAATCATGGTTTCGAGAAAAATAGCTTTTTATATAAATGTAATGGGGCTTCATTACGACTTAGGTCAGTATGTTTTCATTAATAACTTTTTATTAAACAGTGTTAGAGAAATGGGGATTTCACGTAAATATAAAGCGTTTTGTAGAATATGATAGCATACATAACTCAAATCGTTTTTAAGTCGACTTAGACGGTTATCGCTTGTGACCACAGATTTAATTTTTTATTTTTCTTTTTCATTTTTTATTTTTAATTTTTATATTTCATTTTTCAATTTTTATTTTTAATTTATTTATTTTTATTTTTTTATTTCTCATTTTTAATTTTTTATTTTTAATTTTTCAATTTTTATTTTTTTTTTATTTTTAATTTTTTATTTTTTATTATTCATTTTTAGTTTTTTATTTTTCATTTTTCGTTTTTAATTTTTCATTTCATTTTTAATTTTTCAACAGCAACAAAAAGGTTATTACATATCAAAATTTTTTCACCAATACAATCATAAGTCACACCGATTTTGTCTTACGTCTTACATCTTACGCTGTTTTTGTGATTGTATTATGAAATAAAGATATTTCCACATCAAAAAACGATCTACTTAATGAAATAAATTTTCTTTTTATACCCTTTCAACAGTTTGTGAATGAAGTGGTACGAGTAGTAGCTTCTGGGGAAATATTTAAACTTTTTATTCACTTCCCAATATTAAATATTTAATATTCACCAAACAAAATATGACAAACAAGATTCCGAAAATAACTACTGGTCGAACGCAGAGCTCAAAGGTTAAAAGCCCGATTTTCACTATGTGTCAGTTTCAATGCCAATTGAATGGCTGTATTTTGTTGCACATGGCAACATTTTACATCTATGTCAGTTGAGGCAATTTCTGAAAACCATAAATTCCAATATCTTTAACAAACGGTTCTTACAGAATAACTTAAAAAGTCCGCATTAAAAATCAAACAATTTTGGGTGTTTTTTTTTTTGCTTAGATAGAACTTACGAAAGGGTAAGTTGTCAAACAAACTGTCAAACTGCGCTCTCTTTTTGACATTTATGATCAAAATACTCTGACAAATCACCATAAACTTACTTTGAAAATAAGTTCTGTCATCGATTCGCGCAACTTGTAGACGACATTGAAGGAACGAAAGTGTGGAGATCAAAATGTATCGCAGGATTTGAGGCTTTGTCGGTCCACCACGTGGAAAATTTTATGTAAAGATCTTGGCCTACATCCGTCTAAGATCCAGCTGGTGTAGGAATTAAAGCCACGAAACCATCACATGCGTCGTTCTTTCGCCGAATGGGCTCTAGAGCAGTTGGAAACTGACCCGATGTTTTAACTCCAAATTGTGTTCAGTGATGGAGCTCATTTTTGGCTTAACGGGTTTGTTAATAAACAAACACCTCTCGACTTTTTCTTGAGGGGCCACGTGAAGTCAATGGTTTATGCTGATAAGCCAGCAATAATAATTGACGCCTAGAGGGCCAAAAATGTTCGTGTCATTCAAAAAAGTGGACGTCCATAATGCGCTTCGTCACGCACAGCCGCAGCCGCGGTATTCATATGCACGAAAGCATTTCCAAATGTTAATGCCATGTACAGATCATTCAAATAAATTTAAAGAAAATTGAATTTTTTTATGTTATTTTTTACAATTCAAAGTTCTATCGTGCTAAAAAAACACAATCACTTCAATCGATTCTCTTCGAAACACTTCGTTCAATGGTTGGGACATTGGTTTATAAAATACCGTTTTATTATTATAATTCAATTGTTAAAAAAAACTAATTTAACTTATATAATTTTAAACATACCACTATGCCAACTGCCATTAAATGGTTTCCATTGAAAGCGTTTACCTAAAATATCACTTAATGTTAATCTGCTGCCTCGTATGCGTAGACCTTCATCCTCTGCTTAAATAAACCAATAAAAAAAAAACTTTCGATATAAGCATTAATTTCAAAACATTTCGAAAATATGATCAACATTACCTGGTGATAACAAAAATATTGAAAATATGATTAAACTAAATACGGCTGCTATGACCAATAATGCTATAAAAATACCACGCCAGTTACGTCTTTCCGGTGAAATGGCCACCAGTTCCTGAAAAACAAAAACAAAAAAATGAATCATTAAATATCTATATATGAGCATGAGTATGTGTTTTTTTCAGTTTAATTATACATTAATTTAATGGTTTTTCATCAAAACATACATGTGGGATTCGAGGTTGTTGTTTTTTTTATATGATAATAAAAAGAAAATTAACATTTTAAGCTTTTGTTAAGACAAACATTTAAATACATTTTTTCATAAAACTTTTTTTCAATATTAAATTGATTGTTGATTTAATGACAATGGAAAAATGAATAATTCTAAAATTTATTTCCATTTGTCGTTTTATCATTCGATTGCAAGTAACTTAGTTTGATGTCATTTTCAATAATTTTTTTTTGTCACAATTTTTTATAGTTGACTTGTGTAATTTGACACATTACATTTATTTTTAAACTCTTTCTTTTAACTCATACTCTCTGTCTGTCTGTCTGCCATGGAGCAACCCCATTCCCCCTCATCCAATTGATCTGAAACTTGGCCCATAGTCGTTTTGTGTCTACAGATTAATTTTGGGGTAGTCACGCACAGTCACGCTCAGTCACGGAGTGCTTTAAAACCCATTTTCCCCTTATCCGATCGATCTGAAACTTAGCCGATAGACTTGCCGTGAAAAAAGATTAACTTTGACATAGTCACGCACAGTTACGGAGAGATTAAAACCTGATTTCCCCTCATCCGATCGATCTGAAACTTGGTCCACAGACTTGCTGTCATCACATATTAACTTAAAGATAGTCAGGCATAGCCGCGTCCAGTTACGGAGTGATTTAAACCCCATTTTCCCTCATCCAATCAATCTGAAACTTTGCCCATAGACTTGTTGTGGCCAAAGATTAATTTTAAGATAGTCATACACAGTCACACACAGTCACTCAGAGATTCAAAACATGCATAAGGAAAGAAAGAGTTTAAATAAAAACTTTGTTTTTATGGGTTAGATAATTTACAAAAATTAATTTTATAATTATCCCAATTTTTATTGTAAAAAATTTTATTTAAAAAATTCTATCAAATATGTTAACTTTAAATATTTAATTAGGTCAAACTTCAAACGAGCGCTCCAATAAATGCGACACTTAAAGTGGATAATTTTTTAATTTTTAGATGTACGCGTTGAAGAACATGTTCTGTTTTTTTAGCAGTACAAGTGCAAGAAAACGAACTTAAAATAAAGCTACACTTGAATCTGTGTGGTTTATGTGTGTTCGAAACAAAAAATATGTGATAGAAAAATGTTCGTGTAGATAACGAAATATTAAAACGAAACACAGTCATGATTGTGTTGGGCACTGTACAAAATTCAGAAACACACATAATTGATATGAAAATAAAAATATGTGTTTGTTGGTCTGAGCTATATTTGTTTACATATATTAACGAGTTTTTTATTCAGTGTGTGTTTTTTTTCTGAACTCTGATAATGACTTTGTGCTGATGTTTGTAACTATCGAAAATATTTGACCTAGATCCATCTTATATTATAACAGTCGGCCCATAATCACTTTCTGAGTCGATTTAGCGATGTCCGTCCGTCCGTGTATCCGTCCGTCCGTCCGTCCGTCTTTGTGTCTATGTAAACCTTGTAATCAAACTACAGGTCTTATTCTTAGACAATAATGTTTTCTTGGAGCCTACTAAATTTTCAACTGTGCAACTGTATGTGGGAAACTACTTAAACATGAGTGGTTTATTAAACTATGTAAATAAAACTTCTTTTTTATAGTCTACATATTGAAGTTGTTTTTTTTTTGTTTTTTTAATTTTCTAATTTCTAAGACAGTAGTCCTTCTACAATAAAACCCAATTGTATACTAAACAGAAAACATATGCGAATCAATGCAAGGATGTTTCAAAAGGGGAAATAAACAAAAAAAATATAGAACATTTTAAAGCAACATTCAACATTTTTTCGGCCGTTAATATACATATATTTAAATTAATATTATTTGCTTATACATTAAAGATTTTATTTGTTTATTTTGAAATAGACAGAAAAAAAATATATAGTATAAAGAGTGTAATGAAAATTTATTGTTGTATTAACACAAATGTAAATATTTCTTTATGTTTACATAAGGATGACACTTATACCTATGTGAAATAATTTGTTGTTCAGTGAGTGAGACAATTATTCAGTGTATAGACACGGATGAAAGTTTAATAGAAAATTTTCATCGTGTGCACCGGGCCTAAGAACATATTTAATAGCTTCGCCATGTTTGTCATATAAAGACTGTGGGAAAGATGGAGGAATATATGAGCAGGTACTAAATAATTGTTTTCCATTAAGTTTAATTAATACTGCCATAAATTCGAAGTCGATCAATTATTAAAATTCCAGAGGATAAAATTAAATTAATGATTAAAACATTAAAAAATACCATTGGCTCCTCCATGCAAAGGTCAACCTTACGTCCAATTTTAGAATTTTATTTTAAATAATTTTTATTGATACCATTTCAAAGAAAAGGACATGAAAATATGGCAATAGTTTGTTAGATGAATTCTTGAATATTTTTATAGCCCATATTTTTCCAGTAAGAAAGGAAAAGTGTAGTTAAGTAATTTTTAAACTCAAAGCAGTGTCATATCTGTCAGATAACAAAATACTTCTTTTTACTATAATTTATTTTACTATAATTATTTAAGAAGTCATGTTTTTTATATGCTTTGTTAATAAACTAGCTTTTATATTAACTATAAACAACTGTTTCCTATTTGTCATACAAATAACTTCAGAGCTTTTCTGGGTTTTACAAACATCCTCTAAAATTATGTCTTTTTGTTGTAATGTCTGTCACGACTACGTTTTGCCCTTAATTATTAATAACAATAATACTTTCTCACTTTTTCTAATGGTAAATATGTATGTTGGTCAGGTCCGTCTACAAAATTTTGTATATTCTTATGAACAATGAAAAACTTTAACTGTATAATTGAGATTACAAAGATCACCGAATGTCATGTCTGTCACTATGGAATCAACCGATTGTGTTTAAAAAACAGTTGAAAGAAAACTTCAGAAACTATAAATATTTAAATAACGATTAAGATTTTATACAGTTTCTTTCATAGCATATTCTATTTGTATTGTTTTAATCAACTCTGGTACAGGAGTTTAAAAGTTTCCATTGTGTTGGCATTATAAAATTTTTTTTCCTTTATATATTTTCTTTTTAATTGTATTTTTTGTAACGAATTTGTTATCTTTCGAAAGAGAACACATCAAAGAGTGATTTCGCCAAAAGAAATAAATAATTATTTATAAACAAAATTGCTAAATTCAGAATTTTGCAAAAGTTTCGAATGTATTGTCCCCTACTGTATATCCAAATCCGTAGGAACTAGGATCTGAAAATTAGAGTTATGTTGAAATTTTTTTAATAAAAAGTTATATAGAAGTAAATGTCCGAGGAATGATTCAATTCAATAAAATATTGATCCTTGTGAACTAGCCTTCAGATAATGCTTTGCTTTTTACAATTTAGATATTTATTATTCGAGCAAAATACCAGTTATTTGTTGAATTTTAGTTTTTCAAACAAAAATAAAAATTCTTTTTGGTTTTTTTTCGAGCAAATATAAAAAGTAACCACTGTGAGAAATGTGAGAAAAATTCATTTGAGAAATATGTTGGTATTTAATGCTAAGCCAACTAAAAATTCCAATGAAGCTCACTTTTTTTTTGTGTTTCATTTTTATATTTGCTTGAAAAAATATAAATTAAAAAATAACTGTTACTTTGTGATTTTTATGATGTAAAAGAAAAAAACGATATCAAAATTATTAAATTGCCAATTAGGAAAAAGTTACCGATGATAATGATCAGGGCTGTAAATTTTTTACACTAAAAAATATTGTATTAAATTGAAAGAAAAACGTTAAAATTAAGAATTTAAAAATTATGAAACTATTCTAAACAAAAACTTTGTTACACGATTTACATATGTGCAACCCTAATGCGTATGTATCTTAATTTATAATAAATTGTTCAATTCATTTGTGCGGTTGATTGATTTGTGATTTTTTTATTTATGTGTATTTCATTAAATTTGGCCTATTATTATTATTTTTTTGATTGGATATTTGAGCAGTTGTTGCCTTGACCTTCAAATGGTTCATGTACATATACACACACACATATACACAAAATTATCGTTAGAGACATGTGGAAAATCAGACACTTGAACTCTCACGAAGCGTATGAAGATTATTAATTTAAATTTTATGTTAATTAAACGAATTTATGTATGGAAATGTTTAATTAAGTGTACAAAATAATGATTTTGATTAGCGATAAAAAAAAAATTGATGTACACATAATTATTTTGCCTTTAGCCAAAATTTTCTATATTTATTTCCATGTAATTTTTATTAAATTTATTTTATTACAAATTTGGACAAATTAAAGTTTTTGGAATCATTGGCTTATTTTTATTTTATTTTGTAAGCTATTTCATATAAAAAAGAAACATTGGGCAAAATTTATAATAATAAAAAGTAACATAATTAATTGGTTATTAACAAATTATTTCTGGATAATTTTTACCATTAAGACAACATAAAGTAGTAAAATGCATTTTCAATGGTTTTTTCAGGTTTTTGATGTGTAAACATCTATACGCGCAGGGGGGTAAATTTCTATTTCACAATACAATCACAAAAACAGCGTAACTTATATCGGTGTGAGCTGAAGGAGATAACGCTGTGTGACTTATGATTGTATTGGTGAAAAAATATTTTCAAGAGAAACTGTTCATGGGCAATTACCCAATGCATTCGAAATTGGAATTGTGGTAGGAGAGACAAACCTAAGTAACTCGTGTTTTTAACACTTTTTTTAATTTTCAAATTAGCTCCATAGACCAAATATTTGATACCATTTTTTCTTTTTAAACATTTTCTTGAACACTACCTGACCAACTATTTGTCAAATAGTGTACATATTATTTATTTTACTAGCCGACTGCATTTTGTGGAATTTTTGATGTGTATTTTTATAAATACTTTATTCCTCAATAAACTATAATTAAGTTTTTATTCACAAACCACAACGATTTGTAGAATTCCACCAAAATATTTCTGTATTTTCTTAAGTTTTATTTGAGTTCTAAAGAAATCTTTTTTTCTGTTTTTATTACGTACGAATGACGATGTAATAATAGACTGCAAGTAAAGATAATGCAAAAGCAGTGTTAACTGACATGGTTGTCTTTGTTGGTACTTTTTTCAATATAGTTAGTTGGCAACGCCTCAGACCATATAAACAATTACATGTTAACAACTTTCATTAATAAACATTTTTAGTAATTATTACTATTAAGCATTAAATTGATATAAATTTGGAATATTTTCCAATAACTAGGATATAATATAAATAAATTTTGTTAGTTGAAATTTTAATTAAATTTAATTAGTTAATAATAGCTTTAAGTTCCATTGTACATCATAAATCAATTTAACACATGACGACATCTTAATATAAAATGCAGTATATAATACCGTCATCCAAGTAAGGAAAAGCGTAGGAAAATCGTATCATAAAAAAATACACTCAAACCTGTTTTTGTGCGAGGGTTAGGGACCGCATTAAAAAAACTCATACAAAAAAATCTTAAAAAATCATTTGAATTTCAGAAAACATAAATAGAATTTCAGAAAACATCAATATAATTTAAGAAAACATCAATTGAATTTCAGAAAACATCAATAGAATTTCAGAAAACATTAATACAATTTCAGAAAACATCATTCTAGTTTCAGAAAACATCATTTGAATTTCAGAAAACGTAAATAGAATTTCAGAAAACATCAATATATTTTCAGAAAACATCATTCGAGTTTCAGAAAACATCAATTGAATTTCAGAAAACATCAATTGTATTTCAGAAAACATCAATTGTATTTCAGAAAACATCATTTGAATTTCAGAAAACATAAATAGAATTTCAGAAAGCATCAATAGAATTTCAGAAAACATCAATTGTATTTCAGAAACCATCAATATAATTTCAGAAAACATCATTTGAATTTCAGAAAACATAAATAGAATTTCAGAAAACATCAATATAATTTCAGAAAACATCATTTGAATTTCAGAAAGCATCAATAGAATTTCAGAAAATATCAATATAATTTCAGAAAACATCATTCGAGTTTCAGAAGACATCATTTGAATTTCAGAAAACATAAATAGAATTTCAGAAAACATCAATATAATTTCAGAAAACATCATTCGAGTTTCAGAAAACATCAATTGAATTTCAGAAAACATCAATATAATTTCAGAAAACATCAATATAATTTCAGAAAACATCATTCGAGTTTCAGAAAACATCATTTGAATTTCAGAAAACATAAATAGAATTTCAGAAAACATCAATATAATTTCAGAAAACATCATTCGAGTTTCAGAAAACTTCAATTGAATTTAAGAAAATATCAATAGAATTTCAGAAAACATCAATTGTATTTCAGAAAACATCAATTGTATTTCAGAAAACATCATTAGAATTTCAGAAAACATAAATAGAATTTCAGAAAACATCAATAGAATTTCAGAAAACATCAATTGTATTTCAGAAAACATCAATTGAATTTCAGAAAACATAAAAAGAATTTCAGAAAACATCAATAGAATTTCAGAAAACATCAATTGTATTTCAGAAAACATCAATTGTATTTCAGAAAACATCAATTGAATTTCAGAAAACATAAAAAGAATTTCAGAAAACATCAATATAATTTCAGAAAACATTCGAGTTTCAGAAAACATTATTTGAATTTCAGAAAACATAAATAGAATTTCAGAAAACATCAATATAATTTCAGAAAACATCAATTGTATCTCAGAAAACATCAATTGTATTTCAGAAAACATCATTTGAATTTCAGAAAACATAATTAGAATTTCAGAAAACATCAATAGAATTTCAAAAAGCATCATTTGAATTGCTGAAAACATTAACTGTATTTCAGAAAACATCGATTGAATTTCAGAAAACATCAATTGCATTTCAGAAAACATCAATTGAATTTCAGAAAACAGCATAATCGACTTATTTTTTATGCACTGGAATATATGATGTTGATGTTTTCTTTAATTATTAGATGTTTACACATCTCCCTTGTGATCGGACTCACATGATTTTTTTTAAATATTAAATTTAAAGATTAGGTTAAATAACAATTTAAAATTATACATTATAAATATAAATTTTAAGTTTATAAATATTTATTTGGCTTTCAATCAATAATTTTTTAAAAAAGAAAAGGGAAAAATATAAAAACAAACATTATATACAGCTGAGTCGGATTCATAGACCCTCCAACTATTTCTATATCATAATTTTGGAAGAATAAGTTTCGTTAAAAGCAACATTGGCTATATCAAACGCATCAAAAAAGGGGAAAAAAAAAAATTTCGAAAATAAATTTGTTTAAAAGTGATGGCCAAATAGTGACCCAAATAATGTTTTTAAACTAAGATTCTATCTTTATTGTACTATGTATCATACGTTACAAATGAAATAGCAAACAGAATCGACTGCCATTGTAAAATAACTGTAAACCAACCTTAGTTTCTGAATCATACATTCATAAATATAACATGCACGTACATGCCATTTTAAGTTACAAGAATGTTTGTGTATGTTGTCAGTTGTGTATTATGTCGAGTGCAATATTAATATGCAACTGTTTTTTATTTGCATGTATTTGCTAAACTACGCGAACAAAGTACTAGACAAAATAAAATGAATCTCTAAGGATTTATTTCAGCTGAATATTGTTTTAAAAGTGGAAATTTTTATGTTCTAACTTTAATTTTATTTCGTTTTTTTTTTTTGAAACAAAAAAAAAACTTTATTTTACAATTCATGAAAAAGTTTTTAGAAAACTTTATTTTTTTAAGAAAAAACAATATTTCTTAAAAATAACATGGTGTTACAGTCAGAATGAACTTTTAAAATTACCTAGGATAAGCGGTTGAATTTTCACTCTAAAATTCTGAAGTTAACGATAAACTAAACTAAATAAGTTTTGAACCGATTTTAATTTTTTTTAAGCTTTTAGAAAGATAAATAGCTTTCCAAATATTTATACATATGTATATACAGTCGCTCACAGCTTATTTGATGCAGATAAATTTTATATGTTTAAAAATATATATTTAAAAAATACAAAAACGACATATGTGGTTTAGTTAATAATGACGCGTTATTTATATTTACAAAAAAAAAAAAATCTGCTTTAAGTTCTCTAGAAACTCAAAATACAAAATAAGGTACCAAATTCAGGTCACACCTTAAATGCTGCAATTTTAAAAAACATTAAATAAAAAGGATTTACTGTTATTTTAAAATTTTTTTCAATTGCTTAGTATTTAGTAGGATATCCTTTATTATCAATAACCACTTTAAGCCTTTTCGGCATAGAGTCCACTAGCTTTGTTGATAGTCTGGATCTATTTTATCCCATTCTTTTTGCAACGCTTTTTTTAAGTTAGATTTGTTATGGATATCGTATTATCGTATTCGGGATTTACCTAAAAATTTACTTAGTGAATCTTTACCATTTGTTTAATACAGCGTTTAAGGGGCTGATCCATTTTTTATATTTTGTTTAAGAAAATTTTTTAAAACTAGAAAAAAGTGTTTTTAAAATTTTGTCGAAAAAAATTACTTATTTTCGGTCTCATTGCGCAATAGGTTAGCAACGTGGTAATAAAACAATATTTCATATCTGAGTACTTATTTCTCAAAGTTGAAAAAAGTGCCTTCAAATTTCATGACGTAGCGTTTTTTTTTTGGCACAAAAGTGGTCGGGGGCATTTGCTATTTCTTGGCGAGTTTTTATTCGATTTGAAGTTTTATAGATTTTTAAAAAGATAATTTATTACTGAAGTCGATTCTTTAACAACTTGTCGAAAAAATTAAACTGTACAACGATTTTTTCCTAAAATCTGAAAAGTCATATTTTCCCCTTATAGACACACTTGAAATTTTCAATCGATTTCCGGCGCTACTTTATTTATCCGATTGTCCCCAAATTTCACATTTGTTAGTTTTATATAGAAATGAAACAAACTGGATGCCGATACTCCCAAAAATCGTATTTACATTTTTTAAGGACCACTCTAATAGTGGGTGACAATACATTGGAAACTTTTATAAAATTCTAAATTTAAAAATTTTGTTTTCAATAATAATATTTGGTGTTCTCTATCAATATATAAAAAATGTGTTACAAAAAAAAAACAAAAAAAAAAAAAAATAATAATAACAAAAATATGGAAACTTTTAAACTTCTGTAACAAAGTTTACTAAAAAAATAAAAATAGAAGATTGAGCGAAAGAAAATTTACAAAATCTTAATCGTTATTTAAATATTTATAGTCTCTGACGCTTTCTTTCAACTGTTTTTTTAAACAAAATTGTATTTTTCAATGTTTTAAACTTATAATTAATTATATATGTGGCCTTCTCCGAGAAAAGGGACCTAGTGTGTGAAAATTAAGTTTTGCGAAAAAAACGCATTTAAAGTTTCTACACCCTTTTAGGTACCAGAATCCACCGTCTTTGACACAACCCTTTTTTTCTCACACTAGGTCCCTTTTCTCGGAGAAGGTTATATATTATAAAATAATGGCCAGAATAATAGATGATTTTACGACCTGATGTATAGATGGCGACAGCATTTTCAAAAACATTGTGTTGGTTAAAAGTGGCAACATTATAAAACATGTTTTAAGTTTTAAGGCGCCACGTTGTTGAGTAGATTTTTAAAATTTTTTCTCAGTGAATTTGTAAACATGAAAAAAAGATTGGTTCCCGTTATGCAATTGAATGGTTTCATTTCATTTCCACTCTGGAGGAGTCTGCTACTTCATATACGAGTGGAGAGTTTGAATGAGGCCGTACGAGCTGCCCAGACGAACACCGTCGATCAATTGCGCTTAAAAAATCCACAAAATGATATTGGATGATCGTCGGCTGAAGGAGCTTGAGCTAGCTGGAATGATAAGCGTTTCAAAAAGTGCTGTATATTGCATATTGATCGAAAATTTGGGGATGAAAAAGCTGTCCGCAAAAAAAAAACATC
This sequence comes from Cordilura impudica, assembly GCA_963682025.1. Classification (NCBI taxonomy): domain Eukaryota; kingdom Metazoa; phylum Arthropoda; class Insecta; order Diptera; family Scathophagidae; genus Cordilura; species Cordilura impudica. Next base: position 8,458,720 of record OY821520.1, read on the forward strand.
AGCAAACACTCTATTGAAACATCTTCACGAGGCTCTAGGAAATATCGTCCAATGAAAAATAAACAATGGCTCAATATAAAATGATCGGAAAAAATAAAAAATCGCAAAAACAAAAATGAAATTTTGCCCAAAAAAATTTAAAAAAGAACTACCCCAAATTAATCTATAGTCACAACAAAACTATTGGTCAAGTTTCAGATCAATTGGATGAGGGGGAATGATGTTGCCCCACAGCAGACAGACAGAGAGTATGAGAAAATTTTTATTAAAACTTCATTTCCTTACGCATTTTGAATCTCTACGTGACTGTGCGTGATTATTTTTAAATTAATCTTTGGTCACATTAAGTCAGATCGATCGAATGAGGGGAAATGAGGTTTAAATCACTCCGTTACTGTGCGTGACTATGCGTGACTGTGTGTGACTATCTTAAAATTAATCTTTGGCCACAACAAGTCTATGGACAGAGTTTCAGATCGATCGGAGAAGGGGAACTGAGGTTTTAATCTCTCCATGACTGTGTGTGACTATGTCAAAGTTAATCTTTTTTCACAGCAAGTCTATCGACCAAGTTTCAGATCGATCGGATAAGGGGAAGTGGGGTTTAAATCACTGCGTGACTACGCGTGACTGTGCGTGACTATGTCGAAGTTAATCTTTCTTTGCAGCAAGTACATCGACCAAGTTTCAGATTGATTGGATGATGGGAAATCCGTTTTAAAACTCTCCGCGACTGTGCGCGACCATGCATGACTGTGCGTGACCAAGCCAAAATTAAACTGTAGTCATAACAAGACTATGGATAAGGGGGAATAGGGTTGCCCCACAACAGACAGACAGACAGAAAGTATGAGTTGAAAGAAAGAGTTTAATAAGGAGAAATGGCCAAAAGGGAATTTTGTAGGGGATTTTTTTTTTGGACCATTTTTCATTTTTATTTTGGGCGATTTTTCATTGGGCGATTTTCGTAGAGCTTTTTCACGACACTGTTTTTGTTATATTTTGAGCAAACGTGGCACCCATCTTGCGGGCAGCTTTCTCATATCCAAACTTTCGGTCAATAAACGATGTATAGCACTTTTTGAAATGCACCTCCAGCCGATGATCATCCAATACCACTTCGTTGGTTTTTAGTAATGTGGCCACCACAATTGGTCGTACTTTCTGAGTCGATTTCGCGATGTCCGTCCGTCCGTCTGTCTGTGTGTCCATGTAATGATGAAATTTAGTATATAAGCTTCTAGTAGCCATGGCATAAACGCTATTGAAATTGGTGAAAATCGGTCCATGTTCAGACCTAGACCCCATATAATGACCACTACAAAATCGACTTAAATTGCCATAAGATCCAAATTATCATATAGATCTCAGTCAAATTGGGTTTCTGTGTGTTTAGTACATCCATTAATCAGTAGTCCAAAAATAAACCCAATAGGACAATTCTAAATCATAGCCCCGATATAAAGCTGTTTCCCGATCTTCACTTAAATCCAGCAAAATCAAAAATATTACACAGATTTTCCTCAAATTTTGTGTATATATGTTTTTCCAAAAAATAAGTGACCTTACCAAATATGGTCAGAATCGGTCCATTTTTCGACCTAGTCCTCATATAAATATAGCATCCGATATGAACGTTTTCATATCCGAAGTAAAAAAAAAATCAAGTAAGAAAGTTATAGTTGGTCTAGACCGACTATACGATACCCTATACCATGCGTTTTGGTCCAACTAATTAGATATAGAAAATAAGCATAAACCAAAATTGAGTGACATTGTTATTAATTTTTTTGGCTGCAGATATGAAAAAGTTCATATCGGGTGCCATATATATATGGGGACTAGGTCGAAAAATGGACCGACCCTGACCATATTTGGCAAAGTCACTTATATTTTGAAAAAATATATACAAACCAAATTTAAGAAAAATCTGTGTAATATTTTTGTTTTTTTTTTTATAGATTTTAGTGAAGATTGGGAAGCAGCTCTAAATGGTGCCTATGAATATAAATTGTCCTATAGGCATTATTTTTGGACTACTGATTAATAGATAGAATCAGAGTTCAGAAAAAAATACACACTGAATAAAAATCTCGTACATATATGTAAACAAACATAACTTAGACCAACACACACATATTTTTAGTTTCATATCAATTATGTTTGTTTTTAAATTTTCTTCGGTGCCCAACACAACCATGACTGTGTTCGTTTTAATATTTCGTTATTTACACGAACATTTTTGTATCACGTACTTTTTGTTTCAATCACACATAAAGCACACATTTTTGAGTGTTGCTTTATTTGAAGTTCATGTTCTGGTACGTGTACTGAAAAAATAAACAGAACATGTACAATAAACAGGTTCGAGTTCAGTTATATTTTAAGTCGAGTTGTGGCTCGTGTAGTAAGAAAAAACAGAACATGTACAATAAACAGGTTCGAGTTCAGTTATATTTTAAGTCGTGTTTAAAATATAAGTCGTGTTTAAAATATAACTGAACTCGAACCTGTTTATTGTACATGTTCTGTTTTTTCTTACTACACGAGCCACAACACGACTTAAAATATAACTGAACTCGAACCTGTTTATTGTACATGTTCTGTTTTTTTTTTCAGTACACGTACCAGAACATGAACTTCAAATAAAGCAACACTCAAAAATGTGTGCTTTATGTGTGATTGAAACAAAAAGTACAAGATACAAAAATGTTCGTGTAAATAACGAAATATTAAAACGAACACAGTCATGGTTGTGTTGGGCACCGTAGAAAATTTAGAAACGCGCATAACTGATATGAAAATAAAAATATGTGTTGGCTGCTTTTGAACAGAACATTGTGTGTTTCATGTGTGTATTTTCTGAACCTTGGATATAATAAACACATAAAAATCCAATTTGACTGAGATCTATATGATAATTTGGATCTTATGGCAATTTATGTCGATTTCATAGGGGTCATTTGTATGGGGACTAGGTCTGAACATGGACCGAATTTCACCAATTTCAATAGCGTTCATCCTATGGCCGATAAAAGCTTATATACCAAATTTCATCGAAATATGTTCATATTTGCGACCTGTAGTTTGATTACAAGGTTTACATGGACACACAGACGGACGGACAGACGGACGGACGGACATCGCTAAATCGACTCAGAAAGTGATTCTGAGTCGATCGGTATAATAAAAGATGGGTCTAGGCCAAACATTTTTGGTAGTTACAAACAGCAGCACAAAGTAATTATACCCAAATCACATAGTGGTGTAGGGCATTGTTCCGCAAAGCGTGTGTCGCGGCACACTGGTGTACCGTGGTAATCAGTTAGTGTGCCGCGGAATTATTTGTTTGATCTCAAATTTATTGTTAATAGTAATTTATTGTTACAATAACCTATAATCCGCCTTGAAAAAATGTGAATTTTTCGTTTCTATATCAATTTCCATTTTAAGTTTAAGTGGCCACGTGTATCCTTTCTCAAATGTGAGGTAAACTGACGGAAGTGAAATAAAAGAGTTTTTATTTTATCGGTCACTACCTGGTTATACCACAGGAGAAGAAATATTCAATGGAATAGACCAGTACTTCAGGGCCATAATTTGGAATGGCACTACTGCATAAGCATTTGTACAGATGGAGCAGCGGCTATGACGGAAAAATTAGGGGATTTGTAACCAGAGCTTCTGCAAAAAACCCTAATATTAAAAATGTACATAATTTTTATTATTATTTTTATATTTATTGATATGTAAACATCTATACGCGCAAGGGGGTACATTTCTATTTCACAATACAATCACAAAAACAGCGTAACATGAAAGCTCACATGTTATGCTGTGAGCCGTAAGACAAATCGGTGTGTCTTATGATTGTATTGGTGAAAAAATTATGATATAAAATTGTTTCAGCTAATTCAACAACCATTTGCTGCATAACGATAATAATTTCACAATATAAACGTATAACATATACATAATTCAACAACCCCTCAAGTATAACCAGGGTCCCTGCAGTTGATTGCTATAAGTGATACATAGATGACGCTTTCTGTTTGATTTTAAAAAAGTGACATAAAAAAATCTTTAATTACTAGATATTTACACATCTCTCCTGTGATCGGACTCACATGATTTTTTATTACACAGGCAATGACTGATAATGAAGTCTCTGCCTGATGAATTGTTGTCTGTCCTACAAGAAGTTGTTAAAATTGTCAATTACATCAAGTCGCGAACGCTGACTGCAGTGAGTCAGGAAATGGGAGCAGATCATCACTCACTTTTGTTTCATACAGAAGTACGATGGGTTTCTCGCGGAAAAGTGCTATCTCGGATTTACGAGCTAAAAATGAAACCCTGATGTTTTTAGAGGTCCAGGGTTCAGATTTTGCTTCTGTGTTTAAAAAAGAAGAATGGGTAGTAAAACTTGCATATCTGGCGGACATATTAAATGAGCTCAACAGAAAAGTGTAAGGCAGGAGTTCAATATTTTAACGTCTTCGAAAAAAATTTAAAGCTTTTGCGTTCAGTTTTGGTGTTTTGGATCAGCCACGTTGTCAATGGTAGTAATGAAATGTTTCCAAATGTCATGGCTGCCGATTCAGAAAAAAAGTGCAGGTTTTGATAGTGAAACACTTGCAATCTATGGACTGGGTATGAAATCCATTCTCGGATAACATTTCCCTTGGACACTTACCGATAACAAAAAATGAGTATCCACTGCTTTCAAAGCGTGCTGTTGAAAATCTAGTACAATTTTCCAAACCTACTTATGCGAATTGGGAATTTCAACTCTCACTACTATTAAATCGAAGAAAGAGAAAGCCTGAGGTCGATCAATGAAGAGATGAGAGCATCCTTGTCAACGATTGCCCCAAATTTTGATCGCCTGTGCACAGTTAAACAGGCTCGCGTTTCTCAATAAACATCTTTTTATATTTGGTATATTGATTTAAGTAATAAAAAAATAAATAAATATTGTTTTTCTCTTTGGTGTACCTCTAAAATTTCTTGATTTGTTAGGTGTACCTTGAACACAAAAAGTTTGCGGAACACTCGTATAGGGTATAATAATAACAATGCCACTCAAATTTGGTTTATGCTCATTTTCTATATCTATTTAGTTTGACCTAAGAGATAGGGTCTCTCTAAACACTATTTTGTATAGGGTATCGTATAGTTTTCTACATAAAAATCTTCAACAGAAAGTTTGGCTGCAGTGGATACACGTGTCCTTGTAAACTTTTCACATGACATATTTTTTTAAATGCAAAACATGCCTTACCAGTGGTTACAGAACAAAAAACAAGTGGTAGTACGAATATTGATCAACTTTTTGTATTAAAATTTAAATATTTGAAATCAATTTATTCTATTCTAAAATCCAATCCTATATCCTCCACAATTACTTCATATAGGAGTACTTTGTATATTTATTAGCACTAATTTGATTAGTTAGATTAAAAACCAAAAAAAGTTTGTAATTTAAACTTGGTTTAATTACCGAGGGAAATTTTGAGACATAGTCAGTGACGTGGTGGTAAATTTTACCCCTTTTAATTTTACAAAAAATTTTAATCAAAAACTTTTCTTCATAATTATTTGTCGTTTAAAAATAAGCTACTACATTTTTAGGCGTTGAGTACTTAGGCCCCAATGAACAAATGCCCAAAAAAAAAAAATGAACAAATGTCCCAAAAAATTTGTATGGAATTGGGGCATTTGTTCCTGATGAGCAAAAGCAAAGGCATTTGTTCATTGGGGCCTAAGTACTCAGCGTCTTTAATTTAAACAAGTAAGAAAATTATAGGCGGTCTAGACCGAGTATACGATACCCTACACCATGCGTTTAGAGACCTTATCTCTCAGGCCCAACTAACTGGATATAGAAAATAAGCATAAACCGAATTTGAGTGGGATTTTTATTAATATGTTTGGCTGCAGATATGAAAAAGTTCATATCGAATGCTATGTCTATATGGGGACTAGGTCCAAAAATGGACCGATCCTGACCACGGTTGGTAAAGTCTCTTGTATTTTGCGAAAATATATACAAACAAAATTTGAGATGAATCAGTGCAATATTTTTGTTTTTTGATAGATTTAAGTTAAGATCGGGAAGCAGCTCTATATGGGGCCTATGACCAAGAGTTGACTCATAGGGACCGTTTTTGGACTATTTATTAATGGATGTAGTAAACACATACAAATCCAATTTAACTACGATCTATACTACAATTTGGATCTTATGGCAATTTATGTCGATTTTATAGGGGTCATTTGTATGGGGGCTAGGTCTGAACATGGACCGATTCTCACCAATTTCAATAGCGTTCATCCCATGGCAGATGAAAGCTTATATACTAAATTTCATCAAAATATATTCATATTTGCGACCTGCAGTTTGATTACAAGGTTTACATTGACACACAGACGGACGGACATAGTTAAATTGATTCAATAAGTGATTCTGATTCGATCGATAGGTCAAATATTTTTGGTTGTTACAAACAGCAGCACAAAGTCTTATACCTAAGCCACATAGTGGTATAGGGTATAAAAATATAATAATTTTGTTTAATTGTCAGTGTTATTCTTTAAAGTGGAGCAATTAAAGTGGTAATTGTAGTTTTACTCAATTTACTGTTCTCGTACAGTGTAGTATGGAATACGTACTTGGCTTAGAAACTATTTACGAGAATCTTTTTTACTAAGGAATGTCGCATGTACATATGTATGTGTGTGTGAGTGTGTGTGTAATTGCATTGTAATTTCAGTTTAAGTTTACTTCTGACTGCCTGCCTGCCGTAATAGCTTTTCGTTGTCAATTAAGTTGTATTTCAAGATTGGAAAGTGACTACAAAAATGCAGCTATAAAATTTAGTTAACCTTCTAACAACTACTACTAAATACCAACAAAACGAAATATTTTCTCTTCCTTCATAGCCGTGTTTTCCTTGAAGTCTTGTTTCATATAGTTATTTTGTGGTAATTCATTATTTTCTAAACCACAATTAAAATCGGCTTTAATTTACATTTTTATGAAAAATATTTGCATTATTCAAAATTTTAGAATTTTTAATCTTTGAATATTTGTTAATTTAACAAATATTTAGGGAATTTAAAAAAGTATTGATTTTATTGTTAGAAAATTTTTTTATATTTATTACCAGCTTATTTTTTTATATTTTGTCAATTACTTGATCTTGATTAATGACAACAATTGAATGAAAATAAAGTAAATAAATTGTCTTTTATATCAGAGAACATTAATTATCTTAAATGTCTTAAGAAATTAATGAAATATTATATAAAAACAATTAAGAGTGTTAAATTTGGCTGTACGCAATATTTGATACCCTCCACTCCTGTTGAAACACAATATTAAAACCAGATTAAAACTAGATTTCAAATTATAATGGCTAGAATTTTTAAAATGATGTTTAAATTTAATAAAATAATTAAAGAAAATTTTAGAGATTTTCGTGCTTTGAAAATTGAAAGGAATAACTAAATGCAATGAGCATAAATGTAAATACATGCAATAACATTTTTGTATGTTTGTTTATTAGCATTCACTTATTCAAAAAAAAAAAAAAAAAAAAAAAAGACACGGGCAAACACAATTATATTTATCCACTAAACTATTTCAATAAACATACTACATGAAGCAAAAGACAACGACCATAAAACAACAATTGTTACTGCTATGACACAAAATAAAAATTTCAAAATAACAACGATAACAAGAACAACATAGAACAAGTAAGAAAATTATAGTCGGTCTAGCCCACTATATCATACCCTATACCATGGTTAAGGGACCCTATCTCTTCGGTCCAACTAATTGGATATAGCAAATATGCATAAACCAAATTTGAGTGGCATTTTTATTAATATTTTTCGCTGCAGATATGAAAAAGTTCATATCGGATACTATATTTAAATGGGGACTATGTCGAAAAATGGACCGATCCTGACCATATTTGGTAAAGTCACTTATACTTTGAAAAAATATACACAAACCAAATTTGAGAAAAATCTGTGCAATATTTTTGTTTTTTGATAGATTTAAGTGAAGATCGGGAAGCAGCTCTATATGGGGCCTATGACTAAGAATTTTCATGTAGGTAGTATTTTTGAACTACTGATTAATGGATGTAATAAACACATACAAACCCAATTTGACGGAGATCTATATGATAATTTGGATCTTATGGCAATTTATGTTGATTTCATAGGGGTCATTTGTATGGGGGCTAGGTCTGAACATGGACCGATTCTCACCAATTTCAATAGCGTTCATCCCATGGCCGATGGATATTTGCGACATGTAATTTGATTACAAGCTTTACATGGACACACAGACGGACGGACGGACGGACGGACGGACGGACAATTGTTCATATCTTTTGGGGACCTTTTTTAAATTTGGGGAATTTGTTCATCGTAAAGTTATTCCCGTGTTTACCAAATTTCAGAGAAATCCGTTGCAAATTACAAAATACGAACAAAGGTACCAAAAAACAGAAAATGAGTTGTATAAAAAAGTTGGCGTTAAGGTACGCGTGGCCAGAAAGATATATAATCTACCCTTCGCTGGAGAATGGAGATCAGGTGTACCAAATTTCAGAGATAGGCGTTGAAGAATAAAAGTTTGTATAGCAGTCAAACAAAGAAACAAATAAAAGGAACAAAATAAATTTTATATAGATAGGAGACGCAAAATCAGGCGTGGCCGGTAAGAAGCATATGGCGACCTTGCCTGGGGTACGTAGATTGCGCGTACCAAATTTCAGAGACATCCGTTGAAAAATAAAAATTTGTAAAGCGTATAGGGTTTATTTTCGGACTACTAATAAATGGAGGTAATAAACATACACAAACCAAATTTGCGGAGATTTATATGATAATTTGGATATCATGACAATTTAAGTCGATCTCATAAAGGTCATTTGTACGGGGACTAGGCTTGAACATTTACCGATTTTCACCAATTTCAAATGCGTTCATCCTATGGTCGATGGAAGCCGACGGACGGACGGACAAACATCAGCACAAAGTCATCATTGTGCCGAGATATGTCGAAAAAGATGAAGACAACTCTAAAAAATTTTAAAAATTCAGTGTGTTTGTTGTAATAATTTAGTATTAAGTTTATCAAATTATCAAATTGTTGTTTTTTAAAATATTTTGTTTACATGTATTAAAATAGTGCAATAAGTTCAGATATTAATGTAAACGTAAAACTGATGAGGAGGGTACCAAAGATTGGACACAGCCGTGCTTAACACTCTTACTTGTTACTCTTCAAAATGCCATAATGAACAAAGTAATTTTTGTTGTTACTTACGCTGACTGACATGCGACCTAGTTATAAAGAGGACAGCATTTGTTATACAAAACTACTTCATAATAAAGATGCCCTTAAGTCTGTCAACCACAATTAGAAAAACAAAAAAAAAAACATTTATTTAATAATTGTTTTTTTCTTTTTGTTACACAGGAAGATGGTTTTATATTTTTATAAATTTTTTTAACAAATATAGAAATTGTTTGTCGACATTGAATAAAAAATCAATTAAAAATTTAATATAAAGGACATCCGAAAATTTCTAGACTAAAGTTTAAGACTTGATATATAAATGATATAAATCTTATATATTAAAAGAATTTATGAATAAACTTTGCATTCAAGATTTTTTAAATATTTTTCTTCTCTCAAACCTCTATAACTATAGTTCTAATTAACATGAGCTGTTGACATAGGTCTAAGAACACTCAGTGGATCAAGCTCCTTCTTTTGAGCGATTAACTGCTTAAATTCGTTAGGTTTGAGGAAAGTTATGCGTGGAGAATCAACTTTACTTTTACTGTACGTTAACTTATCTTGGCATATTTTGGCATTTCTGTACGTTAACTTCTCTTGGCAAATTCGTTGGGTTTGAGGAAAGTTATGCGTGGACAATCAACTTTACTTTTACTGTACGTTAACTTCTCTTGGCAAATTTTGGTATTATATTATAAAAATTAATATAATATAATATAATGCTGCGGAGCAGCAGGGGTCCTCTAGTATATTTTAAAAGTTTTCATATTTCGAATTTTTATGTCCTAAACCACTATGTGGTCAGAGTATAATAACTTGGTGCTGATTTTTGTAACCACCAAAAATAGTTGACTTATTATACCGATCCACTTCTGAATCGATTTAGCGATGTCCGTCTGTCCGTCCGTCCGTCCGTCCGTCCGTCTGTGTGTCCATGTAAACCTTGTAATCAAACTACAAAATATGAATATATTTTAATAAAATTTAGAGTATAAGCTTTTATCGGCCATAGAATGAAAGCTATTGAAATTGGTGAAAATTTGTTCATGTTCAGACCCAGTCCCCATACAAATGACCGACTTAAATTGCCATAATATTCAAGTTATCATAGAGATCTCGGTCAAATTGGGTTTGTATATGTTTATTACATCCATTTTGTCCCATTTTGGGGAAAAAATAAGTGACCATACCATATATGATTAGGATAGGTACATTTTTTGACCAAGTCCCCATATAAATGTAGCATCCAATATGAACTTTTTCATATCCGAAGGCAAAAAATTAAAAAGTTTGCTTTTTGTATTTTACTTTCGGCTAATCAGTCTCTTTTGTGTGTTATGCGAAATAAAACAAAGTTTTAGTTTCCATAATTTTCCCAACGTTTCGCTGGTTTATTTCCAGCATCATCATGGGTATATATTTTTTATTTAATTTGTTAACCAAGTGGAGACATCTTAATTCTAATTAGTATTTTAATCACATCAATCTGAATTACATTAAACATGTTTTTAACATTTTTTAAACTTAGAATTATATATTATTGCACTAATTAATTAATCTTTATTTAAAACAGTGGCATAGCTTGCACTGATGTTGTCGGTGTCTTCTTTTCTCAATTTGCCACTCAAATTTGGTTTATGATTATTTTCTATATCCAATTATATATCCTAAGAGATAGGATCTCTAAACGCAAGGTATAGGGTATCGTATAGTCGGCCTAGACCGACTATAATTTTCTTACTTGTTTTTAAATTTATTTTTATATTTAAAAATATTGAAAAGCGAAATGAATTAAATACTTAGTAACCGGATATTTATCCTAAAGCTTTTAATTATTCGAAATTCGAGCGCAAATTCTAGGAAATTTTATGTTTTCATTAAATAAAGACCCTAAAAGTATGCTAATCAATTATAGCCAATTCACAATTCAACATAAAAAACACTCATTTTTATTACAAACACATTAACAAATTTAATAAACACACACATAGCATTGTATAATTTTATATATGTGTTAGTAACAACTTTAAATGCAATTTACTCAAAATAAAGGAAAAAATTTAAAAATCTGTAAATCTGTAAATCTGCAAATCGGCTTAAAAGAAATACCTTTCAAACAATATACGCTTGGTCAAAATCGGGATAAAACGGTAGAACAAATATATTAAATATTAATATTAATATCTATAATATTAATAGGCTAGGCAATTTCTTGTGAATGATGTTTTGTTCTACCGTTTTATCCCGATTTTTACCAAGCGTATATTATTTGAAAGGTATTTCTTTTTAGCCGATTTGCAGATTTACAGATTTTTAAATTTTTTTTCTTTATTTTGAGTAAATTGCATTTAAAGTTGCTACTAACACATACATAAAATTATACAATGCTATGTGTGTGTTTATTAAATTTGTTAATGTGTTTGTAATAAAAATGAGTTTGTTTTTTGTTTTGATTTGTGAATTGGCTAAATTTGATTAGCATACCTTTGGGGTCTTTGTTTAATGAAAAAATAAAATTTCCTAGAGTTCGCACTCGAATTTCGAGGGCTGTAATCTGCTAGTTAATAACTAATATTATAGATTTCTGAATTTCGTTTATAATATACATATAATTTAGTGTAGAATGTGATGAACAGTTGGGTTATGTTAGCTTTTAATTTGTATATACCAATAACTAATATTTTATTTTATTTTATTTATTTTTCTATAACTAAAATTTATAACTATAACAAAAATAATGATATCTTCCTTTTATATATTGCAGCACTTCAAGGTAAGATAAAACTTTTGAATATTACTCATAATCTATTTATGCAATAGAAGTCATTATAGAATACATGGAATAACTGATCATTAATATATAATTGACCAATTATTTGCCATTCCTTTATTTTGGTTTTCGTAATTGAGGTAATTTGCTAATAAATCTAAATGTTTTTAAAGAGAAATAATAATAATTGACTTTTTGCATGCATCATGATAGTGTATAATGAATGGATAAAAGTCAATATAATAAATATTTTCCTCAGTTTAATTTGTTTTCCATCTTCATGAAACAAGGACGAACGAACATTATAAAAACACCCCTAGAGAAAAAAAATTAATGTTGATTGTGGGGCTATTGACAATTAAGCGGGTTTTTTTTTTTTAGATTATTAATAAAAAATTTAATAAAAATATTACAATAAATTTAATAAAAATGCAATCTTAAACTTTAAAGAAGCCACACATAAATATGATTAAAGTTCTTATTTTTTTATTATAAATTTCCTCCATCATTTTATATACATACATACACAATTAATTACATACATTAAAACAAATAATTGCTGTTACATATAACATACTCTACTTTATTATCTCTAAACAGTTGACGACAAAAATGTTAAAGAACAGACAAAAACTTTTCTTATAAATTTTAAAACGAAACTACAAAAAGTAAGAAAGTTTTTATTTGATAATTTAATAGCAGATATATTTTTGCTAATATGAATATCACGGCTACAAAGAATTCTCTGAATTTTCATTGAAAAGTTATTGCCTTAGACCTATATACTGCTTTATAATCAGTCAAAACTTTATGACTGAACTTATTCGTATTGAGTCGAAACAGATTTAAGTGAACTAGCAGATCCCAGCCCTCGAAATTCGAGCGCAAATTCTAGGAAATTTTATTTTTTTATTAACTAAAGACCCTAAAAGTATGCTAATCAATTTTAGCCAATTCACAAATCAACAGAAAAAACAAACTCATTTTTATTACAAATACATTAACAAATTTAATAAACACACACATAGCATTGTATAATTTTATGTATGAGTTAGTAGCAACTTTAAATGCAATTTACTCAAAATAAAGGAAAAAATTTAAAAATCTGTAAATATACAAAACGGCTAAAAACAAATACCTTTCAAATAATATACGTTTGTTCAAAATCGGGATAAAATGGTAGAACAAAACATTGGTCACAAGAAATCGCCAAGCCTATTATTATTATAGATATCGGAATTCAGTTTAATTAAGCAACTATGGTTATAGGAAGCACACAAATCTACCCTGACTATAGAGGTGGTGTAGGGTATAAAAATACTGGCGTCTAATGGACTATATCTTCAAAATGCCAGCAGCTGCATGTTTTGACAACAAACCAAAAAAATATTTTTATTTTTTAAACTAACTTATACAATAACAAAGTAACAATAACAATATAAAATGATATAGTGGAGCGAATTGAAAATCAAAGATAACTTCAAATGTTAACAATAATGTATTTTTGGTATTAATTACCAAGTGAAAAGAAACATTTTCGAAATGCAATGAAAAATTACAATTCTGAGAATTAAACGCCAGTTTGCAAATCTTGAAGCAAAATCCATATAATTATAATTATTTTATGGCATGGCATTAGGGTGGCCCTTCATTATATGAAAAAAAAAAAAAAAAAACTGTTCAAACTCTCGGTCACACGCCTAGAAATATTCGAATAGCAAAAAAACTGAGAAATATAAAGTTTTGGGCTAACAAAAAACATTTAGAGGGGCTCAACGCGATTGAAAATTTCAAGTGTGTTTATATGGGGAAATATGACTTTTTTCAGATTCTACGAAAATTTCGTTCTACGAATTATATAATTCGGGATCAGTATTAAATTATCTTTCCAAAAAGCTATAAAACTTCAAACCGAATAAAACCTCGCCAAGAAATAGCAAATGCCCCAGACCACTTTTGTGCCAACAATAACTAGGACATCAAATTTGATGGCATTTTTCAACTTTGAGAAATTGATTAAAACCATAATTTTTTTTTTTGATCTCTAAACTTATAAGTACTCAGATATGAAGTAATGTTTTATTACCACGTTGTTAACCTATTGCGCATTGAGACCGAAAATGGAAAATTCTTTTGATAAAATTTTGAAAACTCCTTTTTCAAGTTTTAAAAAATTTTCTTAAACAAAATTTAAAAAAATGGATCTGATACTTTGAGGTTTTTTAACTACATGTTAAAGTTTAATTGTGTGAGTTTTTAAGTAAATCCATATGCCAGAATTTTGTTGATAAGGATTTCATTTTTTCGGATTTCGAGAAAAATGGGATTTTTGTAAAATATTCTGTAAATGTACTCATTCGTAAATAATTTGTATCAAAAATTCATCACTTTTCTACTTTTAAATTTTATATTTGATCCTAATAGCCTAGGGTTACGGAAAAAAGTAATATGACCCAATTAAACCTTTTGGAATTGGGGTCAAATATGACCCCATGCTAATAAAAGACAATATATTATAAAAATTCAAATATTTTGTAAGTGCTGTTGAATTTTTAGATGCGACGCTTAAAATATAACAACCAAATGTGCAAATCTTAAATGCTAAAAATTTGGAACAAATCGAACAACGTTAACCCATTTGAAGATATTTTTTTTATAAAAACTACCGATAACGAGTTTTTCTATTAAACTCGATGAAACCACTAGAATTTAAGAAAAATAATGCGGTTAAGTTTTATTTATTTAACCTTTCAGTGCTCCTGGGATCAGAATAATCCATTGTGGTATATCTTTGGTGCAATTATCTGCTTATTGCTCGCGAATATAAATTAAAACAAATTTTAACAAATTTTGTTATAAAATTATTTTATGTATAAAAACTATCTATATCAAATTATATTAATAATTTGTTAATGTGTTTGTAATAAAAATGAGTTTGTTTTTTGTGTTGATTTGTGAATTGGATATAATTGATTAGCATACCTTTAGGGTCTTTATTTAATGAAAAAATAAAATTTCCTAGAATCTGCACTCGAATTTCGAGGGCTGGAATCTGCTAGTTTTTATAAATACAATAAGAAGACTGTTGAACTATAACTCAACATTATTAAAGATTGGTTTGACGCCTTTTTTTAGCTAATGAAGAAAAGCAATACTTATTGCAAGTCGTAAGTGATTAAAAAAACCAATTTGAATCGCACACTAAATCGTCCTTAAATACACCAAAATTAATAGAATATTCTTTTGAATAAATTGTCTTATATTAACTTTGGATCCTTTGTGGGTCCTCTAATTTTATTTAGAAAATTATAGGTAGTTTTTATACATAAAATAATTTTAGAACAAAATTGGTTAAAAGTTGTTTTAATTTATGTTCGCGAGCAATAAGCAGTTAATTGTACCAAAGATATATCACAATGGATTATTTTGATCCCAGGAGCACTGAAGGGTTAAATATATCAAAATTAACCGAATTATTTTTCTTAAATTCTAAAAAGTGATTTAATCGAGTTTAATAGAAAAACTCGTGTTGGGTAATTTTTATTTAAAAATATTTTAAAATCCAAAGCTGGCCTTGGCAAATAATGGGTTAACGTTTTCGGATTTATCCCAAATTTTAGGAGCGGAAGTTATTATATTTTAAGCGTTATTATATTTTAAGCGTCCCATCTAAAAATACAACAGCACTTAAAAAATATTTGAATTTTTTGAATAAATTGTCTTTAATTAGATTGAGGTCATATGTGACCCCAATTCCAAAAGTGTTAATGGGGTCATATTATATTTTTTTCCGAACCCCTAGGCTATTAAGATAAAATATAACATTTAAAAGTAGAAAAGTGATGAATTTTTTTACATATACAGAATATTTTACAAAAATCCCATTCTTCTCGAAATCCGCAAAAATAAAATCCTTGTCAAAAATATTCTGCCATCGAAATTTAAAATTCGCACAGTTAATCTACAACATGTATTTAACAAAATCTTAAAGTGCCAGTCCATTTTTTAAAATTTTGTTTCAGAAAATTTTTTAAAAGAGGAGTTTTCAAAAATTTATCAAAAAAATTTCCCGTCTTCGGTCTCAATTCGCAATTGGTTAACAACGTGGTAATAAAACATTACTTCATATCTGAGTACTTATAAGTATAGAGACCAAAAAAAATTATGGCTTTAATCAATTTCTCAAAGTTGAAAAAAATGCCATCAAATTTCATGATCCAGTTTTTGTTGGCACAAAAGTGGTCTGGGGCATTTGCTATTTCTTGACGAGTTTTTATTTATTTTTGAAGTTTTATAATGTTTTGGAAAGATAATTTTATACTGATCCCGAATTATATAACAATTTGTTGGAAAAGTTAAACTGTAGAATGAAATTTTCGTAAAATCTGAAAAATTTCATATTTTCCCCATATAAACACACTTGAAATTTTCAATCGCGTTGAGCCACCTCTAAATGTTTTTTGATAGGCCCAAAACTTTATATTTCTCTATTTTTTATCAGCCCTGTTCCTGAAACGTTGTTATTTGAATAAGAGTGAATTTAAAATCACATGAAATTGAAATTTTGGGTTTCTTGAAACCACTTTTTTATTTATGTTATGGAAACATATGTTTGAGTTAAGAACCATATGTTTCAATTAAGAACATATGTTATCTAGAAACCGAGGTGCCATATGGTTCTTTATTCAGTTTCACAAAAAACTTTTAAGTATTTTGTGCATGTTTTTTCTTAAGTTTATAGAAAAAGTATAAAGAAAAATATTTTCTTTTAAAATAGCAACTTATTTGTTAATTTAATTTTTTTTGTTCTTCAATTTCATTCAATTAAAAATTACTTTTCTATTTTTAAAAAGTTAGGCATCACCAAATAAAATTTCGATATTCAAATAAATTAGATTTGACTGGCATCACTACTGTTTCGGACATATGCAAAAAAATAAAAATATTTGATTTGATGAAAAAAACTTTGTTAATTCATTTATTTGCAATAATTAGTGCATAAAGAATCTATGTTATAATTGAAAAAATTATAATGGAAAATAGATTGTGTAAATCAAAAGTTTTTATTATAGTTATAGAACAGCTTCATCGCAAAAAGTGTGTTTTATTAACATCGACCACTTATTACGAGTTTTTTTTAAAATCAGCGCAAAGTGTAGACGTTTTTTAAAATCGTTTTTTTTTCCATAAAATTAACGTCTAATTTTTTAAAATAATGACAAGGTTCAATAAAAAACATGTTAGAGTTTAAATATCAATTAGGTTTTTTATCTCTTAAGACCTGCTTAGTAGAAAAAAAGGCATTTGTTTTGATTTCACAAAGCCTTTTCTATGTGAATTAAAACGAGAAAAAATATTCTTATTGAAATTAGAGAACAGCAAAAAACTCGTAGATTTAAGAATTTTTTCATTTACGAGTTTTTTTTTGTGATAGTGGTTTCAAGAACAGGGGTGTATATGTATGCAGAAAAAAGAGCATCCAAAGAACTACAATAAATGTATTTTTGGGAGCCAGTTGTGGGTGATAATGAAATTAACATGGGTCTGGAAGTTGGCTTTTATGGATCCTGTGAATCCAGTGTGCAGAGGGTATATATAAGTTTGTCATTCCGTTTGTTATAATTAGAAAAAAAAATCTGGACCCCACAAAATATATATATTTGTGATCCTTAAAACAAGCGGAGTTGATATAGCTATGTCCGTCTGTTCGTCTGTGGAAATCACCATCACGTCCTCAATCGGTCAGCTAGGGTGCTCGTTTGTATTAAAAATGATTCATTAATATCGTGAGAAGTTTGCAATTTAAAATCGTCCAAATCGGTTAATTAGGTCCCGAAAATTCAATGAAGAAGTAAAAAAGTCTTGAAAAAATATGATTTGTCCATGTTGTTCTTGTCACGATCACACCCTTAATAGGACAGCTCGAGCTCTCATTTTTAGTGGGAATGATGCACTAACCTCATGAAAAGGTTTCAATTTTTTAAATCATGATATGAACTTACGACAGGGCTAGCTGTCAAACGAACTGCAGTGGTGCGCTCACTTTTTGACATTTATAATCAGTATACTGTGGCAAATCATCATAGATAGATTCACGCATGAACAACGACTAAATTATCCAAATTTACTTTGAAATTCAGTTATCGATTCGCGCAACTTATAGACGACTGAGCAAGCCACCCGTCGAACCGTAGATAGATTTCATACCACATACTCTCTAAATGATGCAATTACATCAATACGTCGAAAAAATGTGCGTACTTAGGAGAATATCGGCGCTGTAAACGAAAGTATGAAAGAAGATCCAAATTTAACGATTCGTCGTCGGTCACAGGAATTGGGGCTGCTAGATTTTATACGGGCAAAGATCTTGAGACCATCATTGGCTTAACGGGTTTGTTAATAAACAAAATTGCTGCATACGGAGTGAGACTAAAGCTCAACAGACCTTACCGACTCATTACATCCTGAAAAATTCACCATTTGGTGCGGTTTACACTCTGGTGCCATAATCGTGATCCAGGCGTTATGTGTTTTTTACTTATTGAAATCAAAATTTGGCGATAAGTTGATTTCGAGATATGGACCTGTCAATTGGCATCAAAGGTCGTGCGATATGACACCTCTCGATTATTTCCTGGTTAATGCTGATAAACAAGAAACAACTGATGCCTTGCTCGTGTTGTTCGTGATATACGGCCAGCAATGCTCGTAAAAGTGGCCCATAGGAAGTCCAGAATGTGTTTCATCAAGAACAGCTGCGGTGGCCATATGTCCAAAAACATTTTCAAATGTTAATGTGTTATTTTTTACAACTTCAATTTCTATCCGGCTTAAAATACAGCCTTTTTTTCCAGTTTGCCCGTAAAAATAAGGTGAACAAAATAAGGGAAAAAAAAGTAAAAAAATGCGTGGAAAAAATCATTCACGATAAGGGAAATTTTTTAACACATGACATTTTTCCAGGGAAATTTTCAAGAAATATCAGGGAAAGGGAAAATTATTCATGATAGGGGTGATTATCTCAAATACATAATTCAAAAATATGGATCTTATATCCAAATAAAATTTTTATCATTTTACCTTGAGTCAGAATAAGTCTATGTCCATCTGTAATAGAAAATATTAACTGAACTTTTTAAAACCTCTCAAATTTAGATTGTGTTGTGAAAATGTCACTTTAATTTTTATAAAGTGACAATTGTTAAATCTCAGTCCACTCTTAAACGTATGCATACACGTATGTATGCGTACCTACAATTGTTTTGTATGTGTATGTTGGTGGTTTTCATAATAAACAGTCGAACATAATACTACGCACAATCACAATAACGTTTCGTGATGTCTTTTTAACCATTGCTGGGCTCCTGTTACGCACTTTATAAAAGATACACATACATACGTGTTTGTTTGTATGTAATTGTTTATGTTGATGTGTGTTAAATGTTATTGTTTCTACGAAACACACATACTTATGTAAACAAAATAAATGAATTATTCCTGAGTTTTATATATTCTTTTCGAGGATCAATGTATTAGTTAGTGTTTCTTGTACTTGCGGACATGGTATTTGTGTCTCTTCTTTATTTATGTATCTATGTACGTGTATTTGTTGTAAATGTCTCCATCTTTTTATGCCACAAGGACAATGTCTGTCGGTTTAACATCATACAAATAAGCTTTATTGCGTTATTACTTCCTTTTATTTTATATAACAAACCTTTTGTTGTTATTTTCTATACAAAATAAACATGTTTAGATGAATTGTTCCTGGACACAAATATTTACGTGTGACTTGATGAACTTTGTTGTTTTGCCAGACGGGATGGGATTTGTTAGGGTGTTTAATATTTACCATGAGCTGACATGAAGGTTAAATAGTTTAATTTGTTAACAATTTATACGGGTGTTTATTTGAACTTGTGCCAACCAACCAGTAGTCCTTGCTTGGGTTTATCATGCCTTTTATCGTTTACAAAAAAAAAAAAAAAAAAAAACAACAGAAAAATAAACAGAATAAAAGTTTTTGTTGACTACATTTTGTTGTAAAAATAACAATCAATCATAATTTGATGACATACTCGTAGCACCAACACAAAATCCATGTAAACAAGTTTCCTAACAAATTTCAATTAGGACGACTAACCTTAAAGAAATTAATTAATTTAAAATTTCGTCTTCTTAAATCAAATGTGGTAGCTTTTTTAACACACACATACCCCAAGGTAAAGGACTATTATGGAAATTTATAATTTTTTTTTTTTTTGGTTCGTTGATGCATAAGTTGCTTTCATGCACACATTCAATATTTTCAAGAGTGGGACAAATCAAAAAAAAAAAAAAAAAAATAAAAACTGAACATTAAATTTATGCAAATTGCAGAAAAAAAAAAATAATTTATGGTTAATTTTGTTATGTTAATCGAGAATACGGAGATTATGATTATCATAATAATGGCTTATTTAAATTTCGATAATAAATTTATTATATATCAAATGAAATTATAAAAACTAGCAGATTCCAGCCCTCGAAATTCGAGTGCAAATTCTAGGAAATTTTATTTTTTCATTAAATAAAGACCCTAAAGGTATGCTAATCAATTATAGCCAATTCCCAAGTCAACAAAAAAAAAAAAACTCATTTTTATTACAAACACATTAACAAATTTAATAAACACACACATAGCATTGTATAATTTTATGTATGTGTTGGTATAAACTTTAAATGCAATTTACTCAAAATAAAGGAAAAACTTAAAAATCTGTAAATCTGCAAAACCACTAAAAAGAAACACCTTTCAAATAATATACGTTTGGCCATAATCGGGATAAAACGGTAGAACAAAACATCGGTCACAAGAAATCGCCTAGCCTATTAATATTGTAGATATTAACTAATTAATGCAGAAGGCATATTTTACATGCCAAATGTTGATGACCAATTTCATGCCAAATGTTGATGACCAATGTCAATTTCTACAAGAAAATATTGCCTTCCTTTACAATGAACATGTTCCTATTAAAACAAGGAAAATGTCCTCTAAAGACAGACCTTGGTTTTCAAATGAGGCTAAACGCTTAACAGAAGAACGCAACGTTGCATATGCTACATGAAATACGAGGGCGGATCAATAAGTCCGTGATTTTTAGAATGAAACACAGTTTTTTTTTTGCAAAACAAAAAACATTTTTCAACATAATCTCCTTTTAGCTCAATACACTTAGTCCAGCGATTCTCCAATTTTTGTATCCCTTCCAAAAAATTGGATTTTTCAAGGTCCATAAAATATTTTTGATCAATAATTTCATCGTTGGAGCTAAGTCTCTTTCCACCGAGCCATTTCTTTAGGTTTGGAAATAGGAAATAGTCACTGGGCGCTAAATCCGGAGAATATGGCGGATGAGGTATCAATTCATAGCCCAATTCATGGAATTTTGCCATTAAGACACGAATACGTTTATGGTCAATTGAGAGAAAACGCGGCACCCATCTTACAGACAGCTTTCTTAAACCCAACTGATCATTTAAAATCGAAACCACAATGCCATATGAAATGCATATGGCATCAACCATCTCACTCACTTCTACTCTCCGATCGGCCAATACAATATCCTGGATTTTTTCGACATTTTCGGGTGTATTGACCTCAATTGGCCGTCCAGAACGTTCAGCGTCATTTGTATTTGTGCGACCACAACGAAAGTCAGTAAACCACTTATTTTACCATTGAGATCGATGGGGCAGAGTCCCCATTGTATTTACCAAGCTTTTCCTTGGTTTGATTGACGGTTTTTTTTCGCAAAAAATAATGTTTAATGAGCAGTCGAAATTCACTTTTTACCATTTTTAAAATAAACCACGAGGTTGTATGTTTTGAACAGCTGTTAAACGCGAAGTAAATGACGGAACTTGCTCAATATTTACAGTTGTCTATTAACAGGTGGTACTTGATGGGAGCAGTGTTGCATTTCATATAACTACGAAATAAGTTCGAAAAGTCACGGATTTATTGACCCGCCCTCGTATATCGCAGGAAGAGAAGAGCAGTTATGTCCAAGATAAGGCAGGACAAATCTACCTATTATGAAAACAAATTTAGCATTGCTGTCGATGATAATAAAACGTGGAAAGAAAGAAAAAAAAATTGGAGTTATAAAGCAAGCTGATCGTAACAGTGATAACTTGAACATTGAGGAACTCAATGGAAAATTTGTTAATATAGAAATGGCTGATGTCAATTTTTCGTTCTACAATAACACCATGGAACAAATTCAGGTTAGCAAAAGTTAAGTCGATTCTGAGAGTGAGGGGTGAAAATAGAGGCTAAATTAGAAGACCCGTATCGCGGCGTTTGTTTATGTTAGTTCGATTTTTTTTTTAATCGACCTTCGAACTTTGCAGTCAAATGCCGATTTTCAGCATATTGTTTATATGGTTTTTTGGCTATAACTCGTCGACTAATTGATATTTTTTCAATCTGTAAAAGGCAAATTATTGCTAGAGACCTGTGCAACAACAAAATTTTTTTCAAAAATTGATTTAGAAAATTTTTGTGGTGCTTATGAAGCAAAATGTTGGAAAAATTATTTTTTTTTTCATGCTTTTTAAAAATATTTTCCACAAAACTAAGTTTTTTTTGCTTTCTGTTTGATCTTAATATGCTTCTCAGTTTCTTCAATAAATTTCATTTGGAAAGAAAATGGTCTTAGTCGATAATTTGCGTTAAAAATCCCAAAACCATTAAATTAATAGCGATTTAGGTAGAAGTATTTAAAAAGGAAGTTCCAAGAATTAGGAATTAGTAAAACAACTTTTTTGTTTTCAACCACCGCACAGCACAGGTAGCGATTTTTTTTTTATTTCGTACAAGCGAACTAAGTTCAAAAATTAAGATTCAGTTAAGACTCGAAACTCAGCCGAAGCTGATGTTCGCTTGGTCGTGATAAAATTCGCTATTAATTTTTTTGGAACGTATTTCATTTTGTGAGTGATTTAAGTTAAGTGCATCGGTTTCATAAAAATAACAAAAAAAAAACATTGTATAATATATATTGTATTAAAAATGTCGGAACCAAAATGTAAAATGGACGATTTTTGTAATGTTTGTGGACGTTTCATAGCAAGCGATGTAAAATGTGGCAATGCGAGTGATTTTTTTTTGGAAGCCTATAAACAATATTTCTCGCAAGAAGTTTGCTTTAATTGCTATTCAACTCTTATGCAATGGAAAAGTGAAAAGAAGAAGGCTATACCTTTTGGCATACCAATGACGTGGTTAGACAATAGCCCGCATCATGAAGAAAATTGCTATGGATGTATCAACTACCATAAAACTTTGAATAGAAGGAAAGCAAAAAATAAAACTTATGTAGCAGTGCCAAGTGTCCAATTACCATTACCGCACTCAGAATTCATTCCAGTACCAACATACCGAAGTATTGATCTTCAAACAGATATCAGTACTACAACCGCCGCTGCTACATCCATGGATTTCTTCTCAGAATACGACCCAGAGGAAAGAAATACGGTACAGAGGAAAGAAATCTCTAGATGCAATTCTCACTGAAATTTGTTGGTGGTATAAAAACACATTTGAAGAAGAGGAAGACGAGGAAAAAGAGGAAGAAGGGGAAGACAAAGATGAAATTCCAGAATATCTTTTGGACGAAATTATCGACCTTTCTGATGATGATGACGATGGCAAAGATATTAGAGAGAGCAGTGAGGTTGATCCACAGCCGCCTGCTACACGGCAACTGGCCAAATCATTAATTTAATTTATTTAATTTTTTTACTTAAAACTTTTCATAGCTAACATTTCAAAAATATATTTTTTTCCATATTTTTATAATTTCTTTTTCAATGTTTCTTCAAAACCAACACTGAACAAAATTGGTACATAAGAAATGAGAAGTAAATTAATATTAAGCTGGAAAACGCAAGTTTTGTATTATGATTGTTTTCTTTTCAAATGAAATTTATTGAAGAAACTGAGAAGCATATTATAAATCAAACAGAAACCAAAAAAGACTTAGTTTTATGGAAAATATTTTCAAAAAACATGAAAAAAAATAATTTTTCCAACATTTTGCTTCATAAGCACCATAAAAATTTTCTAAATCAATTTTTGAAAAAATTTTGATTGTTGCACAGGTCTCTAGCAATAATTTGGCTTTTACAGATTGAAAAAATATCAATTAGTGGACGAGTGATAGCCAAAAAACCATATAAACAATATGCTGAAAATCGGCATTTGACTGCAAAGTTCGAAGGTCGATTAAAGAAAAAATTCGAACTAACATAAACAAACGCCGCGATACGGGTCTTCTAATTTAGCCTCTATTTTCACCCCTCCCTCTCAAAATCGACCTAACTTTTGTTAACCTGAATTTGTTCCACAGTGTAATCAAACTGCCCCAATTGATGAAAATCTATTTAACTTTCATTGCTACAGTCAATCAGATGTTTTTCAAGGTTTTCTCTCCATAAAATCGAACTCTGTCGATTACGACGATATGCATCCAAAATTTATAAAGTTAATATTGCCTTTCTTGTTAATTCTATAATAACAACAAGCACATTCCCTACAGGGTGGAAATTCGCCAAAATAGTTCCTGTTCCGAAGTCTAGAAATGATTATCGGCCGATTGCAATCTTGCCATATTTCTCGAAAGTTTTTGGAAAACTAATCCATAAACAAACGCTGCATCATGTTCTTGACAGAGGTTTAATTACTAGTCGCCAAACTGGTTTTAGGCCGAAATAAAGTTGCACAAGTGCTCTTGCAGATGTTATTTGGAGAAATATTGACGATGATCAGGTCAGGTTTTTAATACTCCTAGACTATTCAAAAGTCTTCGACACAGTTCAAAGCTAAGCTCTTTTTTCCATTTTTCATCTTCATCGATTAAGTTAATTTCAACTTATTTGAATGGAAGACATCAAGCTGTTTTTAATGACTGGCATTGTGCAACATGGCTACCGGTCACAAGAGGAGTTCCGCAAGGATGAATCCTTGGACCACTACTATATACTATATTAATAAAAGAAGTGTTTAAACTCTCGGTCTCACACCCTAGAAATATTCGGGTAGCAAAAAAACTGAGAAATAAAAAGTTTTGGGCCAATCAAAAAACATTTAGAGGTGTCTAAACTCGATTGAAAATTTCAAGTGTGTTTATATGGGGAAAATATGACGTTATTTCAGATTTTACGAAAATTTCGTTCTACAGTTTAATTTTTCCAACAAATTATTATATAATTCGGGATCAGTATTAAATTATCTTTCCAAAAAGCTGTAAAACTTCAAAAATGAATAAAAACTCGCCAAGAAATACCAAATGTCCCAGACCACTTTTTGCCAACAGAAACTAGGTCATGAAATTTAATGGCATTTTTTTTTAACTTTGAGAAATTGATGAAAGCCATAATTTTTTGTGGTCTCTATACTTATAAGTACTCAGATATGAAGTATTGTTTTATTACCACGTTGTTAACCAATTGCGAATTGAGACCGAAGATGGGAAATTTTTTTGATAAAATATTAAAAACTCCTTTTTTAAAAAATTTTCTGAAACGAAATTTTAAAAAATGGATCTGGCACTTTAACGTTTTGTTAAATACATGTTGTAGATTAACTGTGCGAATTTTAAATTTCGATGACAGAATTTTTTTGACAAGGATTTTATTTTTGCGGATTTCGAGAAAAATGGGATTTTTGTAAAATATTAAATACTTTGTATCAAAAATTCATCACTTTCCTACTTTTAACTGTTATATTTAATCTCAATAGCCTAGGGTTTCGGAAAAAAATAATATGACCCAATTAACCCTTGTGGAATTGGGGTCAAATATGACCCCAATCTAAAGACAATTTATTCAAAAAATTCTAATATTTTGTAAGTGATGTTGAATTTTTAGATGCGACGCTTAAAATATAATAACCAAATGTGTAGAACTTCCGTTCCTAAAATTTGGGATAAATCCGAAAACGTTAACCCATTATTTGCCAAGGCCAGCTTTGGATTTTAAGATATTTTTAAACAAAAATTACCGAAAACGAGTTTTTCTATTATACTCGATGACACCGCTATTTAGAATTTAAGAAAAATAATTCGATTAATTTTTATTTACTTAGCCCTTCAGTGCTCCTCGAATCAAAATAATCCATTGTGGTATATCTTTGGTGCAATTATCTGCTTATTGCTCGCGAATATAAATTAAAACCAATTTTAATTAACTTTGTTCTAAAATTATTTTATGTATAAAAACTATCTATATTTTTCTAAATAAAATAAGAAGACTATTGAACTATAACTCAACATTATTAAAGATTGTTTTGACGCCTTTTTTTAGCTAATGAAGAAAAGCAATACTTATTGACAGTCGTAAGTGATTACAGAAAACAATTTGAATCGCGCACTAAATCATCCTTAAATACACCAAAATAAATAGAATTAATTTTATATTTCATATTCTTTTGAATAAATTGTCTTATATTAACTGTGGGGCATTTGTGGGTCTTCTTATTTTATTTAGAAAATTATAGTTTTTATAAATAAAATAATTTTAGAAAAAAATTTGTTAAAAGTTGTCTTAATTTATATTCGCGAAGATTATTTTTTTCCGTAACCCTAGGTTATTAGGATCAAATATAAAATTTAAAAGTAGAAAAGTGATGAATTTTTGATACAAAGTATTTAGAAAGAGTACATTTACGGAATATTTTACAAAAATCCCATTTTTCTCGAAATCCTCAAAAATAAAATCCTTGTCAAAAAAATTCTGCCATAGGGATTTACTTAAAAATTCGCACAGTTAATCTATAACATGTATTTAACAAAACCTTAAAGTGCCAGATCCATTTTTTTAAATTTTGTTTCAGAAAATTTGTTAACACTTGAAAAAGGATTTTTCAAAAATTTTATCAAAAAAATTTGCCATTTTCCGTCTCAATTCGCAATAGCTTAACAACGTTGTAAGAAAAAAACAATACTTCATATCTGAGTCTTTACAAGTATAGAGACAAAAAAAAAATTATGGCTTTAATCAATTTCTCAAAGTTGAGAAAAAAAAATGCCATCAAATTTCATGAGCTATTTTTTTGGCACAAAAGTGGTCTGGTGCATTTGCTATTTCTTGGCGAGGTTTTGTTCGATTTTGAACCTTTATAGCTTTTTGAAAGGATAATTTAATACTGATCCCGAATTATATAACAACTTGTCGGAAAAAATAAACTATAGAACGAAATTTTCGTAAAATCTGAAGAAATGTCATATTTTCCCCATATAAACACAATTGAAATTTTCAATCGCGTTGAGCCACCTCTAAATATTTTTTGGCCCAAAACTTTGTATTTCTCAGTTTTTTTTTGCTATTTGCATATTTGTTGGGGGTGAGTCCGAGAGTTTAAACACTTTTTTTCACTCCATATAATGAAGGGCTTCCCTAATACTAATCATCTCATGATTATCATTAAGGGAAACATGCCGGTCATTTGTATGGGGACTAGGTCTGAACAATGACCGATTCTCACCAATTTCAATAGCGTTCAGCACAACGTTAATAAAAAATGCTTTAGTTTTTAGATGTTTACACATCTTCCTTGTGATCGGACTCACATGATTTTTTTTATTACACATTTTCCTTTTTGCCATCATTATTAAAAATTATTTTTTTTTTACAAAAATAACATTAATATGAAAATTTGGTATTAAAATTAAAAGTAAATGTAATTACAATTTTAAAAATATGGAATAATAAAACTAAATTTAAGATAGCAATTTAAACAAAGTAATTGTAAACAAATTTTATTAAGAAAATTAAAATAATTTTATTTAAATTATTAATTTGTTATGCATAACAAATATTAAAAAATTTTTGTAATAATTAATTTTTATAAATTTTGAATTTTAAATAATTTCTTCCTTTTCTATTTTATATAAAAGTTTAGATTAAAATTAAATGCAGAATAGCAATTAAAATAAGGTAATATTAAAAAATTTAATTTAGCAAATTAAAATTTGGTTTTCTTTTCCTTTCTTTCCTTATTTATCTTCTTTTCAAAATTATCTTTTCCTTCCTTTGAAATTATATTTTCTTAATTTGGGAATAATTTTGCCTTGTTGCAAATAATGTAATTTATTAGAAAATCGTTAAAAATATGGGTATTAATTGTGTGTAATTTCCCATAATGTGTATCTTGGCATTATCTAGAAGGTCAGCAGCTCTGCGATATGCAACTTGAAGTCTGAACTTGACATTTTTTTCATAGAAATCAACATTATACTGTATGGACAGTATCCATGAGCAAATGGACAGTATCCATGATCAGTTGATGGTGCCGTGTTATAACAGTACGCGAAAAATTTCAACCACACATACCGATCGGATTCCATTAGATGGTACACATGATCTCAAATATACATTGAGTGTCCTGGGAGACCGCTCAACAGTACCTAGTTCCATATGATTAGAGTTTAATTTATCTATTCTCATCAGAGAACAAAGCTCCTGTACAAGTTGATTCGTATATTCTGTACCCATGTCCGTGACTATTTTGGCCAATGGACCATATATCATAATGCAATTTTCCATAATTGCCTTAGCGATATTTTTGGCATTTTTGCTCTGAATGGGTACTGCATCAAGATATTTTGTTAAATTGCACATAACAGTAACTGCATGCTCGCTATTTGAGACAGATCTTGCTAAGGGCCTTATAATGTCAATTCTGACAAAATCGAATGCTTTTGCAGTTGTTGATGTTTCAAGGAAAGGTTCCCTTAGTTTAGATGTAGAGTTGTCTATTCGACATTTCTCACATTCTTTGACATATTTAGTTATGTCTAGTCATGCCTTTCCAAACACATTTAAGGCCTATGCTCTTTTTCATTCTTGTAATTCCGGAATGTCCACCGGTTATCGAGTCATCATGATATCTTCTCATAGTTTTATTCTTTTCATCATTGGTAGTTATTTTCTTCAATACTGGTATGAGCACTATCTTGCAATATTTCATTTCCTTTTATTTGAGGGATTCAATATCTGTTCCTAGGATATTAAACAGAATATCATCTAGTGATAGACGCATGGTTGACAGACCCATGATACCAGCTATTTTTTCAAGCCTTGGAAAGAGGTGACTTAAGTCAACTTTTCCATTAATAAAGAAGTCATGTTAATTTTGATGGCGTATTTTTTAAAGAAAACAGGTAGGTAAGTGGTTTGTGATCGCTTCTCATCAGAAATTTTTTGCCATAAATGTTTGGTCTCCAATATTGTATTGCCCAATGGATTGCAGCAAGTTCCTGCTCTATTGTAGATTTATTAACTTCAGCCTTTGTGAAAGATCTGGATGCATAAGCAACAGGTAATTGAATACCCTGTTATTTTGGGCTTAAAACAGCTCCACAAACTTGTTGGCTTGCATTTGTCGTTATACGGAATTCTTTGGAATAGTCCGGATACTGTAGTATCCTCGATTTTAGCAGTTGCCTTTTATGTAATTGAAAAGAATCTTCACATTCTTTAGTCCATTCAAGTGGTACATTCTTTTTAGAAAAGCTGGTAATGTATCGAGCCGACTCAGCAAAATTCGGGATGAATCTTCTGAAGTAGTTGCAGAATTCAACGAAGCGTTTAGATTTATCACCACTTTTTGGAGTAGGATAGTTTTCAATTATTGAAAATTAGCTGTCATCTGGTAAGATAACTTTATCAATACAGTTGTGACCTAGGAATGTTACTTCACGACAGAAAAATGAACATTTATCCGAGTGTAATTTAAGAATATATTTTCTGCAGATGCCAAATACATCTTTAAGATTCTGTAAAATATGTTCCGAAGAATAACCTATAACCACCAAGTCATCGATATATACAAAGGCATGGGTTGGAGATAACCCAGAAAATGCCAATGACATCATTCGTTGGAATTAGTTTGGGGCAATTTTAATACCATAAAGCAGTCTTTTAAATTGAAAGTAACCATTTTCCGTTGAAAATGACATTATGTCCCTGGATTCTTCTTCCAATTCTGTTTGATGAAAACCTGTAACCAAAATCTAGGCATGAAAAATATTTTTTTCAAAACGAGGTAGGGGGATTTGTCAGCTATATTTTTTTTTATTTATTGCCCTATAGTCGACAACTAACCTCCATCTCTGATATGTTCCCGGTAAGGGCTACTTTGGTACTAACAAAATTAGACTATTATATTCCGAAATTGATGTTTCGACCATATCATCATTTATTAAATTTTCCACTTGTTTGTTCATATCTCCTTTATGAGAGTCAGGTATTCTATAGTTCTTCATATATACAGGCTGCTTATCTTTGAGTCTGAGTTTTTGTTTGTAGAAATTGTTAGTACTTATTTTTTCAGATTCTAGTGCGAATATATCAATAAATTCCGAGCATAAATTTTTCAACTCATCATGGGCGAACTTGGGAAAATTTTTTGATAATTTTTCCAATTTTTCCCTATTTTTGTTGGATATACAGCTAGGAAATACAGCTAGGAAATAAAATTAGGAGATTTAGTAAATGCAGAAATAAGAATTAACAACAAATCAAAAATCGTACATAAGAACTTATTGAAAAACAAGTAAGTGTGTTAAATTCGGTTGTGCCGAATCTTTGATACCCTCCACCTCGGTTTGAGTATTGATAATAAATGTAAACAAAATATTGGAAAAATATGCATGCGTTTACTATATGCATGCGTTTCCGGTTATATGACATAACTTCTCGTTTAATTTAGTTTTTGCTAATTAAATAGCTCGCCCTTACCTCTATTGCAAAGGTAATGGTTGTGTAGGGTGGCTTTATGCATTAAATCTTGCTAATTGGAAACATATAGGTGGATGGAGTAACAAAATAATAACCAAAAAAAAGCTCTCTCAACATTTTTATTAAAATACTGCCATATTTGGAAAACATAGAGAATAAATTTATAATAATAAATAGTCAAATTAGGGATGCCTCCCTAACTCCAGCGACTAATAATTATTATACAGTCCTTGGCCTAAGTTTTCATGTTTGTATTCAAAATGCTTTAAAAGCCCAGAATAAGACTGTTTTTTGTTTGTTATTGTTTACTGTTAAATAAAAAATAAAAACCAAAGTTAAAAATTGAGTATTTATGTCAAATGGCCACAACCACTTTCTATGAACAAATCCGGTTATAAAATATGTGTATTATAATCCAGGCTTATTTAACTATACACTGTCCTTGTTTTTTCGATTCTCTTTAATAGCCCTTCCAAAATTATGTAACGTGGCAGTCCAATTTAAGCGCTTATAACTTTTTTACCGTTTACATTATGAAAACACTTTCTTTACACAAAATTTGTAGTCTTAGGAGATTTGTTCTATGCATAAAAAGTAAAACCCAAAGTTGATTTTAAATGAGATAAAGCAAAAAACTGCGTACGAATGTAACGCGTGGCAGTCCGCGTTTTTAACCATATATAGATATTTTTTTAAATCCATTTATATATTTTTGTTATGATTTTTAATTATACATATTTATATTTTTATATTATAATATGTTGTAATAAAATCTATAATATGTTGTTAAGAATATCTTACTACACTGTCACAATTTCAATAAATACAAATACAAATTTTAATACCCATAAATAATATATAAAAAATTCTACTTTGAGACAAGTTAGAGATATCTTCATCTGTATTTATCTGAAATGTAGAAGAAGGACCAACTACCACCCACTTCGCTCAAAATATATAATTTATATTTCTTGCTGCCATTAAATAATTTTAAATTTAAAATAAAATTTACCCAAATATTAATGAGATGAGGTTTCATCAACATTGGGAGAGTCAGGCACTAATAGTTTAATATACATTTTGATTTGATTTTCTATAAAAATTGGCTTTAGCAAAAATCTTCACAAAATAAGTTTTCGATTATCTCCAATTCCTCACAATTTATTATAACTTTAAAGAAATTCTTTAACATTTCAACCAGCATTTGTTTTCCATGGGACGAAACGTCAATAAAATAGATGTTCAAACTTTTCATAAAGTTTATATTTGTTACGAAATTTGCACGTAATGTCTTTTCTAACAGAAATAGCTACAACATCACAACGAGTATTTCTAATCACCATAATATTTTTAATAAGGATTGATAAATACAAAATATAAATTAAATAAAAAAAAAAACAAGAAAACTGTTTTCAAATTTATTGAAAACTTGATTTTATGAATAATTTTTGAGTTCATATTTGGATTTAACTCATTTAGGACCTTTAAAGAGCATTCTCTGGTCCCAGGATATGGAGAATTAACAAAGTACCCAAATTTCATCAATTCTAAGGAATTTGATAATTTTTTTAACATTCATCTGAACAGTACAACATTTAGATTAACAATAGTAAACTTCCGATTTAAATTTCTCCTATGAAAACCAATTGATATCGTCGAGCTATAAAACTCAGTTCTTGTCAAATGATATAAAAAACAACTGAGTGGGAAAGCCATAATATTGTTACCACCATCAATCACACTTTGGTCTATTTGAGTTTAATATTTTGTAATTTCAAAAATATGTCATCAATAAATCCATCAATAAAGAAAACATTCCATTGGCCATGTGTAGTAAACAACGTTTTACACACAACTTTTTGTTTGAAGTGGCTACAGAGAATTATAGTAGCATTCATGAGTCTGATTGAGTAGGCAAAATGTTTATATTATTTTATTTTTAAGCAAACTGACAGCTGTCAGTTTCTGTTTATAAACTCGTAAGTAAGTAAATACAAAAGAAGAATCACAATTAATATGTCCATTTGATATTATCTTGCGGTTTGGCCACCACATTCAGTGTAAGAGAAAATAAATTTATTTTCTAAACCTCTTATAGTGCGTTTACATCTCAGGAAAATTTAGTAGATTTTAGTTAAAATCTATTTCAAAATCTATACCGTTTGCATCTAACTTTTTTGACATTTGTGAGATTTTGTTTCCACAACAATAAACAGCTGATTAAAATAAAACATATAAACTAGAAATACCAAAAATAAACAAAACAATAGGAAAATGGAAAGGAACATATTTATACCCTATACCACTATGTGGTTTGGGTATAATGACTTTGTGCTGCTGTTTGTAACAACCAATAATATTTGACCTAGACCCATCTTTAATTATACCGATCGAATCAGAATCACTTTCTGAGTTGATTTAACAATGTCCGTCCGTCCGTCCGTCCGTCTGTGTGTCCATGTAAAGCTTGTAATCAAACTGCAGGTCGCAAATATGAATATATTTTGATGAAATTTGGTATATAAGCTTTTATCGGCCATGGGATGAACGCTATTGAAATTGGTGAGAATCGGTCCATGTTCAGACCTAGCCCCCATACAAATTACCCATATGAAATCGACATAAATTGCCATAAGATCCAAATTGTCATATAGATCTTACTCAAATTGGGTTTGTATGCGTTCATTACATCCACTAATGAGTAGTGCAAAAATGATCCCTTTGACCCCATATAGAGCTGCTTCCCGATCTTCACTTAAATCAATTAAAAAACAAAAATATTGCACTGATTCTTCTCAAATTTTGGTTGTACATATTTTTGCAAAATACAAGAGACTTTACCAAACATGATCAGGATCGGTCCATTTTTGGACCTAGCCCCTTTATAGATATAGCATCCGATATGAACTTTTTCATATCTGCAGCCAAAAAAATTATTAAATATCCCACTCAAATTTGGTTTATGCTTATTTTCTATATCGAAGTAGTTGGACCGAAAGATAGGGTCTCTAAACCATGGTATAGGGTATCATATAGTCGGTCTAGACCGACTATAATTTTCTTACTTGTTTATTATTATATTATGCATCCAAAATGCACAAACTGAAATTGAAATTTTGCGAAAAAAATCTGCATTTGTTAAATGTATTGTTTGAACATCAAAAACAAATTCATTTTCCACAATTATTATTTAGCAGATTTGAATGGGCACATGGCATTATAAAAATTTATAACTTTTCGTTACTAAATATTTTTTTATTATAGATTCGTCATTTTTTTTTTTTGTTAATAATTAATATTTTTACTGGTTTTTGAATTTTTTCGACCTTTTTCCTTATTCTTTATTATATGTTTTTCTAGACTTTTAAGTTATTGATTTCAACTGTAATACTAGGTTTAAAATACATACTGTGATATTTAAAAAATTTTTGATTTATTTTTACATTTGATTTGTTAAATTAATTTGTGTTTTATGTTGTGTTTATGTAAAACAAAAATTTATAATTACAATTAAATGTAATTGACGAAAATAAAAATAATCTTGAAAATGTTGGGAATATCCAACGAAACGTCAGATGGAAAAATGAATAAATAATCTTTTATTTATTTTGAAGAAATATAATGACCTTAAAAGCCCAATCTAAAAGAGTCTGGAAAAACATAAAATAAAAAATTAATATTTTATTTCCTTTTTATTCAACTTGTTTGCTTTTGTTTTAAAATGTCAATTTTTCAGTCACTGCGTTGTAATTTTCTACTACAATTAAAAAGAAACACAGTAGTATCATTTGGTAGTGCCCAAGTTTGACAGGATTTTGTGAGATTTTGCACAAATCTAGTAACGAGCTCGATATTGTTTTGTATGGGAAATTTAATAAAAATGAGCTAGATTTCGCTCGAAATCTCGTATATATTATATTTTGCTTAGATGTAAACGTGCTATTACCTAAATTTAATGCAAAGCACCAACACAATATCGAAAAATTTTCAAGCATTCAGAAGACAGCAAAATAAAAGTCACACGCGATCTAATAATTCACAAAATTTATATACAAAAAAAAAAAAAAAAAAAACAAACGGAACACAAATTGTATGTGATGTTATCATCAGTTTATATCGAGTGTTTGCTTGTTACAACGATTGTGAAAGGTGTCAATTAGTATTGTTATAAATTTCGTTTTGAAATATAACAGATTGTTTTGTTCGTAAAATAGGAAATATAAAAACGCCAAATTTTTGTAATAAAAATGAATAATTTAATAATAAAATTTGTTTCGGAGTTCATATCACCCAAATGATGAAAAACGTAAATTACAGTAAGCGAAATAATAATTATCTGTGGTCACAAGCATTAACCGCCTAAGTCGAAAATCATGCTTTTGAGAAAAATAACTTTTAATATAAATGTAATGGGGCTTCATTACGACATAGGTCAGTATGTTTTTATTAATAACTTCTTATTAGTTAAACAGTGTTAGAGAAATGGGGATTTCACGTAAATATAAAGTGTTTTTAGTAGAATATGATAGCATACATAACTCAAATCGTTCCTAAGTCGACTTAGGCGGTTATCGCTTGTGGCCACAGTTATTACATTTTCTATATTTTATTAATAATTAAGCACACTCTTTCTATCTGTGGTCACAAGCATTAACCGCCTAAGTCGAAAATCATGATTTCGAGAAAATTAAGTTTTTATACATATAAATGTAATGGGGCTTCATTACGACTTAGGTCAGTATGGTTTCATTAATAACCTTTTTAAATCACAGTGTTAGAGAAATGGGGATTTCACGTGTATATAAAGCGTTGTTAGTAGAATACGATAGCATACATAACTCAAATCGTTCGTAAGTCGATTTAGGCGGTTATTGCTTGTGATCACAGATATATTGCATTAAAAAACTTTGGCGAGCAGCATATGCTAAAAAAAGTTTCCGTACTTTTCTTTCAGTGCTTTTGAATTTTAGCGAAATTTTATTTGTAAATTATTTAAATTACAGTGTAAAGTTAAGTTTATAATGTTCTTTAATTTGTTTATATTATGCGAAACAAAAAGAAAGGACAGAAATAACGAATTACTCGTATAATGTAAAAGTATATAGGAAAAAATTATTGATTTTTATATCAATACACATCCGTGTTTCGTATACAGGAGGATAAATTTTAATTTAAATGTAAAACACGTTTTTGAACAACAACAAGAAAACTAAAGCATTAAAAAAGTCAGAAAATTATAGTCGATTTAGTTCAACTATACAGTAGCATGCGTTTAGAGCAGGGGTCGGCAACCTTTTGAGTCGGAAGAGTCAAAAATCACAATTTACAAAATTTTTTTAAAGAGTCACAAAATTTTTTAATGGCAATAATAATAAGTACTCGCATAAATAAAGTTTTTTGATAAAAAAAAAACGAATCTATTTTTTCAGAAAAAAAATCTATTTATTCATATTACCAGATTCCAGCCCTCGAAATTCGAGTGCAAATTCTAGGAAATTTTACTTTTTCATTGAATTAAGACCCTAAAGATATACAACCAATTATGGCCAATTCACAAATCAACACAAAAACACAAACTCATTTTTATTACAAACACAAACATATTTCATAAACACACACATAGCATTGTAAATATAATTTTATGTATGTATTAGTAGCAACTTTAAATGCAATTTACTCAAAGTAAAGGAAAAATTTAAAAATCTGTAAATCTGCAAATCGGCTAAAAAGAAATACCTTTCAAATAATATACGTTTGGTCAAAATCGGGATAAATCGGTAGAACAAAACATCGGTCACGAGAAATCGCCTAGCCTATTTATATTATAGATATAAGTAGCAAACAAATTCAATGGGAGCTTTGGCTTTGCATGGTTCTAGAAATTTTTGATAAATTTGGCTCATAACTTGTTGTGTTAAGTTTCAAACACGACTCAAAATTTTTATTTGTCAGTTGGCTTCTTACTTTACTTTAAATTATATTCATGCAAGCGAACGCTTGCTCGCACGAATATGTCGATTCGAAGATAGTCAGCACTCCAAATACCAACTTCTTTACCTCACAGTAGATATATGGAAGACTATTCCATGCGTCGAATATAAGTGCCTCAACTCGCGGCATTTCTTCTAAAGCTTGTCCACTTCTGTTGCGTTACGTACATACATTTCTAGACCTCCAACTCTTCGAACTTGCCTTTCAACTTTGTAAATTTTCCACTCCACAAAACTTTACTTTTGAAATCGATCAATTGCAATTCTAGAGACCCCGTATCAATTCCAAATGGCTCAATGTGGATTTCGTTACTATTTGTGTTGAGAGTATTTACTATGAAGTCTAGAGTGGTTCTATTGGTTTTGAGTTGCTCAAATCTGTCAGGAAATTCATCTTTGATTCTTTTCATAACTGTGCAGAAGTAATTCGTGTCATCAGTTGCACTGGTTTTATCGCGATATTTTGTTTCAGATATTGAAAATGAATTAATTTACCGCTCGGAATATCTTCTGCAAAAAGAATTAATTTTTCTTCAACACAAACCAATTCATCTATTAAAACATAAGCTGGGTTTCCCTTTCCTTGCAGTTTTGGATTCAGCTCATTTAATTTCGTTGTGATATCCACCATAAAGCAAAATTTTTGCAACCATTTGTCATTTTCTAATTCAGGGTGATTAATGCCTTTTTTATTTAGGAATGTATGTATTGAATTCAAGCATAAAGCAGAACGTTTCAACACCTTACTTTTAGAAACCCATCGCACTTTATTGTGAAGAAGGAAGTCGAAATACTGAGTCTGCATTTCGTTAAAAAGTCTTTAAACTGACGATAGTAGAATACTTTTGAAAAGATGTTGTTAACAATTGCTTTCAGAACCAGCAATTATTCTCAACAAACAAAGAATTGAAATTGTAAAAACAGCAAAAAATCTTGGCATAATCTTATAATATTAATAGGCTAGGCGATTTCTTGTGACCGATGTTTTGTTCTAGCATTTTATCCCGATTTTGACCAAACGTATATTATTTGAAAGGTATTTCTTTTTAGTTGTTCACCATATTTACAGATTTTTAAATTTTTTCCTTTATTTTAAGTAAATTGCATTTAAAGTTGCTAGTAACACATACATAAAATTATACAAATGCTATGTGTATTTTATTAAATTTGCTAATGTGTTTGTTATCTTAATTCACAATAATAATAAACTATAAAAGTGTTGGTTTGTGAATTGGCTAAGTTGAAAAATAAAGCTGCTTAGAAATTGCAATCGAATTTCGAGCGCTGGAATCTGCTAGTGTTTAATAATACTTTTACCTGGTCAGACCATATAAATGCTATTGCTGAAAAAGTTTACTCTATGTTGCGAACCTTATGGAAAACTCAATATTTCAAGCCACTTAAAATTCGCATACTACTAGTAAAAACGTATTTAATGCCCCCTCTTCTATATGGATGCAAATTTTTGCAAAAAACGATACTATAAGGTATGGTAAGCTAAATGTTGCCTACAATGCTGTTGTAAAATATGTTTGTGGTATGGCGAAATACGACCGTGTCTCATCAGTTGCGATAAACTTGTACGTTGCTATATTTGCTGACTTGTTACATATACGAACTTTAATTCTACTCCACAAATTTGTTTATACTCGTGAACATTCGCATCTCTATAACAGAATACCGTTTTCTCTATCACATAGGAATAATGATTTGACTTCAATTGTACATCGAACTACAAAATCTGCATGGCACTTTTATAACCACTCTATACGTCTTTTGAACTCTCTACTTCCGAAAATACAATTTATAAGCAATGCCATGCGTTTCAAAAGGTCCCTTTTTGATTTTTATAGTCTAACATAAACATGTTATGTTAAAATTAAAGTTTTAAATAATTTTTTATTTAATTTAATTTATTTCTTTCCATTTTTAATTGTTGCCTAACTATGATTAAATTTTTGTTTTTATTAAAACTTATTTTTATCTGTTTTTATAGCGAGGGCTTATATTCAAAAAGTGCTATCTGCATCAATAATTATTTTAAAGAGAGCGTGTAAAACCAATTTATTAATATGATCTGAAATTTAATGCCCATCGATTTTCTACAATATCTATTAAGAAACCGTCATACTAATCATGTATGATATCAAAATTAATATTATATTTGACAGTTATATCATAGAACAGTTTGAAATCAAAAATTAATATTGCTGTCAAATGTAGATAGCACTTTTTGAATATAAGCCCTCGATATATTGTTTAGAATGGTCTTATTTAAACATTACCATTGCTGAATTCAAATAAAAGTTATGATTAACCGTTATTGTTTCCATTTTCCATTCTCCATTTTTTAATTTTCAGTTTTCATTTTTCATTTTCAATTTTTTATTTTCCAGTTTTCATTTTCCATTTTTCATTTTCCATTTCTCATTTTCCATTCTCCATTTTTCATTTTCCATTTCTCATTTTCCATTTTCCATTTTTCATTTTCTATTTTCCATTTTACATTTGTCATTTTCTATTTTCCGTTTTTCATTTTTCATTTTAATTTTTCTTTTTATTTTCCGTTTTCCATTTTCCACTTTTCATTTTTCAATTTTCAATTTTCAGTTTTAATTTTTCATTTTCAATTTTTTATTTCCCAGTTTTCATTTTCCATTTTTCATTTTTCATTTCTCATTTCTCATTTTCCATTCTCCATTTTTCATTTTCTATTTTTCATTTTCCATTTTCCGTTTTTCATTTCCATTTTTCCTTTTCTATTTTCCATTTTACAGTTTTCATTTTTCATTTTTCATTTTCAATTTTTCATTTTTCATTTTCAATTTCTCATTTTTCATTTTTCATTTTTCATTTTCCATTTTTCATTTTCAATTTTTTATTATCAATTTTTCATTTTTCATTTTCCATTTTCCGTTTTTCATTTTTCATTTTAATTTTTCTTTTTAATTTTCCGTTTTCCATCTTCCACTTTTAATTTTTCAATTTTCAGTTTTAATTTTTCATTTTAAATTTTTTATTTCCCAGTTTTCATTTTCCATTTTTCATTTTCCATTTTCCATTTTTCATTTCTCATTTCTCATTTTCCATTCTCCATTTTTCATTTTATATTTTTCATTTTCCATTTTCCGTTTTTCATTTTTCATTCCCATTTTTCCTTTTCTATTTTCCATTTTTCAGTTTTCATTTTTCCTTTTCTATTTTCCATTTTTCATTTTCCATTTTTCATTTTCTAATTTTTATTTTCCATTTTCCAGATTTCATTTTTCATTTTCCATTTTTCGTTTTCATTTTTTCTTTCATATTGGCGATTTTTTTTTATTATAACGTGCTAACGATAAAAAAATATGTGGCAATACTACTAACATACATATGTAGCTCATGGTAGTTGTGTTTGTTGGTATGATTGCATCATTTTTTTTTTGTGGCTTTATAACTGTGAATGTTATTGTACAACGATTACGTTCAACCACTAAAATATTTCAACAAACATACTGGGTTTTATGTTTTTTTTTTTAGAGGTATCTACATATTTTTGCTCCTATCTAAGCGCAATGATGCCTGATTTAGCCCATTTTCAATACCAACCTGCTGGGAATCGTGGCAAATGATATTATTGTAACCTTACCCAGTTAAATGTTTGTTTTTTTGTGAATCAGCGTGATTTCAACAGACAGACGGACATCGCCATATCGACCCGTGCTGTGATAAGGATCAAGAATATATTATATACTTTATGGGGTCGGAAATTAGTTTTCGATGCGTTACAAACGGGATGACAAACCTATATATACCCTCTGCCACTGAGGTGTGGAGGGTATAAAAATATATATTTCTCATTAATATTGGTTACGATGACCAAAATACTATTTATCTTACGATAATGCTTAAAAATTCCCTACAATAGATAAAGCGAATTTTAACGTAACCTTTTCTTCCGAAAGATAAAAATAATAATTACTTTCCGTCCCTGGTTTTAACATCATTGCTCATTATTATTACTCCTCCTTTACTCTAATCATAAAATTATAAGTTGTATAGGAATTCAAAGTAAATAAATTAAAATTAAATTAAAAAAAATTAAATCTTTATTACCAAATTCAAGACCTCAACTATTTCGGCCGGAAATGTTTGGGCACAAAGCGCTTCTTGGTGTATTATGCAGTGAAACGTAAGAATTTCGTGATTTATTTTGCTCTGAAGAATCGTTGTTGGCCCGTTATTTATTTCTGTTGTACTTCTTGCTTCGTCAGTTGCTATTGAAATGATTTTATTTAAATGGATCTTATTGTCTTCAAAGCATTTTTGCACGGCATTCGCTATATCCTCCCCTCTAGTTTGTCCCGAGAGCAGTAGCAATCTCAGAAGTTCTGCTTTTAGACCTTGGGAAGACATAAACATCCGATGCCGGCGCCATTCGAGAGCTTCCAACGTACTAACGACAGTGACGATGCGTGTCACGGGGGAGGGGTACGGTGAAAAGCAAGTACAAGTGAGACAGAATCGGTGCCTAATCCTCTTTAGTCGATTCAGAATGATTTTTAAATATTTGTTTTTATAAAATAAATAATATTTGCGTATGGAACTAAAGAGCCGCTGGTTGCCGACCCCTGGTTTAGAGCAAGGGTCTTGGGTCCAACTAATTGAATTTGGA
Source organism: Cordilura impudica (assembly GCA_963682025.1). Taxonomy (NCBI): domain Eukaryota; kingdom Metazoa; phylum Arthropoda; class Insecta; order Diptera; family Scathophagidae; genus Cordilura; species Cordilura impudica. The sequence goes on from OY821520.1 coordinate 8,500,254, forward strand.
AAATTAGCATAAACCATAAAATAACCTGCAGATAGCAAAAGCTTGATATCGGATGATATGTTTATATGGCGACTAGAACGAAAAATGGACCGAACCTGGCCATATTTGGCAAAGAAACTTCTTTCTGGCAAAAACATATACAACCAAAAATCTACGCAATATTTTTTGTTTTTTGATAGAAGATCGGGAAGCAGCTTTATATGTGGCCTATAACTAAGAATTGACCTACAGGGCTTATTTTTGAACTTTTGATTAATGGTTGTAATAAAAACTTACAAACCCAATTTGAACGACATCTAAGTATATGATAATTCGGATTCTATGGCATTTTAAGTTGATCTCATAGGGGTCATTTGTATGGGGACTAGGTCTGAACATGCATCAATTTTCACGAATTTTAATAGCGTTCGTCCTCTGGCCAATAAATGCTTATGTACCAAATGTTATTGAAATATATTCATATTTGCGACATGTTACATGGTTTACATAGGCCCTAGGTATGAGATAGTGTTGAAGGAATTTTCTTGTAACAGCATTTGGATGCGCTAGAAGTCATAATTTTGTGATGTTCGGAAAAAACTGCATGAGGCAAAAAAAGGGGGATGGGGTCGGTTAGGATGAGGAAAGTTGCTCTCATCGTGGGGACAAAAAGGAAAAACTCCATAACTGCCACAGAGTCATTTTCCTCCTCAACATTTTTTCCGAACATATCTACCTCCTATCTCCATTCCTTATCGGGGCTTCCGTACAAATTTTAAAATTTTATGAAATTGTAAAAATTTGACCCCACAACCCCTAAGATACCCCGATTAGACGAGTCAAATGTATGATAAGTTTTCCACCGCCTTCATTTTTAAAAACATATATACCCCTATCACATATCTTTAAGTAGGCTCCCTTAAAAAATTTGCATTACAGACTAGAAATATATAGAAGAAAAAGTCCTGTAACTTCAAAGAGTCCCCCAAGGGGTAAAATGTTTGATCGACCTCCATTCGTTTTTTGTCCTCAACATTTTCTCAAAACATACTCGCCCATTATCTGCAACCCTTAAGGGTGATCCAGTATAAGTATGGTGATTTCATGACGGGTCAAATGTATGACCAACGCCAAAGAAATACGGAAGTGACCAAACGAAAAAATTTACATAAATTTTATCTTCCTATAGGGAAACGTCAAGTGCAATAGATTTGGTCAAAATATTCGAATATTAAATAAAACAAAACGACAAGCGACTTCATTAACATCAGTTCATAGAACACGTAGACTAGAACCTGGATGACACAGAAGGAACATAGTTATTACTAAATTAATACTGTCCGAACGCCCTTATAAAGAACAGAAGGCCGTCTTATAGTATAGGGAGGTTTCAACTAACACGGTAACCTAGAATTATGATTCATTTCCTACAATACGAATTCGGAGACTTAGGTAGAAATGTAAGAGGTTTCAGTTGCAATTCTAGAAAGCCGAACTTAAATACCGTTGAAAATGTGTGTGGGGGGAATGTTGTCAAAATTTGTTTATGGACACCGAAAGCATACATCACCGTATTCTATTTGAAACCAATAGAAATGTAATAGTTTTGATTTTTATATGAAATGCGTTTGTTTAAATTTTACATAATTTTTTTAATTGTTTGTTATTATATTTGCTTTGGTGTTTTGTGTTTTAAAAACTGAAGTTGTTTTTTTTTTTAATTTATAAATAAACTATTTACTATTTTATTATATCGTTTAAATCAATAATTCTTAAAAACAATACGCAACTGTTAAAATCGCTTACTGTAGCGAAAGCCGTGATGTCGGGAATATTGGCTTTAATTTGGATTGTTATCACAAGTATTGAATATATCGGTCCAGAGCTTTATTTTCATAAGTAGAAATGTGAAAAAGCTTTATAAAAATTTCATATAATAATTGTTATGATCAATAATCAGAATTAGTCGTACACATTTTTCTTAAAATGTTAATTACGTCTTTCTTTATCATTTTCACATTATCATTCTCCTTGTTTCAAATGGGTCAATAAAAGTGTTTATAAAAAAAAAGTTATGGACTCTCAAGTGCAATGCGAGCAAATTTTTTTAATGCTTGTTTTTTGTTTAAGTTTAAGTAATAAAACACAGTTTTATGGTCAACCGAGCATTTCTTGAAATAACCAGTTTCCTGATACGAGTATACCAAATATAAACAACTAACAGCAATACATACATATGCGTAATAAACTTCAGTGGCAGCATTTGGAAGCTTTTAACATCAACGCAAGAAGAATATAAACACTAAATATTGCTCTTAAACAACAGTGGCTCTAAAATGTGAAGCCCTGCCTGCGTACGATGGGGTTTAATCTAAAAAAGAATGAAAGATCTATCTTTAATATAGCTGGAATATGTATAGTCGGCAGGTGACGAAAGTCTTGGATATATAAATTTTGAAATCGGTTCAATCGTTCTTCACTAATAAGGCTCTCTTTTATTCGATACTAGAAAAGACCAAAACGTATTAACTATTTATATAAAAGCAAAAATATGTATGTATATTTGTTTGCTGCTTACAGGAGGTTAAACCATTGGACCGATATTTCTGAAATTTTTACAGAGTCTTACTCTATATATGGAAGGAACTAAAGGCTATAACTTTTTTTCTTGAGATATTTAGTGAACTTTAATATCCTATATATTGAGTACTGTGGCAGGAGGAGTGTTGCAAATTTGTTTGAGGTCACATATAATAAATGTTCTATTTTCTATTTTCCTGAAATCAACACAATGCACTGCATTTGTAGGGGCATTTTATTTTTAATTTTTAATTTTTAATTTTTAATTTTAAATTTTAAATTTTAAATTTTAAATTTTAAATTTTTTAATTTTTAATTTTTAATTTTTAATTTTTAATTTTTAATTTTTAATTTTTAATTTTTAATTTTTACTTTTTAATTTTTAATTTTTAATTTTTAATTTTTAATATTTAATTTTTAATTTTTAATTTTTAATTTTTAATTTTTAATTTTTAATTTTTAATTTTTAATTTTTAATTTTTAATTTTTAATTTTTAATTTTTAATTTTTAATTTTTAATTTTTAATTTTTAATTTTTAATTTTTAATTTTTAATTTTTAATTTTTAATTTTTAATTTTTAATTTTTAATTTTTAATTTTTAATTTTTAATTTTTAATTTTTAATTTTTAATTTTTAATTTTTAATTTTTAATTTTTAATTTTTAATTTTTAATTTTTAATTTTTAATTTTTAATTTTTAATTTTTAATTTTTAATTTTTAATTTTTAATTTTTAATTTTTAATTTTTAATTTTTAATTTTTAATTTTTAATTTTTAATTTTTAATTTTTAATTTTTAATTTTTAATTTTTAATTTTTAATTTTTAATTTTTAATTTTTAATTTTTAATTTTTAATTTTTAATTTTTAATTTTTAATTTTTAATTTTTAATTTTTAATTTTTAATTTTTAATTTTTAATTTTTAATTTTTAATTTTTAATTTTTAATTTTTAATTTTTAATTTTTAATTTTTAATTTTTAATTTTTAATTTTTAATTTTTAATTTTTAATTTTTAATTTTTAATTTTTAATTTTTAATTTTTAATTTTTAATTTTTAATTTTTAATTTTTAATTTTTAATTTTTAATTTTTAATTTTTAATTTTTAATTTTTAATTTTTAATTTTTAATTTTTAATTTTTAATTTTTAATTTTTAATTTTTAATTTTTAATTTTTAATTTTTAATTTTTAATTTTTAATTTTTAATTTTTAATTTTTAATTTTTAATTTTTAATTTTTAATTTTTAATTTTTAATTTTTAATTTTTAATTTTTAATTTTTAATTTTTAATTTTTAATTTTTAATTTTTAATTTTTAATTTTTAATTTTTAATTTTTAATTTTTAATTTTTAATTTTTAATTTTTAATTTTTAATTTTTAATTTTTAATTTTTAATTTTTAATTTTTAATTTTTAATTTTTAATTTTTAATTTTTAATTTTTAATTTTTAATTTTTAATTTTTAATTTTTAATTTTTAATTTTTAATTTTTAATTTTTAATTTTTAATTTTTAATTTTTAATTTTTAATTTTTAATTTTTAATTTTTAATTTTTCAGTTTTCAGTTTTCATTTTCAATTTTTCATTTTTTATATTAAATTTTTTTTTTTCATTTTCAATTATTAATTTTTTATTTTTCAATTTTTATTTTTAATTTTTCAGTTTTCATTTTTTGTTTTTCTGTTTTCATTTTTTATTTTTCATTTTTAATTTTTAATTTTTAATTTTTAATTTTTAATTTTTAATTTTTAATTTTTAATTTTTAATTTTTAATTTTTAATTTTTAATTTTTAATTTTTAATTTTTAATTTTTAATTTTTAATTTTTAATTTTTAATTTTTAATTTTTAATTTTTAATTTTTAATTTTTAATTTTTAATTTTTAATTTTTAATTTTTAATTTTTTATTTTTAATTTTTAATTTTTAATTTTTAATTTTTAATTTTTAATTTTTAATTTTTAATTTTTAATTTTTAATTTTTAATTTTTAATTTTTAATTTTTAATTTTTAATTTTTAATTTTTAATTTTTAATTTTTAATTTTTAATTTTTAATTTTTAATTTTTAATTTTTAATTTTTAATTTTTAATTTTTAATTTTTAATTTTTAATTTTTAATTTTTAATTTTTAATTTTTAATTTTTAATTTTTAATTTTTAATTTTTAATTTTTAATTTTTAATTTTTAATTTTTAATTTTTAATTTTTAATTTTTAATTTTTAATTTTTAATTTTTAATTTTTAATTTTTAATTTTTAATTTTTAATTTTTAATTTTTAATTTTTAATTTTTAATTTTTAATTTTTAATTTTTAATTTTTAATTTTTAATTTTTAATTTTTAATTTTTAATTTTTAATTTTTAATTTTTAATTTTTAATTTTTAATTTTTAATTTTTAATTTTTAATTTTTAATTTTTAATTTTTAATTTTTAATTTTTAATTTTTAATTTTTAATTTTTAATTTTTAATTTTTAATTTTTAATTTTTATTTTTTAATTTTTAATTTTTAATTTTTAATTTTTAATTTTTAATTTTTAATTTTTAATTTTTAATTTTTAATTTTTAATTTTTAATTTTTAATTTTTAATTTTTAATTTTTAATTTTTAATTTTTAATTTTTAATTTTTAATTTTTAATTTTTAATTTTTAATTTTTAATTTTTAATTTTTAATTTTTAATTTTTAATTTTTAATTTTTAATTTTTAATTTTTAATTTTTAATTTTTAATTTTTAATTTTTAATTTTTAATTTTTAATTTTCCATTTTTTTTTCATTTTCATAATTTTTTCACCAATATAATCGTAAGTCACAACAATTTTGTCTTAAGCTTACGCTGTTTTTGTGATTGTATTGTGAAATAGATTCCCCCCCCCCTGCGCCACACCAAAAATATAAAATAAAATGTTTTAATTGCACAATGCAAACTTCGTAAGAAAAACTGATTATGAAAACATAAATTGTAATACCAAGGTTCAGAAAATGCACACATCGAACACACAATGTTCTGTTTTAAAGCAGCCAACACATATTTTTATTTCATATCAATTATGTGTTTCAAAATTTTGTACGGTGCCGAACACAATCATGACTGTATTTTTTGTTTCGAACACACATAAACCACACAGATTCGAGTGTAGCTTTATTTTAAGTTCGTTTTCTTGCAATGTACTGCTAAAAAAACAGAACATGTTCTTAAACGCGTACATCTAAAAATTAAAACATTATCCACTCGTGATCGGAAAAATCTGAAACGGCCAAATTGTTAAAAAAAATCTAAAATAATTCATTAGCAGTTATAAAAAAATAAAAATTAAAAGATAATTAAAAAAATAAAATAAATAAAAATAAAAATTTTATATGTTGTTTATGACTTAATTTCGTTTTTTTCGGATCGCGATTAGGTAATGTTTTAATTTTTAGATCTACGCGTTCAAGAAAATGTTTTGTTTTTTGAGCAGTACACGTGCAAGAAAAAGAACTTAAAATAAAGGTACACTCGAATCTGTGTGGTTTATGTGTGTTCGAAACAAAAAATACGTGATAGAAAAAAGTTCGTGCAGATAACGACATATTAAAACATATTAAAAACAGACATAATTTATATGAAAATAAAAATATGTGTTTGTTTGTCTGAGCTAAGTCTGTTTACATATATATACGAATTTTTTATTCAGTGTGTGTTTTTTTTTGAACTCTGGTCAATAGATACATCTCATACTGTACATACAGTTCTAAATAAAAATCTAAATAGAGATCTCAGCAATTCAAGATAAGGAATTGTGCATCATTGTTAAATCTTATTTTATCTTTAGTAGTGAAAAAAATAAAGAAATAAAATAAAATTTTATTGTTATTGTATTGTTTGAGGTCACTTGGGTGTGTGTGTGAGTGTTTGAGAGTGGAATAAATGTTATTTAACAATTGTAGTAAAATTCTACATGTTTCAAGGGTTTATGTGATTTTAAGTGAAGTGTATGTGGTTTGCCATTGGATGTGTGAGTTTCTATATTTACTTTATTCAGCGTTTGTGTATCATACACCCACACACACGTCATACTCAAAATATTCTATACATTGGTATTGCAATATATTTAATTTAATTTTTGTGCTCAATTAAATCATTATCCTTCGGATGTAAATCGCACACAGCTTGTGGCTGTTTTCATGTGTTTAATTGTTTATTTTACGCTTCACAACTTAAAGAGTTTTCCGCCCACTCTCTATCTGGCTTTACGGTTTATTTTCAATTAGGATTTTATAAAATTAATTGTACACAGTTATACGACAAAATTGTTTTTTGCTTCAAGTAACATTATAAATTTACTAATTGTTAGATTATGGTAATATTAAGCGGCTGATTAAGTACGTCGATTCAAAAGAACGATTAGGATCTGCGTAGGAAAAACGAAAATGTATGTACTTAATAATACATCAGACCATAAATACCTTGAATGTTTTTTATTAGCAATTTTGTGAAAACCTACAATTATAAATTAAATTCACTTGATATGTAGAAAGGTTCTTTCGAAACATGCGTGCTTGCTGAAATTAAATATCAATGAATTTTTATGGAAGAAGTGAGATCGAAAAATCCTTAACACACGTTTTTCCTCTATGTAGGATTTAAGACTCTTTATGTGATAATAAATAAGTAGGGACAAAGCCAGAAGTATCCGTCCAAGCTGTCAACAATTTATTATTATAGTAAATTATATTCTCGAGGCTTCAACAGACAGGCAAGCGTCCACTTAAGACAGTGGGCAGTTAAGCTCTGACAGGAGAGATATTTGGTTCTTGTGAAAATGGAAGAACCACTATAAAATGGCTAATGGAAGGGTTTCTGGGAAAGGTCCATAAGTTCATTAGTAGTGGTTATGACTACAAAAAATTTTTTTTGGTAAGCTTTAATATCGTTTCAATTATGTTTAAAAAAAATTTAATCTTATTATTACACTTAATGTATGTTAAGATTTTTTCGATCTCACTCCTTAGTTTGTTAAAATAGAGCACGACCTCGATTATCACAAAAGCTCAGTCAGGAATATGTTCAAGCCAACTGTACTGATTTGAAATAGAATGAAAAAAAAATTATGTGAGTCCGATCACAGGGGAAATGTGTAAATATCTAGTAACTAAGGCTTTTTATTGTACTTTTTTAAAATCAAACAGAAAGCATCATCTATGTATCACTTATAGCAAGCAACTGCAGGGACTCCGCTAATTCAAAAATATTTATTAATATTTATTACATCAATTGGTTAATTTTTAATTTTTTGTTTTTCATTTTTTATTTTTCATTTTTCGTTTTCCTTTTTTCATTTTTTATTTTTCATTTTTCATTCTTAATTTTTCATTCTTTATTTTTATTTTTCATTTTTCATTTTTATACCCTATACCACTATGTGGTTTGGGTATAATGACTTTGTGCTGCTGTTTGTAACAACCAAAAATATTTGACCTAGACCCATCTTTAATTATACCGATCGAATCAGAATCACTTTCTGAGTTGATTTAACAATGTCTGTCCGTCCGTCCGTCGGTCTGTGTGTCCATGTAAACCTTGTAATCAAACTGCAGGTCGCAAATATGAATATATTTTGATGAAATTTGGTATATAAGCTTTTATCGGCCATGGGATGAACGCTATTGAAATTGGTGAGAATCGGTCCATGTTCAGACCTAGCCCCCATACAAATTATCCATATGAAATCGACAAAAATTGCCATACGATCCAAATTGTCATATAGATCTTACTCAAATTGGGTTTGTATGCATTCATTACATCCATTAATGAGTAGTCCAAAAATTATCCCTTTGACCCCTTATAGAGCTGCTTCCCGATCTTCACTTAAATCTATTAAAAAACAAAAATATTGCACTGATTCTTCTCAAATTTTGTTTGTATATATTTTTGCAAAATACAAGAGACTTTACCAAACATGATCAGGATCGGCTCATTTTTGGACCTAGTCCCTATATAGATATAGCATCCGATATGAACTTTTTCATATCTGCAGCCAAAAAAATTAATAAAAATCCCACTCAAATTTGGTTTTTGCTTATTTTCTATGTCCAGTTAGTTGGGCCTAAGAGATAGGGTTTCTAAACGCATGGTATAGGGTATCGTATAGTCGGTCCAGACCGACTATAATTTTCTAACTTGTTTATTTTCATACAGGTTATTATATATCATAATTTTTCACCAATACAATTATAAGTCACACCGATTTTGCCTTACGTCTTACGCTGTTTTTGTGATTGTATTGCGAAATAGATTTTTACCCGCATGCGCGTTTAGATGTTTACACATCAAAAAAGTTTCTTTTTGGTAATGTAGGGGGGATCAATAGTTTTGTAATTTCAAGTGTAAACGGTACTAGATTTTTAAATGGTTTTTGGGCAAAATCTCTATGTTTCAAAACAAATATTGTAAAAGCACTATAAATCAAATTTGTATAATTTATTCAAAAATCCATTTAATAACATTTGGATAGAAGTGTAATTTTGTCCAAAAAGTACATACATATAACCAAATTGAAGACATTTAAAGGGTTACCCATATACATTGTAGGTTCAAGTGTGTATATAACAAAATAAACTCCTTAGTTGTGTCTCCCTGATTTTTTATTTATTTTTTTTTTGGTTCTTTGTAAACATCTCTGAAGTAGAAAAAAATTCATGTAATGCTAAATAATTAAATATATTTTAACACAGTTACTCTCAAAATTCGAAACTTTTATAAAAAAAAAAAAAAAAATCTCAAGTTAAATTACATTTAACACAATACAGATTGAACAGCTGGCATTCGATAAATGAGTATGAGCGGAGCATGACCACAAAATGCAGATCGAATGTATAACAAAAAATATCCTATCGAAACAGTATTCAATAACATAACAATTACAATATTGAATTTTACCAAGATCCAGTTAAAATATTCATTAATTAAAACATTCAAGTCAATACATTTAATCTTGAGCCTGAGTAGTTTGACTTCTTTTTTTTTAGAAAATATGTGCTCTTCTTTAGGTACCACCCACCACATCCTCCACACAAGAGATTTTGTTCCATTTATTTCTTCCAACTAACATTAACATTGTTTTTATATATATTTTATGATGTGAACTTAGTTTTGAGATTAACTGTACAAACCAGCTCAATCATGGCGTTTCTTAAATGTACAACTACAACAAAACAATTTAATATGTATTAAGGTAGACAATGTCATGTCAAGATGAAAGATTCAAACAAAGAAAAAGTGAAACTTATGAAATTTATTTTCTTTTAAAGAAATTGACATTGTGTTTATGAAACAGAAACAGAAAAATTATCCTTAAACATTTTTTGTTGTGTAATTTTGTTGTTATACAACAACATTTTTTAATAAAATTAAAAGAATTTCATACGGAAAAATGGAAATTTATAATTATACCCTATACCACTATGTGGTTTGGGTATAATGACTTTGTGCTGCTGTTTGTAACAACCAAAAATATTTGACCTAGACCCATCTTTAATTATACCGATCGAATCAGAATCACTTTCTGAGTTGATTTAACAATGTCCGTCCGTCCGTCCGTCCGTCCGTCTGTGTGTCCATGTAAAGCTTGTAATCAAACTGCAGATCGCAAATATGAATATATTTTGATGAAATTTGGTATAGAGGCTTTTGTCGGCCATGGGATGAACGCTATTGAAATTGGTGAGAATCGGTCCTTGTTCAGACCTAGCCCCCATACAAATTACCCCTATGAAATCAACATAAATTGCCATAAGATCCAAATTGTCATATAGATCTTACTCAAATTGGGTTTTGTATGCGTTCATTACGTCCATTAATGAGTAGTCCAAAAATGATCCCTTTGGCCTCATATAGAGCTGCTTCCCGATCTTCACTTAAATCTATTAAAAAACAAAAATATTGCACTGATTCTTCTCAGATTTTGTTCATATATATTTTTGCAAAATACAAGAGACTTTACCGAACATGATCAGGATCGGTCCATTTTCGGACCTAGTCCCCATATAGATATAGCATCCGATATGAACTTTTTCATATCTGCAGTCAAAAAAATTAATAAAAATCAGACTCAAATTTGGTTTTTGCTTATTTTCTATGTCCAGTTAGTTGGGCCTAAGAGATAGGACATGGTATAGGGTATCGTATAGTCGGTCTAGACCCACTAAATTTTCTTACTTGTTTTTTTTTTTATTTGATTGCCAAAATAAAGTCTTATAAAAGAAGATCAAAATTTAATAAAATTAAATCATATTTAATGTTTGGTGTCATATTTGTAATTGTCTAAATGTGAGGCAAAACAGATTTAATTTTTTCCTTGAAGAGTTTTTTAAATCAAATCAATTTTACATCAATCAATAAAAATCAATTTTTAATAAAGTTTGAATCTTGTTATTAAATATTCTAGACATACTTCTGTGAAAGTATTTGCTGTATATCTTCAAGATGACAAGATAACCTATTTAAATCTTGGATACTCAACGGTCTGTTTAGTGTTAATATGTGTACACAATATTCGTATTTTCCAAGTGCTTTTCCTGTAGTAGGTGAATTTTGATTTAAATTGTTTTGTTAACATTTCAATTAAGTTTAAATAACGAATAGTTTGTTTATAGAGTTTTTACCTTAATTAAAGATGACATGTGAAGCATAAGGTCGTTTCAATCAACGATTACTAAGAATGTTACACAAATATTGAACTCTGCTCAGTAGTTTAGACAACCATGGAACTTCTAAATGTTTTTCAAGTGTTATCTAGCGTTTAATAACACCGCGTTACACACATTCTGTCCTATGAACCAAATATACTTTTTAGGAAAGGGGAGAAAAAATAAAAATACACGTGTATCGGCGATTTTCATGTACACGTCAGAATTTTTTTGATGTGTAAACATCTATACGCGCAGGGGGTAAATTTCTATTTCACAATACAATCACAAAAACAGCGTAACTCATATCGGTGTGAGCTGAAGCAGATAACGCTGTGTGACTTATGATTGTATTGGTGAAAAAATTATGATATAACATTGTTTTTTATGCCACTTTTTTAAAAGCGTCATCTATGTATCACTTATATACGTTTATATTGGGATATTTTTAACGTTTTACAGCAAAGGGTTGTTGAATTAGCTGAAACAGTTTTTGCTATAAGTGATAAATAGATGACGCTTTCTGTTTGATTTTAAAAAATGACATAAAAAAATTTACTAGATGTTTACACATCTTCCCTGTGATCGGACTCACATGATTTTTTTTATGTATAAAGTATAAAGCTCATAGTGTCCGTCTGTCCGCCTGTGTGAAAGACTTTGGATCGATTTTTAACCCTTTTTCCGTTATCCAATCGAGCTGAATTTTTGCAGGCAGACTCGTGGAAATGTTTGTATCACGTCAAATTTTTAAACAAATAGATTTTTATCAATTCTCAGATTTTCCTGAATTTTTTTTTGAAAAAAAAAATTTTTTTTTCACTTTCTTCAGCATAACTTGAAGGGACTCCAAATTTTTAAACTACTAAAGCGTTCCGAAAAAAGCAGTGCCCGACTCGAAATAACTTTTGTTACGTTTGTGGCTTATTCGTACCAAGTAAAAATTTGAAAAATATTACGAAAACAGTGGTTAATTCGTTTCAGAAAATATTCAAGACTGATATTCAAGTTTACTGATGGAAGGTCAACAATAAGTACGCAACAATTTGGCTACCACGTACGGAGCACTGCAATGAATTGTGCTACTTTTGCGTAACTTTTACTCAAACTAAAGGGTATCATTACTTTCGCCGCAACAAAATTCGATACGCTAATGTAGAATCGGTTATTCCAGCGGTTCTGTACTCACCAGAAGAACGTATAGCGGCTTCAGTGGAGATTTTTGATGATGTTCCCGAATTAAGCCATGGAGAACCAATAGTAGTACCGACAATGCTATCAACATTTCTTGCATCGAATGCGAGATGCGAGAGTTCAGAAGTATCGGAATTTGTACCAACACCCAGTGAACTTCGGACTGCAGTGCCGCATTTAGAAGAGAGAGAACAGCGGAACTCTTTGCATCACGCTTTAAGTAGTGGAATACAGTGGCGGCTGATTTTCAAATAACAGCCGCACATGATCGACGTAGCACTATTCCATATGACGAATTTTTTAAATTGCACGAAGATCGGGAAAAAACCTGGCTTATTGTTATGATATTGATTCGATGTTTGCAAAAATTGGTTACCCTCATATTTCAGAGGAGTGGCTACTTTTCATCGATGCATCGGTCAACAGCCTTAAAGTCGTGCTGCTTCATATCGGTAACAAACATCCATCTGTCCCGATCGCATATGCCACAAACCTCAAAGAAACATACGAAGGCATGGAATTTAAGTGGAAGCCGCGAACATGCTACAAAGTAGGCGTAGAAAGTATAGAGAATCTACCATTGGTGCAGCCATCTCAAATCATTTTGCCACCACTACACATTAAGCTCGGTCTCGTATCAAATTTTGATAGAAAACTGGATCGTTAGGGCGAGGCGATTGCAAGTTTGCGCAAAATTTTTCCGAAATTGAGCGGCGCAAAGATTCATGCAGGTATTTTTTTAAGAAGTTATTCAGTACCTTTATTTTTTTTAATGATGTGTATGATTTTAGGCGTTTTCAATGGTCCGCAGATAAAAAAAATAGTTGCAAGTTATGAATTTTCATCAAAATTAAATGCTATCGAACAACGTGCATGGAAAGGTACAGTTGCCGTTATAGAGCAGTTTCTTGGCAACAAACGATCTGCCAATTATAAAAATATTGTCGCAGAAATGATTTCGGCATATGGCGAAATGGGCATATTAATGTCGCTAAAGATCCATTTCCTTCACAATCATTTAGATTTGCCCCTGATGATTTAGGAGCTTGTAGCGCTGAGCATGGCGAAAGGTTCCATTAGGACATTGCGGCTATTGAAAAGCGCTTTAAAGGACAAGACATTACGAATATGCTTGGCGAATACTGTTGGTCTATTTGTCGCGATACTGACACAAATGCTTACAAACGCAAAAATAAAAGGCCTAAGTTTCTTTAAAAGCATTGAAATTTTTAATGCAACAATTTTTAATTTTAATATAATACAATTAATAAAAAAATTCGGTTTTTAACGAACTGAAACCGTTACAAAAAAACCGAAAACCATTTTTAAAAAGAAAAAAATTCAGGAAAATCTGAGAATTGATAAAAATCAATTTTTTAAAAAATTTGACGTGATACAGACATTTCCACGAGTCTGCCTGCAAAAATTCAGCTCGATTGGATCACGGAAAAAGGGTTAAAAATCGATCCAAAGTCTTTCACACAGGCGGACAGACGGACACTACGAGCTTTATACTTTATACATAAAAAAAAAATTCTAACGTGTACATGAAAATCGCCGATACACGTGTATTTTTATTTTTTCTCCCCTTTGCGAAAAAGTATATTTGGTTCATAGGACAGAACAAAAGCTCGTTTTTGTAACGCGGTGTAATAACTAGGGCTATACTAGCAATCAAAATTCGAGTGCAAATTCTAGCAAATATTATTTTTTCATTAAATTTTTGACTTCCAATGTTTTTTAATCTATATATATATATATAAAAAATTATGAATATTTAAATGAGCTTAAAGGTATGTTAATCAATTCTAGCAATTCACAATTCAACACAGAGCGTCTTATATATAATTTAAATCATTCGCATTAACAGGGTGTAACAAATTATTATAAATATTTTTTTTTTTGTTTAATTTAATATATTTTTAAGACAGATTAAACATAAATTTTATCATTCTCAGCTTCTCCTCCATATGAACTATAACTATGCCAATTTTAACACTCCTCCGTGCCCGCACATTGCTTAAAAAGGGAACTTAAAATTAACCTTCACGTATTAATATATAGATATATTATGGGTAGTGATAACAAATTTGAGTTATTTAAACTACTACATTTTTAAATGTAGGTCATCGAATATGTAGAGGCTGACTTTTGTTGTTATTTGCGTAATTTTTGTTTTTGAGAAATAGGCGCTAAAATGCCGTCGAAGCAATATATCCACCGTGAGCACCATCTAGCGTCAAAATAAAGTAAATACCTTCGTTATTCATATCAAAAGATTTACTAAAATCAAACATAAATATAAGGAATTCAAGAATCTATAATATTAATAGGCTAGATGATTTATTGTGTCCGATGTTTTGTTCTACCGTCAAACGTATACTATTTGAAAGGTATTTCTTTTTAGCCGGTTTGTAGATTTACAGATTTTCAAATATTTTCCTTTATTTTGAGTAAATTGCATTTAAAATTGCTACTAATACATATATAAAATTATACAATTCTATGTGAGTGTTTATTAAATTTGTTAATGTGTTTGTAATAAAAATTTGTTTCTTTTTTGTGTTGATTTCTGAATTGGCTATAATTGATTAGCATATATCCTAGTATTTGCACTCGAATTTCGAGGGCTGGAATCTGCTAGTTATTTAATAATAGCAGACCTCATTATAAACTTTAAACAAAAGTAATACAAAACGGAAATAAATTCACTTTAATTAGAAAAATACAAAATATTAAAAAGTAGTAAACTCTGTAATATTAGTTTTTATCGTGTCAACAATAACTTTGTAATAAGACAATTTAAAGATGAAAAATCGTCAATAGTTCTTGAGTTATAGCTGAAAAACTAAGCAAACAACCATCAAGATAAGGAAAAACAATTAAGAAAATTATAGTCGGTCTAGACGATACCCTATATCATGCCTTTAGTGACCCTATCTCCTAGGTCCAACTAATTTGATATAGAAAATAAGCATAAATCAAATTAGTGTGGCTTGTTATTAATTTTTTTGCTTTCGGATATGAGAAAGTTCGTATCGGATGCTATATTTATATGGGGACTAGGTCAAAAAATGGACCGACCTGCTTCATGTGGGGCCTATGACTAAGAATTGTCCTATAGAATTTATTTTGGGGCTTCTGATAAATGGGTGTAATAAACATATAAAAATCCAATTTGACGGCGATCTACATATATGATAATTGGGATATTATGGCAATTAAAGTCGATCTCATAGGGGTAATTTGAATGGGGACTAGGTCTGAACATGAACAGATTTTCACCAATTTCAATAGCGTTCATCCTATGTACTAAATTTCATTAATATATATTCACATTTGCGATCTGTAGTTTAATTACAGATGGATGGACAGACGGACGGAT
Organism: Cordilura impudica; assembly: GCA_963682025.1. Classification (NCBI taxonomy): domain Eukaryota; kingdom Metazoa; phylum Arthropoda; class Insecta; order Diptera; family Scathophagidae; genus Cordilura; species Cordilura impudica. The sequence goes on from OY821520.1 coordinate 8,516,055, forward strand.
GGACATTGCTAAATCGACTCAGAAAGTGATTCTGGTATAGTAGTTACAAACATCAGCAAAAAGTCATTATACCCTGACCATATAGTGGTATCATCTCTATTTGTCAAAGCGCTTCGGAAATTGTGAATTGAGCTTTAAGGATCCATTTTGAAATTATAATAAATCATTCTCGTATTGAAATCGTGCGAATTCATAAATTTAAAAATAATCCGCCATCTATCTATTATGTATAAAAATTAAAATTTGTTTGTTTGTGGGTTTGACATTAATGGGTGGCTAAACCATAGGACTGATCGTTTTGAAATTTTCACAGTGTGTAAGTTTGTATCGGGAAAGTAAAATATGCTATATTTTTTTTTGATGTGGAAACATCTATGCGTTCAGGGTGGGGGGGGGGGGGGTAAAAACCAATTTCACAATATATACACATAAACAGCGTAAGGGAAAAACGGTGTGTGGTACATGTAAGTGTATTGGTGTATTTAGTAAGCAGAACCCCCGAGTTCGCTGTCTGTTTAGCAAAAACACAAATCTTTTTCGTTAATTTTTAATATTCAAGCTATTGACCGCTAGGTGTGGTGTGAGTTTAACATGTTCACAAACTTATAGAGTTGTTTTTTTTTTATTTTCAAGTATGTAGTGGCTATTGACAGAACTTTTTTAGTAAGCCGAACGAGTTCGCCGTCTGTTTAGCAAAGTCACAAATCTTTTTGGTTCATTTTAAATGTTCAATTGTATATATACTAGGAAAAATAAACTTAGGTGTTTTTTTTAATTACTACACCTTTTCCAATTGTATTTCAGAAAACATCAATTGAATTTCAGAAACTATCAATATGTTTCAGAAAATATTAACTGATTTTCAGAAAATGTTAATTGTGCTTCAGAAAGTATCAATTGTATTTCACAAAACATCAATTGACTTTCAGAAAGTATCAATTGAATTTCCGAAAACATCAATTGATTTGCAGAAAATATCAATTGAATTTTAGAAAATATCAATTGAGTTTCAGAAATTATCAAATGTATTTCAGAATATATCAAATGTATTTCCGAAATTATCAAATGTATTTCAGAAACCATTAAATGTATTTCAGAAAATTTTAAATGTATTTCAGAAAACATCAAATGTATTTCAGCAATTATCTAATGTATTTCAGAAAACATCAAATATATTTCAGAAAACATAAAATGTGTTTCTGAAATTATCAAATGTATTTCAGAAATTATCCAATGTATTTCAGAAAACATCAAATTTATTTCAGAAATGATTAAATTTACTTCAGAAAATATGAATTGAATTTCAGGAAGTATCATTTGAGTCTCAGAAAAATAGTCAGAACGCTATATAAAAACATGTTTTTTTAAGTATTACACTGGCTTTGTAATATCTCTTGAAAACTACATATCGTAATTTTTTTACAGGAGAAGCAAAAAACATCATAAAACAAAAAGTACTTTAAAGTTAATACCCAAATTTTAGAATCAAAATATAGATGGATTTTTTTTATGAAAACAAATTTATGGTAAAATAGTAATTTTTAACTAAATGGCCTTAACTACAGTACAAAAAGTAAATTTTTAACTTTTTGTTAGTTACGGCCATTTGTATTTTAGGTGACGATATAAACGTGTTTTTTTCAAAATGGTGACTTCAAATTCGGTCAAAATTCTATCCTGGAGTTTATATTGTAGCTGATTAACAAATGAAGTCCTAATCTTGTTTCGATTAAAAGGCCGCCCTTGATAGTTTATTTTCCAGTGCATAACAAATAAGTCAAATATTGCTAAACATTTTCTGCGACTCCAAATCACTAATAGAAACAATAATAACTTTTCGGTATTGTAGGGTAAACTACTTTTGATGTGTAAACATCTATACGCGCAGGGGCTAAAAATCTATTTCACAATACAATCACAAAAACAGCGTATGATGTAAGATGTAAGACGTAAGACTATATCGGTGTGACTTAAGATTGCATTGGTGTAAATATTATGGCATGTAATAACTTTTTGTCTCTGTTTTCTGCAGTATATTTCTTCACTTTTTATAAACATTTATAATTAATTTCCTCAATCATTTAGAAGTATTCTTAACGTTTTAATTTATTCCATATAAATAACACAATTATCACTGCCTTAAATATTAATGCTAATCAAACATAAATAAAAAATAAAAAAAAAATAAAATATAAACGAATTACAGTTAAAAGGAAGTGTTTGGAGATAAAAGGGAGGGACAATTCATTGGAAAGTGTTTGGAGAAAAAATGTAGGCACGATTTCATTAGGAAGTGTTTGGAGATAAAATAAGGGAGCGAATAGCGTTATAAAAACGTTTTGAAATATGAAAAATTAAAAATGAAAAACAAAAAATGGAATATGAAAAATAAAAAATCAAAATGAGAAATGAAAAATAAAAAATTAAAAATTAAAAATCAAAAATGAAAAATGAAAAATGGAAAATGAAAAATAAAAAATGAAAATGAGAAATGAAAATGAAAATTGAATAATAAAAAATGGAAAATAGAAAATGAAAAATAAAGAATGAAAAATAAAAAATGTAAAGTAAACAAGTAAGAAAATTATAATCGCTCTAGACCGACCATACGATATCCTATACCATGGTTTAGATACCCTATCTCTTCGGTCCAACTAACTGGATATAGAAAATAAGCAAAACCCAAATTTGAGTGATATTTTTATTAATTTTTTTGGCTGCAGATATGAAAAAGTTCATATCGGATCCTATATTTATATGTGGACTAGGTCAAAAAATGGACAGATCCTGCACAAATTTTTAAAGTCACTTATATTTTGAAAAAATATACACAAACCAAATTTGAGAAAAATCTGTGGAATATTTTTGTTTTTTTGATAGATTTAAGTGAAAATCTGGAAGCAGCTCTATGTGGGTCCTATGACTAAGAATTGTCCAATAGGGATTATTTTTGGACTACTGATTAATGGATACAATAAACACATACAAACCCAATTTTACTAAGATCTATATGATAATTTGGATCTTATGGCAATTTATGTCGATTTCATAGGGGTCATTTGTATGGGGCTAGGTCTGACCATGGACCGATTTTCACCCATTTCAATAGCGTTCATCCTATGATCGATGAAAGCTTATATACCAAATTTCATCAAAATATATTCATATTTGCGACCTGTAGTTTGATTACAAAGTTTACATGGACACACAGACGGACGGACATCGCTAAAACAACTCAGAAAGTGATTCTGAGCCGATCGGTATAATAAAAGATGGGTCTAGGTCAAATATTTTTGGTAGTTACAAACAGCAGCACAAAGTCATTATACCCAAACCACATAGTGGTATAGGGTATAAAAATGAAAAATTAAAAATGAAAAATTTTAAATGAAAAACAAAAAATTAAAAATAAACAAGTAAGAAAATTATAGTCGGTCTAGACCGACTATACGATACCCTATACCATGCGTTTAGAAACCCTATCTCTTAGTCCCAACTAACTGGACATTGAAAATAAGCAAAAACCAAATTTGAGTGGGATTTTTATTAATTTTTTTGGCTGCAGATATGAAAAAGTTCATATCGGATGCTATATCTATAAAGGGACTAGGTCCAAAAATGGGCCGATCCTGATCATGTTTGGTAAAGTCTCTTGTATTTTGCAAAAATATGTACAAACAAAATTTGAGAAGAATCAGTGCAATATTTTTGTTTTTTAATAGATTTAAGTGAAGATCGGGAAGCAGCTCTATATGGGGTCAAAGGGATCATTTTTGGACTACTCATTAGTGGATGTAATGAACGCATACAAACCCAATTTGAGTAAGATCTATATGACAATTTGGATCTTATGGCAATTTATGTCGATTTCATAGGGGTCATTTGTATGGGGGCTAGGTCGGAACAGGGACCGATTCTCACCAGTTTCAATAGCGTTCATCCCATGGCCGATAAAAGCTTATATACCAAGTTTCATCAAAATATATTTATATTTGCGACCTGCAGTTTGATTACAAGCTTTACATGGACACACAGACGGACGGACGGACGGACGGACGGACGGACGGACGGACGGACGGACATTGTTAAATCAACTCAGAAAGTGATTCTGATTCGATCGGTATAATTAAAGATGGGTCTAGGTCAAATATTTTTGGTTGTTACAAACAGCAGCACAAAGTCATTATACCCAAACCACATAGTGGTATAGGGTATAAAAATGAAAGATAAATAATGGAAAATGAAAAATAAAAAATGAAAAATGAAAAATGGAAAATGAAAAATAAAAAATGAAAAATGAAAATTGAAAAATAAAAAAATGAAAAATAAAAAATAAAAAATTAAAAATAAAAAATTAAAAATAAAAAATGGAAAATAAAAACTGAAAAATGAAAAACTAAAAATAAAAATTAACCAGAAATAATAATAAATATTTTTATATTAGCAGAGCCCCTGCAGTTCTTTGCTATAAGTGATGCATAGTTGACACTTTCTGTTTGATTTTAAAAAAGTGCCACAAAAGCATCTTTAATTACTAGGTGTTTACACATCTACCCTGTGATCGGCCTCACATGACTTTTTTTAATTCTGAATTTCAATAGATATTTTCTGAAATTTAATTGATATTTTCTGAAATACATTTGATAATTTCTGAAATACATTTGATGTTTTCTGAAATACATTTGATACTTTCTGAAATATATTTGATGTTTTCTGAAATACATTTGATACTTTCTGAAATACAATTGGAAAACATCTCCCCTGTGATCGGAGTCACATTGATTTATTTTAATATAGGAAGTGGGCGTGGCACCTCCCACCTCCCAACATCACATATCTAGAGCTCTATGATAGCAAGAGTCCTGAAAATTTGAAGGAGTACATCAGTTAGTAATGTGAGAAGTCGGGCTAAAAATGGGTGGGATCAAACCAGTGGGCGTGGCACCTACCATACATGGTAAATACATATCTTCATATATATATAGTACTACGATGGCTAGAGCCTTGATACTTTGTGCATGTTAATTGGTTGTTAATGTAAGTAGTCGTACCAAAAATGGGCAGGATTGGGTTAGTGGGCGTGGCATCTCATAGATAAAAAATTTATCTGGAGTACTATAAACCTGACAGTCTTGAAACTACGTGTGAGTTGACGAATGATGAGTGTGAGAAGTTATGTGAAAAATAGGTGAGATCAAAACAGTGGGCGTGGCACCTGCTATACATGGTAAATCCATATCATCATACATCTACAGTACTATGGTGGCCATAATCTGGAAACTTTCTGCACGCCAATCGACTGTTAATGTAGTAGTCGTACCAGAAACTGGCGGGATTGGGTTAGTGGGCGTGGCATCTCCCATACAAAAAAATATCTGGAGTACTATAAGCCCGACAGTCTTGAAACTGCGTGTGAGCTCACGAATGATGAGTGTGAGAAGTTATGAGAAAAATGGGCAGGATCAAACCAGTGGGCGTGTCACCTACCATACATGTTAAATACATATCATCATAATCAACAACAAAAATATTCACTAAAAATAAGTTATATGGAAAAACAACGTTTGCCGGGTCAGCTAGTTATGTATAAAAATAAAAGCAACTTTTTTCATGTCGTTTTAAAAATGGTCTCATATATCAGTTCATTTGTATGTACAACTTTTCTTGTTATTCCAACACAAAAAACAGTTTTCATTTGGTCTTTTGTTTTATCTTAAGTAATTAGTATCAATCAACAATGAAAATGGCAATGTTGGCTCTATTGTTAGCTTTGTACTTGACTTTTATTATTTTTGTTTTAGCCAAAGCATTAAAAACTTTGCATTTCCTTTAAAAATGTTAAAACAAAAAATCCAAAAATTTTTGCTTACAAATATTGGTCAAGGCTTTATTTAGGCAACGCCTTTAGTTAATTTTTTGTTTTCTTAGTAATTAGTAATTACATTTAATGTTTAACAAAATAAATCAACAAAATTATTTTTCTCCCTTCTAAGAAGAGCAGAAAAATAATAATTTTTTATATTTAATTTATTTTATTTTTTTATTTTTTGAAATTACTTTTGTATTTTCCATCAAAATAAAATAAAATAGAAAAAACTTTGTTAGAAATTGCCTACCATTTATTGTATTGTTGTTTGTATGAACAAACCATGAAATTTGAAATTTTTTTATTATGTGGCTGCTATTTTAGCAATAAGGAAGTGGGAGATTTATTAGGTGAAATCCCTTGAGCAATGTACAAATCGATCGATAGACAAGTTTGAATAATTTTTTTAGGCTTTGCTGAAGTTTTTAGTACCCTTCACAATGTACAATGGGCTGCTGTATTGAAAATTTTTCAATTATAGATTAGATTAGTTTAGAAAATATTTTATGGCAGATAGACATCTGTCTAATATTTTCAGAAAAAGTCGTGGTAGCTATCTGTCTATGGGCTCTTTACTATCTAAAGTATTTAATACGAGTTCTTATGAATTTTTCATTATTTATACAAATGTGGTTACAATTATTCTTTCTCTGATAATATTATACATTTACGCTCATAACTAAGTGACTGTAATTAGTTTTTATTCCCTACAATATGTTTTAATTATACTCTATACCACTATCTGGTGAGGGTATTGCGAGTTTGTGTAGATGTATGTAACTACCAAATGTATTTAACCTCAACTTTTATTATAACGACCGTCTTTCTGTCTGCCCATCGTATATCCATGAAAATTTTGTAATCAGGTCTGTAAAATGAATATGTTTTGATTCAATTTAGTATATATGCTTTTATCGAGCACAGAACAAACGCCACTAAAATTATTGAAAAATCGTGCATGTTCAGACATAGGCCCCATACAAATAACCCCTATCACACCGACTAAAATGGTAGTAAGATGCAGATAATCATTGTCTATTATTTCTACTAATCAGTAGATCAAAAATAATCCCGGTAGAAGCATTTTACGCCATAGTCCCCATATGAAGCTGATTCGCAATCTTCAATCTTCCCTTAAATCTATCAAAAGACAAAAATATTGCATAGGGCTAATACCATAGTGACAGCCATGACATCCAGATATCTTTCTAATCCAATATTATACAGTAAAAGATTTTCATTGTTCATAAAAATATAAAAAACAAGTAAGATAATTATATAATTAAGATAATTATATATAAGATAATATTATAATTATAATTATACCTTATCTCTTCGGTCCAACTAATTGGAAATTAAGCATAAACCAAATTTGAGTGGCATTGTTATTAATTCTTTTGGCTGCAGATATGAAAAAAATCATATCGGGTGCTATATTTATATGGGGACTAGGTCGAAAAATGGACCGATTCTGACCATTTTTGATAAACTGACTTATATTTTGAAAAAATATATACAAACCAAATTTGAGAAAAATCTGTGCAATATTTTTGTTTTTTGATAGATTTTAGTCAAGATCGGGAAGCAGTTCTATATGGGATCTATGACTAAGAATTGTCCTATAAGGACCATTTTTGGACTGCTGATTAATGGATATAATAAACAGATACAAATCCAATTTGACTGAGATCTATATGATAATTTGAATCTTATGGCAATTTATGTCGATTTCATAGTGGTCATTTGTATGGGGACTAGGTCTGAACATGGACCGAATTTTACGAATTTCAATAGTGTTCATCCTATGGCCGATAAAAGCTTATATACCAAATTTCATCAAAATATATTTATATTTGCGACCTGTAGTTTGATTACAAGGTTTACATGGACACACAGACGGACGGACGGACGGACGGACGGACATCTAGGTCATATATTTTTGGTAGTTACAAACAGCAGAACAAAGTCATTATACCCAAACCACATTGTGGTATAGGGTATAAATATATTTTGTAATGTGACAGACATGACACTGCTTTGTGACCGACATGACACAGCTTTGTGACAGACATGTCACTGCTTTGTGATCAATCAATTACAACGATTAAAACATGTAATAACATTTGTGAAACCAGTTTGCATTAGTTAATTATTAGAAATAAATTGATATTTATTTCTTTAAAGCTTATAAAAACCTCGGGAGTTCATCAAAGTAGGAGTGGAAGCACTCCTTTTTTTTATACTACACAGCATTATTATCAGATTTAAAATTATACGGCCCAGATGTAGTTTGCTCCAAACATTTTATCTTGAACTGCCTTTTCACAATCTCTATCTCTATTATCAGTCCATGAAACTTCTGGTTGTCATACATAACTGTCACCCACTGGCCACATTGCAAATAAAGATCTGGATTTGTAAGAGCTGTGATGGTAGAATTTATTTCACATTCGGTTAAACACTTTCCTGTTTTAAAATCAAATTCTGTGGCCCTTTCACATTCAGATGTGAAGCTGTAAAAGACTTTGCCATGGGAACGTGATGGAAAACTATGGGCTTTTCGTGTAGCTGGCATTCTTTTTATTTCGTGATTTTCGAAAGTCCATGCCTTGTCAAGATTATCTTTTATTTCTAATATACTTTGTTGCGAAGTATATAATATGTTAATCCCTGGACAATATGTCTTTGCTTCTGTAGCGAATTCTATGAAGTTCTGGGATCTATGTATATTTCTGCTTCGGGTAGCAACCCGTACTATGCGTTGGATTGTGCCACCTAACCCATCCATACTGCCGACATTGTCTGTCTATCTCTTTTAGTATCTCTACCTTTCCGACACTTTCCAAAGAGTATCACAATGGGCCCATCCGACCCATCTAACCTAACCTAACCTATCAATGCATTCTTTCTCATGCAAGGTTGCTGAGAAATGCCAGGATGTTGGAAGTTTATTTATAGTCATGGAGTAAATTGTATATTTTTGTTTGAAGTGCTGAGAAGTTAAACTTGTGTTATAAATAATCTGATATGACTACATAAGTATCAGCACTAATATGTGCAAATTGAATTTAATCCTGATATGCATGGCAAAAATTTTCGCTAAATTTCACTTGGATTAAAATTGTATCATAAGGTAGATTTTTCTTAAAGTTTTTGAATGCTTCAGCTTGTATAAGTTTCACATACACATGCCACAAGAAATATTTCCGCTGCTTTTCTAACAGGCTCATGATATCATTTAAAAGACCTGAGTGTTTGCTTCTTACAAGAATTTCGGATCTGTCAATATGAACAATAATATCACTTAAATTAGAAAGGGTTGAGTTCCTCACTCAATTTTTCTATGGTCATAGCAAATTTTTAATTTACATGACAAGCGTGACAGACATGACAAATGTGACAAGCATGACTAACTTTAAATTCTTTTCTTCTTGCTTAGATATTTGAATTGTTCTATAAATTTTCTGTTTAGTCTTCATTTTATTGCAAATAAAGAGATTTAAGAATTTTGTAGAAAACTAAAAAATTCGTGTGAGTCCGATCACAGGGGAGATGTGTAAATGTGTAATTAATGATTTTTTTATGGCACTTTTTAAAATCAAACAGAAAGCGTCATCTATGTATTATTTATAGCAATAAATTGCGGGGGCTCTGCTAATATAAAAATATTTATTATTTATTTTGTCAACTGGTTAATTTTTAATTTTTCGTTTTTTATTTTACATTTTTAATTTTTCATTTTTCGTTTTTAATTATTCATTTTTTATTTTTCATTTTCATTTTTCATTTTTTATTTTTCGTTTTTCATTTTTCATTTTTCATTTTTAATTTTTAATTTTTCATTTTCTATTTTTCATTTTTTATTTTTCATTTTTCGTTTTTAATTTTTTATTTTTTATTTTTCATTTTTCATTTTTCATTTTTCAATTTTCTTTTTCATTTTTCATTTTTCATTTTTCATTTTTCATTGTTCATTGTTAATTTTTTCATTTTTCATTTTTCGTTTTTAATTTTTCATTTTCTATTTTTTATTTTTCATTTTTCGTTTTTCATTTTTTATTTTTCATTTTTCATTTTTTATTTTTCATTTTTCATTTTTCATTTTTCATTTTTCATTTTTCATTTTTCATTTTTCATTTTTCATTTTTCGTTGTTCATTTTTAATTTTTCATCATCATTCTCATTTTTCGTTTTTCATTTTTCATTTTTCAATTTTCATTTTTCATTTTTCAAATTTCATTTTTCATTTTTCATTTTTCGTTTTTCATTTTTCGTTTTTCGCTTTTCATTTTTTATTTTTTATTTTTTATTTTTAATTTTTTATTCTTCATTTTTCGTTTTCCATTATTCATTTTAAATTTTTCGTTTTTCATTTTTCATTTTTCATTTTTATACCCTATACCACTATGTGATTTGGGTATAATGACTTTGTGCTGCTGTTTGTAACAACCAAAAATATTTGACCTACACCCATCTTTAATTATACCGATCGAATCAGAATCACCATCGGCTTCGATTTAACGATGTCCGTCCGTCCGTCCGTCCGTCCGTCCGTCCGTCTGTGTGTCCATGTAAAGTTTGTAATCAAACTGCAGGTCGCAAATATGAATATATTTTGACGAAATTTGGTATTTGATCTTTTATCGGCCATGAACGCTATTGAAATTGGTGAGAATCGGTCCATGTTCAGACCTAGCCCCCATACAAATGACCCGTATGAAATCAACATATATTGCCATAAGATCCAAATTATCATACAAATCTTAGTCAAATTGGGTTTGTATGTATATATTACATCCATTAATCAGTAGTCCAAAAATGATCCCTATTGGACAACTCTTAGTTATAGGCCCCATATAGAGCTGCTTCCCGATCTTCACTTAAATCTATCAAAAAACAAAAATATTGCGCTGATTCTTCTCAAATTTTGTTTGTATATATTTTTGCAAAATACAAGAGACTTTACCAAACATGGTCAGGATCGGTCCATTTTTGGGCCTAGTCCCCATATAGATATAGCATCCGATATGAACTTTTTCATATATGCAGCCGAAAAAATTAATAAAAATCCTACTCAAATTTGATTTATGCTTATTTTCTATATCCAGTTAGTTGGTCCTGAGAGATAGGGTCTCTAAACGCATGGTATAGGGTATCCTATAGTTGGTCTAGACCGACTATAATTTTCTTACTTGTTTATTCTTAATTTTTCATTTTTCATTTTTTATTTTTCGTTTTTCATTTTTCGTTTTCCATTTTTCATTTTTCATTTTTCATTTCTCATTTTTCATTTTTCATCTTTCATTTTTCATTTTTCATTTTTCATTGTTCATTTTTTATTTTTTATTTTTCATCTTTCATTTTTCATTTTTCATTTTTTATCTTTTATTTTTAATTTTTTATTCTTCATTTTTAATTTTTCGTTTTCCATTTTTCAGTTTTAATTTTTAATATTTAATTTTTTATTTTTAATTTTTCATTTTTTATTTTCATACAGGTTATTACATACATATATCATAATTTTTTCACCAATAGAATCATAAGTCACACCGATGTTATCTTACGCTTACGCTGTTTTTGTGATTGTATTGTGACACTGATTTTTACTCCCCTGCGCGTATAGATGTTTATATATCAAAAACTTAAGTTTTTTGTGACAGACATGACATGCATTCTATGATTACTTTTAGGAGTTACAGGAAAATAAAATATTTTTTTTTCAATAAATTTTCTTATCATAATTAATGATAGACAGTTATTCTACAACATATAAATCAAAGAAGGAAAAATTTTTGGAATTTCATTGCTTAAGAGAGCATTAAAATTTGTTTCAAAATTACTTAAGTACAATTTTCCTTTCTAACTGGAACAATATGAGGTATAAAAAAATATTCAAAAATTCATAAACCAAACTATTGTCATATTTTCATATCATATGAACCCTTGTCTCTGAAATGGTATCAATAAAAATTATTTAAATTAATATTTTAAAATTGGACCTAAGGTTGATCTTTGCATGGAATTACTCAGATTTTTTTTAAATTTGATTTATATATGACGGCCCGTTTTTTTTACCTAGTGGCTATATAAAAATAACATCAGATATGAACTGTTTCAAATCAATAACAACAGCACTAAAATTTGGTTTATGGTTATTTTCTGTATCCAGTTGTTGCATCAGCAAAGTTCGAGTAAATACTCTCTCTCGAAACGCATAGTTTAGGGTATTATATTGACGATCTATACTGACTATAATTTTCTTGTTTTTTTTTTGATTTTTTATTATTTTTCATTTGGTATCAAGGTATTATAAAATTTTAACCCAAAGAAGACAGATAAAGGTTTCTCTTAAAATGATCATAGTTTTCGTTACTTTTGAATAAAAAGGATCTCATGAGTATTTTGCTGAGAAAAGATGTATATTATTTATTTAGTATTTATTTTAATAGTTCTTGTCGTTGTTCCGAAATGCAGAAATGAGTAAAAATTTTTTTCAAAGGAATAAGAGTTAATGCTTTTGTATACAACTGTGTTTCACTTCATCATAAAGTCTAGATTTGCAAGATTTCTAATTTAAAACATTTTGAAAAAGTCCCTACCATATTAAGGGTTCACAATTAGAAAAAACAAATCTTTAAGAATTTTAAGAATTTTGTGTTATTTAATAGGATAAAATTGTCCATTTTTTGGAATTAGTATTAACGTTTCTGATCAAAGTAATGAATTTATAAATTCATTGTGAAATCTATTTAACTAATAATTGATTTTAACCAATTTCTCTAGACAACTTGAACAAGATATATAAAACTAATTTTCCCAAGAAAAACCCTTGTCCGTACTTAAATAATATAAAGCAATTTATTTGAATTGACTTACACTTTTCTTTGTCACTATGCCTAGTTTTTATTGTATTTGTCTTGAACTAACAATATTGATTTGAAACAGAAAACAAAACATCAAATAATACAAAAAAAATATATAAAAGCTGCAGACATTTTTCTAAGGGATTAAAATATATTTGGGTTCCCAACTGTTATATTTGCCAACAATACAAATATTTTTTGAAGTTTTTTGTCAGTTATAGAAAAAATTTACCCAAATCAATTATTTGCCTACGGCAGAAACCATAAATTTTATTAGAACAGATAAGAAAAAGTAACAAAGAAGATATTTCGTAAAAAAAAAACATGTCAAACTATTTAAAAGTTCCATTTTTTAACTCCTTCTTATCTTTTCTGAGGAAGCGCCCAAAATTATTCGTGTCACTTTGAAAATAAACCCTTGAAGTTTAACGTACTCGTGCATAGCCGTAATTACTTTTGAATTTTCTTTGTTACTAACGATAAATATTATGAAACGTTTCATTTATTTTAAACTTTATTATTAATTTCAAACTTTTCATACAAAAATATCCTTATCGTCCTTATCGTCGTTTCTTCTTCTTCTTCTTCTTGTTTATTACGCTATATTATAGAGTTGGGTATATTTTAATTGCTCATTGAGCTTACACAGCTTTTTAATTTTTTTTTACTTAAATATTGTATTATTATCAATTCCTATTATACTTTAAATTGACGATTCGGGAATTCTGATCGTGTTGATCAGACTGACTAGGAGATTAAACCTTAAAGTTTTCGTTGATTTAATAAATCAATTTTATAAAATATTCGGAATAAGTTCTGAGAATACATACTTGAATTTTATATAAATAATAATTTTTATTTGCTCTATACGAAAAATAATTAGAAACTTTATTTGATTCCGGGAGCGTTTAACACTGGTTTTAATGGCGTTCTGGAAAGTGTAATTACTGAAATCAGTCAAAACTATCAAAGATCACGTATTCAATTTCATTCAAATATCTTTAATTTTGGGAACAATTATTTAACTGAAAGGTTAACATGGGCATATAAACAGAGTCTTCTTTATGTCTCCAATCCAATAAAAAAATCCAGACAGGACAGAAAGATATATCTCAACACATACTTTAAGACTGTCCTGCCATCTGTTGTAATGGAATGAAATATCTCGGAAAATCAATAATCACTTCGAAGAACAATTGTTGGCTTGGAGTGTGCAATGAAATCTGCTTATCCCCTAAATTTGCATAACAAAAATAAATGTCTGGGCTAGAATATCGTTATTTTGCGTATTGAAGCCCCTTGGGTACACATTTTTCTTAATGTTTGCCAATTATTGAAACCTTACTAGACATATGGTTTTGCTAAATCTTTTCTTTATTAGCAAGTGAAAAATTAAAATAAACATTTTCTTAAAAAATAAATTTTGTTTACAAAAGTACTTTTTGCTATCAAATACATTTTCTTACAATAGTAACTATTCTCACATAAGTACCTTTACTTACAAAAGTACCTTTTCTTAGAAAGTACATTCTCTTAATAAGTTCTTTTTCTTAAAAAGTACATTTTCTTAAAAATTAAATTTTCTTAATAAGTAACTTTTCTTATAAAAATACTTTTTATTAAAAAAGTAGCAAATTGATCAGCAAACTGATTATATGTCACCGGTGATGAATTTTGGGGTAATTTTATGATCCAAATACCGACTAGGGAAGACTGGTCCGCAGACTCAGGGGTCTACTCTGAGCAACTTGACATTCAGGTATCTCGAAGAATCACTGACAAATGTAGCGCTTTTCAGGCCGAGATTCGAGCAATTCTCACAGTAAGGAAAATAATTCTGGAGCGGGATCTAGATCCCACGACCATAAATATTTTCGTGGACAGTGTTGCTGCTCTCAAAGCTCTGACATCAAGGAGAGTTAGATCGAAATGTTTGAGGGAATGTATCAGCTCTCTCGAACAAATCCGACATCACAACGTGAAGCTAATATGGGTTCTAAAATAATTGAAGGGGCAGCTGATCTTGAATAAAGGACAAGGTAGACGCAACTGACCTCTTGCAGAAAATCCCAGATCTTATGGCCCTTGCCTAACCCAAGGAGAACGAAAACACTCCATGGCTTTGGTAAAGGGACAATCACCTTACTTATAGGAGTACGCGCTGGACACTGTGTAATAGGGCGGATGGCCGAACGTAAAGGAGTCCCGAGAGCCGACTTCTGTAGGAGATGTATGGATGTGGATGACGAGGAGTCAGTGCAACATTTGCTTGTTGAATGTCCAGGACTGTAGGAGCGGCACCTCAGATATCTAGCACAAAGATTTTTCGATAACCTGCTCTGCGTAGAAGATGTACCACTAGGCGACCTTACGGACTTATTGAAGGAATCTGGCTGGTTCAGGGGGCATAGCGGACAAAAGAGCTCTCTTTCACCTTTCCTTTCTTTTTTCTTTCCTTTCTTCTCCCTACTCCCTACATTATCTATCTCTTTTCCTATCTCTACCTTTCCGACACTTTCCAAAGAGCATCACAATGGGCCATATGGCCTCAGAGTGTACTCGCCTTTGGGCGGCGACCCATCTAACCTACCTAACCTAGCTTTTATTAAAATAGTACCTTTTATTAAAGAAGTGGTTTTTATTAAAAAAGTTCCTTTTTATTAAAAAAGTTCCTTTTTATTAAAAAAGTACATTTTATTAAAAAATTGCCTTTTATAAAAAAAAATTCCTTTTATGTAAAAAGTACCTTTTGTTAAAAAAGTACCTTTTATTAAAAAAGTACCTTATATTAAAAAGTACCTTTTTTAAATTAGTAGCTTTTATTAAAACAGTACCTTTTATTAAAATAGTACCTTTCATTAAATAAGTACCATTTATTAAAAAGTAAATTTTATTTAAAAAGTACCTTTTAATAAAAAAAGTACCTTTTATAAAACAAACATATTTTGTTGAAATAGTACCTTTCATTAAGAAAGTGCCTTTAATTAAAATAGTACCTTTTATTAAAAAAGTACCTTTTATTAAAAAATTACCTTTTATTAAAATGGTACCTTTTATTAAAAAGTACTTTTTATTGAAAACGTACCTATTATTAAAAAAGTACCTTTTATTTAAAAAGCACCTTTCATTTAAAAAGTACCTTTTATTTAAAAAGTACCTTTTATTAAAAAGTACCTTTTATTAAAAAAGTACCTTTTATTAAAAAAAATACCTTAAAAAGTACCTTTTACTAAAAAATTGCCTTTTATTAAAAAAGTACCTTTTATTAAAAAGTACATTTTATTCAAAAAGTGCCTTTTATTAAAGAAGTACCTTTTATTAAAAAGTACCTTTTATAGTACAAGTACCGTTTATAGTACAAGTACCATTTAATAAAAAGTGCCTTTTATTAAAAAAGTGGCTTTATTAAAAAAGTACCTTTTATTTAAAAAGTACCTTTTATTTAAAAAGTATCTTTTATTAAAAAAGTACCTTTTATTAAAAAAGTACCTTTTATTAAAAAATACCTTTTATTAAAAAAGTGCCTTTTATTAAAAAAGTACCTTTTATTAAAAAAGTACCTTTCATTAAAAAAGTATCTTTTATTAAAAAAGTAGCTTTTATAGTACAAGTACCATCTATTAAAAAGTACCTTTTATAAAAAAAGTACATTTTATTAAAAAAGTGCCTTTTATTTAAAAAGTACTTTTTAGTAAAAAAGTACCTTTTATTAAATAAGTACCTTTTATTAAAAAGTGCCTTTTATTAAAAAAGTACTTTTCATTAAAAAAGTACCTTTTATTAAAAAGTGCCTTTTATTTAAAAAGTACCTTTTAGTAAAAAAGTGCCTATTATTAAAAAGTACCTTTTGTTAAAAAAGTATCTTTTATTAAAAAATTATCTTTTATTAAAAAAGTACCTTTATTAAAGGTAAATTTTATTAAAAAAATTCCTTTTATTAAAAAGTACCTCTTATTAAAAAAATATCTTTTACTAAAAAAATATTAACAAAGTAGCTCTTATAAAACAAGTACCTTTTATTAAAATAGTACCTTTTATTAAAAGGAAAATTTTATTAGAAAAGTGCCTTTTATTTATAAAGTAAATTTTATTTAAAAAATCCTTTTATTTAAAAAATACCTTTTATAAAAAAGTAAATTTTATTGAAAACGTACCTATTATTAAAAAAGTACCTTTTATTAAAAAAGTGCCTTTTATTAAAAAAGTACATTTTATTAAACAAGTACCTTTTTTTAAAAAAGGATCTTTTATTTCTAAAGTACCTTTTATTAAAAAGGTAATTTTTTACAAACCACCTTTTATTGAGAAACACCTTTTATTAAAAAATTACCTTGTATTAAAAGAGTACTTTTTATTAAGAAAGTACCTTTTTTTGAAAGAACCTTTTATTAAAAATTACTTTTTATTAAAAAAGTACCTTTTATTAAAATAGTTATTTCATTTAAAAAGTACATTTTTAAGAGAATACGTTTTATTAAAAAAAGTACCTTTTATTAAAAAATTATCTGTTATTAAAAATGTAAATTTTCTTAAAAAGGTACCCTTTATTAAAACAGTACATTTTATTAAAAAAGTACGTTTTATTAAAAAGTACCTCTTTTATATAATGTAGCTTTTCTTAAAAAGTATCTTTTCCAGAAAAGTACGTTTTGTCGAAAAGTAACTTTTCTCAAAAAGTACCTTTTATTAAAAAGGTACACTAAAAAACGCTATTATTAAAAAACAACTTTTATTAAAAAAGTTAGTTTTATTAAAAAAAGTCTTAACAAATACTTTTTCTTACAAAAGTACCACTTCTAAAAATAGTAGGTTTACTTAAAAACTCTTCAATTTGAAATGTTTTAACTGTTATTCCTGCAATTTTAATTAATTTTATATTCAAATAAGGAACATTTAATTAGTATTAATAATAAAAATGTTTAAAAAAGGAATAAAATTATGAAAAATTAACAATGTATCAATTTGGATTAATCTTGTCTATTTTCTCTTTCAAGAAATGTTACCCATTTATTTGAAACTTTTCTAAAAAATAGCTCATATTATTTTTTTTAAAGATAAAGTGCCACCAAAAATTTCTATCTGAATTTGGAAATTTTTCTATAAAAATAGAATTAAGGAAATTTTCTTACAAACTTGAGAATTGCATAAAAAAGTTAAAGAAATTCTTACGACTTTAAATATATTACAAGGAATTTAATTTGTTTAGAGATTACTCTGCTATTGTATGAAATAATAACTCAATCTTAAATATCCCATAAAGAAACTGTAAATAATGTAGGAAATGTCGTGCAATGTAACATTTATAACTTTATGAACCGTAATTTCCACTCGATATTCGTTTACAATGATTTCACAAAAAAAAAAACTGTTAAAGAACTGCCTAAAGTTATGCCAGGTTTGTTTTCTATTCTATTCTGTTGTTACTTTTTAGCACAAAATTTTGTGAAATTGCCTAAGTTGAGAGTTCCTTCTGACTTCACTTATGTGTGTGAGTGAATGAATGAGTGGATATTTTGTAATTTTTTATTTTGGTAAAAGTTATGTCCTTCCACGTAAAGTGCTACACTTTTTTTTTTGTCGTTCGTTGACAATGTTTTATGACACTTGGTGGAATATGGAAACAAGGACCTAAAGAAAAGTTTAAAAAATGTATACAATTTTTTGTTTTATTTTTATGGATTTTTTTTTTATTTTCAGCCGCCAGTATATTATTTAAACGTTATTGAGCCTGGTAAATAGTTATGTTGGTTTTTATTGTCGATGTTTTTTTTTTTGTAGGAGTGGGTTTTTGTGGTAACTGTTGTTTATCATTTAGTTAGTCGTTGTGCCAGATTTATGTAATGATATTGTCGTTAAAAATGTTGCCTCATCAATTATGAAACACATTAAATTGAGATTTAGTTTAAAACGGAAATGTTTTTAAGGTTTTTAATAAATTCTTAAGAGTGCGTTAGTAAAGGAAGTGATTACTTCAAATTGTTTTAAGCAGTGACAAATTGTACAGAAGTTGAAGAAAATATTTTTTTCCATATTGAAAAAAATCTTATTTGTTATTTTGTGTTTTTAAAAACATAAAACAATAAAATTTTTTTTTTGGTTATAAAGTTAAATTAATCTGGCTCTGCATAGATCAAATATTTTTACTTTAATACAAAAAAAAGGAACACTTTTTGTGATTCACATTCCCATAAAAGTGAAACCAACCGAATTTTTTTGTTTACTTTCATTTTACATTCCTGTGTCTTGACTTTAATAACTGAAAGGAAAATGACAAACTTAATTTACATGTGTAATTTGATTTTTATTTTCTTTTTATTTTCATCAAAATAAGGATATTTAACATTAATAAAAATTAATTTGTTTTGTTTCGTATTTGGGAAAAGTGCAGAAAGAGGAAGCCCCATTTGATTTAATTTTGGTTTTTTCGCCGAAAAAACGTTTCAAGTGAAAAAAAGATGGAACTTTATGTGAATATTATTAGTCTTTTTTTAACAACATAAAACAGACAATTAAAAATATAATTTGAAGAAGTCTTATAACTATCATGTATTTTTTTTTGATGGAGTGTATAGTAAACTGGTCGCAAAAATTTTGTTCTTTAATTGATATACGTGGGCTGTCTAAAATATGAGGTTTGCTGTCATAAATGCGTCTCTATTTTTTAGCTCGATCCAACGCACAGTGGCGGTCAAAAATCTATAACGTTTGATTGGATTGGAATTTTTATATGGAATTTTTATATGATTGGTAGGTGGGACTTTAGCCTTAAATATCAACCGATAATAAAAAAAGTGAACTTTAGTACAAAAGTGAAGTGTTTAAAGATTAAAAAGGGGTTTTATTTTATACTAGCTGTTTTTACCCGGTCTTGCCCGGGATCCAAAGGCCTTTGACGGGAACAATGGTTCACTATGCTTACCAGGCGCTGAGTACTTAGTCCCCGATGAACCATTCGTCAAAAAAATTAACTTACTCCCAAAAAATTTGTATGGGATTGGGGAATTTGTTCATGGTGAAAAAATTCCCTATGTTCACGTTTTTTGGGGGAACAAATTCATGTTTTATTTCAATTTAAAATGTTGTGCTTTTTTAATTTAGAACTTTTTTTTATAAGACGCTACAGGAAAAATACTTCAAAAATAAGCTGCGAAACCGCCTCAAGTTTTTTTTTTTAAATATAATTTTTAATTTTATTTGACCTTTTTCATATAATATTTAGAAATGAAAACATTGGAGCTCTAGGACTTGTTATATTAGTTTTAAATAATAATTTTTTATTTACTTGTTGCCGATATTTCGTCTTTCTTTGAAAGACATCATCTGGGCTTTTAATCTAGAAATAACAAACAATTTTTTTTAATTTTATTTTATTTTATTTTTTTTTTTAATTTTATTTATTTTGTAAACATTAAATAAAACGGAATCGTTTGCAAATTTCTAAAAATTGAATTACTTTATTCAATAAGTGATCATCATTGAGCAGAGATGTCAAAGAAAAACGGAAAATGAATGAGACGTTTAAAATTGTGCTTTAAGCAACTGCTTATAGTAAATGTATAGTAATTATTGCACATACGTAGATAAAATTTATCATAAGACTTTTCACTGAGCTGTGTTCCGCGAGCGAGTCGCGTTCCCGTCCGCGCGTTTGTTAGCTACACCCGTGCTGCCGCGCAGTTGTTGTCAACTTATTTGAATGCCAAAATATATTTTTCAGAACATTCCTATATTTGGGCTCAACTGTGTTCCGAGAGCGCGTCGCGTCCGCGCGCCCTTTCCGCATCCGCGCGCCTCTTCCGCGCGTTTGGTAGCTACACCCGTGCTGCCGCGCAGTTCTCGTCAACTTATTTTAATCGCCAAAATATATTTTTCAGATCAATGCGATATTTTAGCTGAGCTGAGTTCGCGAGCGCGTCGCATCGGCGTCCGCGCGCCGCTTCCGCGCGTTTGGCAGCCACCTATTTTAATTGCCAAATTATATTTTTCAGATCATCCGATATTTGAGCGGAGCTGTGTTCCGCGAGCGCATGGCGTCGCGTCAGCGCGCCGCGCTCCGCTTCCGCGCACCGAAATTATGCTATTGAAAAGAATACAGATTTTAAATACGTTTATTAAGAGCAATATGGAGAATTTGTTAATTTCTTTTGGGGACCTTTTTTAAAAATTCGGGGAATTTGTTATTTTTTTGGGGAATTTGTTCATAGGGGGCTAAGTGCTGAGCGCCTGCTTACCACTACAACTCAGCATGGATTATTTTGAGTGTTGTGTCTAAAAGTTACGAAATTTAGTTATTCTAGAGCTTGGGGATATACACAAATTCCGGTTTTTCCTTCTGGTGCATATACAAAAAGTTTGTGCCGGCTCCCAACTCTGGAGCAGGCGACAAATAATTGTCTATGAGAAAAACAGGGAGATTCTAAGTTTATACCTGCTACCGTAAGAGATTGTCCTCATATGTATGTTATGTTAGGAACAACTTTTTGTACCATCTCTTGCAATGAAAAACCAACTTACGAAAGCCTTCTGCTAGGGACATTAGAGGCGTTTCAAGAGTTTCACATTCCCTGGAGTTAGCTTGTCTTATCCGTTGGGCCTGCAGACGTTGTAGAGGCGTTTCAGGAGTTTCACATTCCCTCGACTCAGCTTGTCTTAGTCGCTGGATTTCTAGATGCACTTGATGAGATACAGGCATTTCCGCTACTGGGGTCTGATCGAGTTCTCTAGAGTTCTCCTTAGTCTAACCTTTTTGCATTTAAGGTAGTACGGCCTTAAAGGCACAATTGCAAATAGTTCTTTTTCCACCTTTACAACTCATTTATACAGTGAAAAAGATGAAATGGAAATATCTGTAATATGTTGCTTTCCAATGTAGCCAAAAGGCGAGATGGTAATAAATGTAATATTTTGTTTTCCATTGTAGTTAAAAAGGCGAGATGCAAATATTTATAATCGGAGTAATCCTGCAGCTGTGGTCAACCTGTATCTGTTCACCCATGAAATAAATCTGCACTAATTTTGGGGTGTTGCAACTCATATAGTAAAAGAGATAAGACGGGAAAATTTGTAATAGGTTGATTTAAAATCTTTATTTCATAATGGTGTAAACTCAAGAGTAGTAAGTAAAGAGATTTATGCACAAAATGTTTGGGAAGTCCATTGAAAAATTAAAATATGTTAACAAACACTAAAGGCGTATATAGAAAATTAAAAAAAGTGGGCGTGGCCGATAAAAGTATATGACAACCTTGCCTGGGATATGAGAATAATGTGCAGTAAATTCAAGCGAAATCCATAAAAAATTAAAAAAGTGGTCGCAAAAGTAGGCGATAAGAAGTAGATGGTGACCTTCCCTGTGGTACAGAGATCGTGTGTGCCAAATTTCAGAGAAAACCGTTAACAAATAAAAATTTATATAGCGAACATATATACCAAAAAGCAGAAAACGAATTGTATATTAAAAGTGGGCGTAAAAGTAGGCGTGGTCAATAAAAAGTATAGGGTGACCTTAGCTGGAGTACAGGGATCGTGTGTAGCGAAAAAAAAATTTGTATAGTGAACAAATATGAATAAAACAGAAAATGAATTTTACATAAAAAGTGGGCGTAAAAGTAGGCATGGTCGGTAAAAAGTATATGGCGACGTTTCCTGGGGTATAGAGATCCTGTGTACAAAATTTCAGGAAATTCCGTTGAAAAATAACAATTTGTATCGCGGTAAAACAAACAAACAGAAAATGAATTTTATATATGGGGGATTTCATGTCAAGTGCACCAACTTTTGAAACCGATGTCTTCCGATCGGGATGAAATTTGCACCAAGGTTAGTCCTATTGGATAGTAGCTTAGACACAATTTTTCAAAAAGATCGGTCCAGATCTCTCTGAGTTAGAGGGGATCAAAATTTGACATTTTGGCCAAACAGGTGTTTTTTCTCATCCATGTAACTTATTACCTATTGTTCCTAGAAAATTTTCTCCCAAAGAGTTTAGATAGCTATTTCTTCAGTATTTCGGAAAAAAATACTTAAAAAAAAAAAAAAAAAATTTGTAGACTTTTTTTTGCTAAATTAAAGCATTTTTTGTCTTTTTTTTCAAAAAGGGCATTTTTTTTTTTTATTTTTTCATAAGAAAGCTTAGGATTTTTCCTTTAAGAGCTTTTCGCTTAGTGGGATGGGAGTGGGATATCTATCAAAATAAATTTTTTGTAACTCAAGACAACGGTTTTTAAATTTTTCACAAATGCACCATTTTGAATTTTTTCCGATTTGTGTCTAAAACCTTACAAATAAAACTTATACTGAGAAACTAGACAAACTAAACTTTCCGAAGGTATGTAACATACCTTCATAACATAACAGAAGAGAATGGTTATCTGTAACGTGAAAGAGTTATTTGCAACATTTCAATCTGAACACGAGGATGTTAGAATTTTAGAATTGGCTTCACGAAATTAACCCAAATGAGGCCAAAACATTGCGTTTTGGCAGAAAGCAGCGGAACTCACACAGTATGCGTTTGCATTTACCATGAAAATGTTAAATTGATGTTGAAGGAAATCAACTTAAAGTATTTAACAAATGATTCGGCAGAAGATTTACACGATTACCGCGATTGCCTTAAATTGACTATGTGTCCTAATGACCGAAAATTGACCGAAAACCACATTCATCAAAGAAAATTTAATCAACTCTTTAGATCGAGAACATATAGAGGAGGTCAAATTTTGATTCTTGGATTCAGACTGACAGATGCACATTGAAAACAATCATTTTAAATGTGGATGATTTTGTGGAAGAAATGTGTACAGGATTGCTAAACTTGAGAAACCATGACTTTTTAGTCGAAGAGCAATGGTCATTCTTCAAGGATTTGAAGATGCATTTGAAGTCTGGTGAATTCGTTATTTCATGTGATTTCGCAGAAAACTATAAATATGTTCTTCAGGATGCCATAACGACCAAGTTATTTACTACATGCAAGATGAAAAACTTGAACACAAAAGTATGGCAATCATATCCGACGATTTAAAACATGATACCGTTGCAGTTTATGAGTACCAGAAGAGAATGCTAAAATTTCTAAAATCTAAATTTACAGTAAAGAAGGTATACTACGTTTCGGACGGAGCTCGTCAACATTTTAAAAACAAAAGTAGCTTGGAAAATCTTATGGCCCATGAAAAAGATTTTGGAATGCCAGCTGAGTGGCATTTTCATCCTACTGCTCATGGTAAAGGAGCAGGTGATGGTATTGGAGCAAACCTTAAAAGAAATGCAGCGAAGTATAGCCTCCAGTGCTCTCATCAAGATCGCATCTTAGATGCGACTGCTTTATTCTATTGGGCAAAGAGTTATTGTAGTACCAAAGAGGATCATCAGGAAACATTGAAAACACTGAAGAGCAGATTCGATGCTGCGGTAGCAATCGATGGCACCGCTCAATACCATGCTTTTATACCGCTTGTCGATGGAAGACCCAAGTTGAAAAAGTTTTCTGCCTCTATTCAATGCGATTTCTTTCCAAAGACAACAAATAAACCAGCAGCGAAATCAACAGCTGAACCTAGTAACGCCAAGAAAGGATTGACAAAAAAACCCAGTAAATAAAGGCGATAAAAAAGCTGGATGAAAGACTGGGTATTTAAAAATTTACAAGACTGAAATACTTCATCAGCTACAATAAATTAAGTATAAAAATAGTTATGATATAAATGGATCAAATGCAATTAAGATTAAATTTTAATAACTTATTTATCTTTTTATTTTTAATATTATTATTATTATACATTAATTTAATTATTATTAAAAATAAGTAAAAAATAATAATTTTTCAACATTTCTATAAAAAAAAAGCGATTTTTTTTATTCTGAGTATTACAGTATCGAGGGTATAAAATTTTAGTTAGGTATGTTATATACCTTCGGAAAGCTTAGTTTGTCTAGTTTCTCAGTATAAGTTTTATTTGTAAGGTTTTGCACACAAATAGGAAAAAAATCAAAATAGTGCATTTGTGAAAAATTGAAAAACCATTGTCTTGAGTTACAAAACATTTATTTTGAGAGATATCCCACTCCCATCCCACTAAGCGACCAAAAAGCTCTTAAAGGAAAAATCCTAAGCTTTCTTATGAAAAAAAAAATGCCCTTTTTGAAAAAAAGTCTACAATTTTTTTTTTTTAAAGTATTTTTTCCGAAATACTGAAGAAATAGCTATCTAAACTCTTTGGGAGAAAATTTTCTAGGAACAATAGGTAATAAGTTACATGGATGGGAAAAAACACCTGTTTGGCCAAAATGTCAAATTTTGATCCCCCTCTAACTCAGAGAGATCTGGACCGATCTTTTTGAAAAATTGTGTCTAAACTACTATCCATCGGTTTCAAAAGTTGGTGCACTTGACATGAAATCCCCCATATATAGATTACTTTGTATTCGATCCTGCCCATTTTCGACATGGCTACTGACCTTAATAATTGCAAAGCTCTTCCTGTCATAGTATTTGTAAGATATTATGCTGAATATTTACTTTGTATGGGGGGGTGCCACGCCTACTGATCAGACATCGTCCTATTCACACTAATAAACTGTGAAATCACACAAATTATCAAAACTCTCCTTCTCATATTCCTCAAGATGTAGAATAATGAAAATTCGCTTTGCCCATAAAATCCAACAAATCAAAAATCATTAAAATTGGCCCAGGCGTTCTTAAGTTATAAATGGTGTAAATACAACAAACTTACAGCTTGTATAAAAAATGCTGTACTGATGCATTGAGCAATTTAAAATGAATTTTTTTAAGGAAATGATTTCTGCAATAGTATTTAAAAATATATACTTATGTACGTATATTTAATTGGATTAAAAAAAGAAAGCGACTTTGTGACATCTCTGTATTTGGCAGAAATATATCTATTATTCAATTGATCAAAAAAGAACATATATTTCAACATGATGTCGAAATTTATAAATAATTTATACGTATTGAAAAATTAAATCTTTTTAAAATTCTCAATGATTTTAATGTAGTGGTCTGTGATTATAATACAACATCTTTGAAGTCAATTAAACGAATTATGAATTTGTCTTTCATTTTTATTTTTTCATTCTCATTTTTATAATTCAATTTATATTTGTTTATATGCAAAAGCCTTTTCACAATTGAATTACTCACTCATGATGTATTTTATTATTCACAAAAGAAACAAGCAAAGAAAATAATAATAAAAAAAAAGACATCATCATGAATGAATTTGAATGAATAAATAATTATTATGGAAAACACTAAATTTTCCAATAAAAATATTTTTATCTTTAACACAGAGAGAAAGATAAAAATCCTAAAAATTCACATCTGCAATGAAAAGCAAATAAATATAAACATACTCGTAGAATAGCAAAGAGAAATGGAAAAACTTACCTCCTCGTTGGGCACCAATGTAACCTTCTTCATGGGTGCACTATTATTGACAACTAAAGTTTCACGTTTCAAAGATGGACGTTTTAAAGCTGAGTTGGGTTTTTGTATCTCAACCATTATGTTAAAAACACATACAAAAGGGATAATGGACTTGAAAGGGGTTAAGGTGGGTGGGGTTGTGTTCTTGGAAGTATATGTGATTAAGTATTAGAGGAAAGAGAGTAGTGATAAAAATGGAAAATGGAAATGTTATGAGTATAAGTTTCCTTTTCTTGCGAATTGGGGGAATAGCAAATAGAAAAGAAAAAAAAGTTAAGGAATGTTTAAAGTGAACCTTTTTGTTGTTTTGTATGTTTAAAATTAAGTTTTTGTTTTTTTTTTTGATGTTCTTTAACAATTATTAAGTAATCTTTAAATGTTCATTTTATTAAATTCCATAAGCAACTTTTTATGGCACAGCAACTTTTTAAAGGGTTTTATTTTTAGCATTTTTATTTGTTTTTAAACAAATGTGTTTTATTTTGTCCTTTTTAAAGGATAATTTCTTTGGATTTTTTATTTTTATATATTATAAAATTGTTTTCCTTTTTTTTATTGTTATTAGAGTATTAACAATTTTTTTTGGGGGAGTAGGCAGCTGTTGTTGCCTGTTACTTTCTTTATTATTACTCGTATATTGCGCGGTTTTTATAAATTGAATTCAATTGTATTCTCTGGTTATTATCTAAAATTATGATCCTTTTTTATATTTTTTTATCTTTGCGCTTGTGTGGCTTATGGTGCCGTTGTACCATTCATTTTCATTTTATTTGCAGCCTTTTCAAAGTCAAACATTGTACAATCACACAGCAGCTAACCTTAAAATTGTCTTTTAAAACTTAATACATTTAAGTGTGCTCAGGCGAAATGATGAGATTTTAGCATCAGTATTTTTATCTGCTTCAAAACAGTTTTAATGTGACATGTAAAAGTCATTTATTTAGAAGGATGAGTTCTTTTAACTGGAAATTGAATTGTTTTCATCATTAAGAAAAACTATTCCCAGAGATTTTTGTTATGGGGGGGTAAAAATCTATTTCACAATATATCGCGTTGAAAAATAAAAAAAATTTGAAATAAAAAACGCAAAATGAAAAATAAAGAATGAAAAATCAAAAATGGAAAATAAAAAATGAAAAATAAAAAATAAAAGGTGAAAAATGAAAAATGAAAATGAAAAATAAAAAATTAAAAAGAAAAATAAAAAATGAAAAGTAAAAAATAAAAAATAAAGAATTAAAAAAAGTAAAATAAAAAATTAAAAATAGAAAATGAAAAATAAAAACTGAAAAATTAAATGTAAAAAATAAAAAAATTAAAAAAAAAAAACAATAAAAAATGAAAATTAAAATATGAAAAATGAAAAATGAAGAATAAAAAATGAAAATGGAAAATAAAAAATGAAAAATAAAAAATTAATAATGAAAACTGAAAAATATAAAATTAAAATTAAAAAACTAAAAAAAAAAAATGAAAAAATTAAAAATAAAAAATTAAAAAATAAAAAATTAAAAATGAAAAGTAAAAAATAAAAAATAAAGAATTAAAACAAGTAAAATAAAAAATAAAAAATGAAAAATAGAAAATGAAAAATAAAAACTGAAAAATTAAAAGTAAAATAATAAATAAAAAAATTAAAAAAAAAAAATATAAAATTAAAATTAAAATATGAAAAATGAAAAATAAAGAATAAAAAATAAAAAAATTAAAAATAAAAAATAAAAAATTAAAAATGAAAAACGAAAAATGAAAAATAAAAAATGAAAAATAAGAATGAAAAATAAAAATAAAAAATAAAAATTATAGTCGGTCTAGACCGACTATACGATACCCTATACCATCGTTCAGAGACGCTACACACAGAAAACAGATTCGTTGTGACTACCAAATTTATTGCCAACCGAATTTCGATGAAGATAATAATGGAATTTTGAATTGATTGCAATTACAATTCTATTGTCTTAACAGTAAAAATTGTATCAAAATAAAATATGGTTTGTTATTATAAAATTTCTGTTGATACAATCGAAAATTCAGTCTTTAATCGTTCGAGCAATTCGGTTGGCGAATTTTTTTTTCTGTGTGTATCTGTTCGGTCCAACTAATTGGATATAGAAAATAAGCATAAACCAAATTTGAGTGGCATTGTTACTAATTTTTTTTGGCTGTAGATATGAAAAAGTTCATATCGGGTCCTATATTTATATGGGGACTAGGTCGAAAAATGAACCGATCCTGACCATATTTGGTAAAGTCACTTATATTTTGAAAAAATATATACATACAAACCAAATTTGAGAAAAATCTATGAAATATTTATACCCTATACCACTATGTGGTTTGGGTATAATGACTTTGTGCTGCTGTTTGTAACAACCAAAAATGTTTGACCTACAACCATCTTTAATTATACCGATCGAATCAGAATCACTACCTGATTCGATTTAACGATGTCCGTCCGTCCGTCCGTCTGTGTGTCCATGTAAAGCTTGTAATCAAACTGCAGGTCGCAAATATGAATATATTTTGATGAAATTTGGTATTTGATCTTTTATCGGCCTTGGGATGAACGCTATTGAAATCGGTGAGAATCGGTCCATGTTCAGACCTAGCCCCCATACAAATGACCCCTATGAAATCGACATAAATTGCCATAAGATCCAAATTGTCATATAGGTCTTACTCAAATTGGGTTTGTATGCATTTATTACATCTATTAATGAGTAGTCTAAAAATGATCCCTGGGACAACTCTTAGTCATAGGCCCCATATAGAGCTGCTATCAAAAAACAAAAATATTGCACTGATTCTTCTCAAATTTTGTTTGTATATATTTTTGCAAAATACAAGAGACTGCCAAACATAGTCAGGATCGTTCCATTTTTGGGCCTAGTCCCCATATGAAATTTTTCATATCTGCAGCCAAAAAAATTAATAAAAATCCCATTCAAATTTGGTTTATGCTTATTTTCTATATTCAGTTAGTTGGGCCTAAGAGATAGGGTCTCTAAACGCATGGTATAGGGTATCATATAGTCGGTCTCGACCGACTATAATTTTCTTACTTGTTTTGTTTTTTGATAGATTTATGTGAAAATCGGGGAGCAGCTTTATACGGGGGCTATGACAAAGAATTGCCACAAAGGAGTTTATTTTTGGACAAATGGTAAATGTATATAATAAACTCATACAAACCTAATTTGACTGAGATCTATATGATAATTTGATCTTATGGCAATTTATGTCTATTTCATATGGGTCATTTGTATGGGGACTATGTCTGACCATGGACCGATTTTCACCAGTTTCAATAGCGTTCATCCTATGGCAGATAAAAGTTTATATACCAAATTTCAACAAAATATATTCATATTTGCCACCTGTAGTTTGATTACAAAGTTTACATGGACACACAGACGGACGGACGGACGGACATCGCTAAAACGACTCAGAAAGTGATTCTGAGTCGATCGGTATAATATTTTTGGTACCTGCAAACAGCAGCACAAAGTCATTGTACTCAAACCACATAATGGTATCTATATATATAAAATTGAATGTGTGTTTGTTTATTTGTTTGTTTGTGTGTACCTTATAGGAGACCAAACCTCTGGACCGATCTTCCTGAAATTTTCACAGCATTTAACTGGGACTCTGGCATGATTAATAGGGTACTTTTTTTTGACCACGCCCACTTTTACGCCCACTTTTTTAAAATTATGTAATTGCTCCCATATAGTTTTTAACAGATTTACTTCAAATTGTATACACATTATACTCCAGGCGAGGTAGAAATAAACATTTCTTACGCCACGCCCCCTTTCACGCCCCTTTTCACGCCAAATTTTGTTTGAAAGTTTTAAACTTTTTTTTCTCTGTACAAATTTGTTCCTTCCAACGGATTTTTTTATTTGGTAGTATATTGCTCTTAATACTGTTAACGTCGCCATATAACTATGAACCACACCCATTTCACCGCCCCCTTTTTTTTTACTTATACCACTAACAATGTTTGCTATACAAAATAATTTTTTTGTAATATGTATTTATCTAAAGTTTTATACACTTTTTATCTACAGGTAAGGTAGCCATACATTTGTTTATTACCAAGTCCCCCTTTTTCACCCCATTTTACCTTAAATCATAATTAATCTGCTTTCAATCTATCTATATATATAAAAATGAATGTGTGTTTGTTTGTGCTTTATAGGAGGCCAAACCAAAGAACCGATCTTCCTGAAATTTTCAGAGCGTGTTACTGTGACTCTGGAAGGAATAATATGCTATATAAATTTTTGATTGGACAAAGGGGCGGTGCCACGCCCATATAACCCAAAATTTGAAAAAGTCATATCACGGGAATTTTTTTACCTACAGCAGTCATATTTGGTACATATGGTATTAGCATGAATAGAAATACATACAAGAAGAAAAGTGGGCGGGGCCACGCCCCTTTTTAGAAAAATAAAAAATCGTAATATCTTCTAAACTACTGGAAGGATTGTCATGAAATTTTCACAAAAGGATATTTTTGCGAAATAATAAGACCTTAGCTATATAAAGTTGTTAGTGGGCAAAGGGGCGTGGCGTATATATAAAAACGTTGATGCATTTGATTGTAACGAATGATCTCCGGAACCATAAGAGCTGTCGAGGTAGGATTTCCAGCATAGGTTCGGTTCGAGCTCTTCTGTGTTTTTTTTTTTAGTTTTAACCCTCTAGCTGGCGTTGGGGTCAAGTTAAAAACAAAAATTTTTACTTTCAGCGCGATTTGACTGCAATTCAGAATGAACGTATGTTTCGTCATAAGAAATTTTTGTATGTATAAATGGACCCGATAGGTGGCGCTGGGTAAAGTTATTTCGAATATTCTTATTTATGGTGTGATTTTAATGAAACTAAGAATGTACATATATGTATGTTAGAAACATTTTTTTATTGGACCCGGTAGATGGCGCTGTCGTTCGAAAAATAATGAGTTGTCAAATTTATATAAATTTTAATAAATAAACTCACAAACGTTTTTATATATAAATATTCTAACGAAAAAGAAGGAAAAAGCTGCTACATTATTGCATGGTGGCCGCACAGCTCATTCAGCACTCAAATCACCGTTAAACGTACAAAAAAATGAGAATGCCGTCTGTAATATCAAAAAACATTCCGGTATGGCAAAAGTTCTGCAAAAATGCAGTATTTTTATTTGGGATGAATGTACCATGGCTCACAAACATTGTGATTTGATTTGATAAAAGATTTGAAAGGCAATGAAAGATTTTTTGGTGAAGCTCTCATTTTATTATCTGGAGATCTTCGTCACACATTTTATATAGGTATATACAGATTCTAACTAAAATAAAAATTCATTGAGGGCAAAACAACGTTTGCCGGGTCCAGCTAGTAGGGTATAAAAATGAAAAATGAAAAATAAGAAATAAAAAATGAAAAATTAAAAACGAGAAATAAAAATAAAAAATGAAAAATAAGAAATGAAAATTAAAAATAAAAAATTAAAAATTAATAATAAAAAATTAAAAATGAAAAACATTAAATAAAAATTGAAAGCGATATATGAAAAATAAAAAATGGAAAAAAAAATAAAAAAAAAAATTAAAAATGGAAAATTAAAAATTAAGCAGTTAAAATAATAAATAATAATAAATATTTTTATATTAGCAGAGCCCCTGCAGTTCTTTGCTATAAGTGATACATAGATGACGCTTTCTGTTTGATTTTAAAAAAAGTGCCATAAAAAAATCTTTAATTACTAGATGTTTACAAATGTCCCCTGTGATGGGACTCTCATGATTTTTTTTAATACACTATGGTATCGTATTATAATGAGTCAGCTACCAATCGATTCAAAATCACTTTCTGAGTCCGTCCGTCCGTCTGTCTGTGTGTCCTTGTTATCAAATTAGAAGTCGCAGATATGAATATATTTTACTGAAATTTTGTATATAAGCCTTCGTCGGCCATAAGACAAAAGCTATTGAAATTGGTGATAATCAATTAATAGCCCAAAAATATACCTTGTAGCACAATTCTTAGTTATAGCCCCCATATAAATCTACTTCGCAGTCTTTACTTAAATCTAATAAAAATAAAAATATTCCAAAGATTTTTCTCAATTTTAGTTTGTGTATTTACAAAAAATGATCAGTATTAGTCCATTTTTCGAGCTAGCCCTTATAACAACGCCACTCAAATTTGGTTTATGCCAATTTTCTATATCCACTTAATTTGACCTAAGACCCTTTCTCTAAACGTATGGTTTAGGTATCGTATAGTTGGTCTAGATAGACTATCATTTTAGCACTTCAGTCGCATGTCCACTAGGGTAGCCCTTCATTATGTGGAGGGGAAAATAGTGGTAGAATTTAAAGTCTCACCCCCTAGAAATATGCGAATAGCAAAAAACTGAGAAGTACAAAGTTTTGGGTCAATCAAAACGACTCAACGCGACTGAAAATTTCAAGTGTGTTTATATGGGAAACTATGACTTTTTTTTCAGATTTTAAGAAATTTTCGTTCTATAGTTTAATTTTTTGGAGAAGTTGTTATAAGAATCGATATTAGTACTAAATTATCTTTTCATAAAGCTATATAACTTTAAAATCGAATAAAAACTCGACAAGAAATAGAAAATGCCCCAGACCACTTTTGTGCAAAAAAAAAAAACTAGGTCGTGAAATTTGATGGCACTTTGTTCAACTTTGAGAAATTAAAAAAAAGCCATCATTTGTTGGTCTCTATATTAATAAGTATTCAGATATTAAGTATTGCTTTATTACCACGTTTTTAGCATATTGCGCAATGAGACGAAAGATGGAAAATTTTTTTGATAAAATTTTGAAAACACCTTTTTTAAGTTTTAAAAAATTTTCTTAAACAAAATTTCAAAAAATGGATCTGGCACTTTAAAGTTTTATTAAATATGGGTTAAACCATCTGAACTCAACTTAAAATATGGCTGTTTTTTACATCACTGTTTCCAAATTGGCTGAATTTTGGCAGGATTAAAGTGTATCCGAGAAATAAGAAAAATCCTAAATTTAAGTTCACTGACGCATCTGGATCCGGAAATATGAGGTCTCGAATATCGGGAAAAACTATAAAAATGTACAAAGTTGTACTTACTTAATTATCATTTTCTTGATTAATATTATAGTGACGCAACTTATCAAGGTCGCATTTGAAAGGTTAATTAATTACCTTTAATTTGATATACAACATGATTTTTTTTTTGGAAAGGTCAAAGGTCACATCTCTTGACCTATAATTCGGGAGGCTATAGCTGTAAAAACGACAATTTTAAAAATCTGCAAAAAATATATGTTTAAGATTGATTCCTTCCCTAAAATTCCAAAAAATTTCAGACTGGGGGTATGCTTGGATCCAGAAATATTTATCATAGAGTAAAGGTAGATATTTAACAAGTGAATTATTATTATTATGAATGCTGTTGTTGTTGGCGTTGTTGGCGTTGTTGACATTATTATGATGAATGCTGTTGTTGTTGTTGTTGGCGTTGTTGACATTATTATGATGAATGCTGTTGTTGTTGTTGTTGTTGACATTATTATGATGAATGCTGTTGTTGTTTAGTTTTATTATAAATGTTTTCAATTACAAATTTGCTATCAGCGGAATAAATTTTAGCTTGTAATTGTGTTTTTGAAATTGGTATGAAGCTGTGCTGCTTTTGAGTTCCCGGAATTGTACGTAATCCTATAAATCTATCAGTTAGCAATTTCTCTTCTTCTTCATAATCTTTTTCCGTTAAATATGCAAAGTTGCAGTTCTGAAGAGTTTGCTGACACCAATTATACAAGTGGAGAGGAGTAGTTATCTGATCTTCGAATGGACGTTGCAAGCTGGCTCTTCGTGCTTCACGCTTTACCGTTCCCCCAAGACCATCACTAGGTCCTTTGCCGTGACTGGTAGCAAAGAAATGCCACTCAGCGGAACAATTAAAATCTTCGCTATGATGGCATAAATTGACAAAGTTTTTTTTATTTTTAAATTGAGCAGAAGAACCGTCCTAAAAATAAAAAATTTTCTTTGGTATTTTCAAAAACTTGTTTTTTAAAAACTCATTTAGGTGGCGATAAAATAAATGAACTGCTATGGTATTATGTATTAGACAGTCTGATATTATTATAAAATTTGTAGTTTCTAATTTTCCATTTGATTTATAATAAATTGCTATTGGGTATAGTGTGGCCTGGCTATTATTCCATAAAAAGCCTTGCACAGAATCCTGAACCACAAAAGTTGCATTTTCGGAGAAGTCGCAAATTACTAAATACTCATTTTCTTCCAACGCAGACTTTTTGTGAGCCATAAATGCACCCTGCTCTTTAGATACGAATGAATGGGGTAGAAGAGTTTGCAGTTTTTCGCATAAAGAATCCAGAAAAGAATCAGTTTTTTTAATAATAGTTTCCAAAGAGTCTCTATCTACACTTATCCACTGTTTATATATGATTTAATCAATTTCATTTTCTAATAATAATTCACCAAGTTTCTCTTTAAAATTTTGTATATCTGTACACATGCTACATCTGCCAAGGTAGCAATTTGGTGATGGGGGATTGCATATAAGTCTTTTTAAACAATCTTTATAAGTTTCCAGCACAAAATCCTGCACATTTTCTGTCAATTTTTTCAGGTTTATTGCGTGGAGCATTAGTTTTGTATTTTGATGTATTTTACAAACACATACATTATGACTTTCTGACGCATCTGCTAGAACCACATTTTTTGGCCGAAGTTCACAAAATTTAGAAATTCCAATAGTTATCCCTTCATGTTTTTCTTTAAATCAAGCATAAACTTCTCGAAGATTTCCGAGTAAAAGTCTTTTATTTTTTTTTTACTTTTACACCATTTTCTGTTATTTACATCCTGGTAGACATCTGCTGACATCATCAGTTTCATAAAAGATTTTCACCACATCAACAGTTTCTAATGGCAATCGTTTTCCAAGTTTTGGATTCGGTGTACTCAATACGCCTTCTGTCTCAACCAAGTTTTTTACCTTTCGTGCCATGAAATTTGTTATTTGAAATTCCTCCTCCATTCTTTTCAATGTCCAGCTTTTAGGTAAAATAGTTAAAAGTTGAATTTTATCACTGTTTTTAGTTATTGATTTAAACTTTTCTTTTAGTTGTTCGATTATTTCCGATTCTGGGCATACGTGAGAGGTTGAAGGTGTTGAATTTGGGAAAATGTTGGTTTTAATTGATGTTGTTATTTTTTCTAACTTTCTAGTTGTATACCCTTTTAATGGAATTTTTCTCGAACATATTGGAGATTCTTGTAAATATGTTAAACTTTCGTTTAACTTAGAAATTCGAACATCTCCCGAAACTGATGCTTCACTTTCCGAGTCTGAAGTCTCGTTTTCTGGCTCGTTCATAGATTGAATATTATTGTTTACACTTCCTTTTAATTTATAAAGTTCTCTTCTGCATATATCACATATTTTATTTGATATTGAAATGTTATTACTAATTCCAGTCATCCATTGCTGAACTTTTCGAAGTCCTCTTGCATTCCGGACATGAGCAACTTTTTTAAATGGATTACAACAATATATTGTATTAAATGACATATTGTTTACAGAGGCAAAAAACAATCACTTTGAACACTTTTGGTTTTATTTAAAAATATTGATTTTATAGCAACACATGTGGTTTTTTAAAGCAACGTGCTTAGAATGGTTTTTTTTCGTGGTGCTTCCTTTGACTTCTCGTTTTTCAATAATTTCTCTATATCCAAGTTATTTGACACTACGAACCACACCCGACAACATTTATACTGTTGTCTCGCTCTAACATAATTACCTGTCAAACCAACCCTAACACAGGTCTGTACTGAGTACAGTACAGAGCTAAAGAACCAGAAACAAATAGCGGCGTGCGTGCATAGCCCGCCGACGCTCACGAGCACAACCAACTACATTCATAAACAGTAACAGTAACAGCACCGACTTTTTAAATATCTACCTTTACTCTATGATAAATATTTCTGGATCCAAGCATACCCCCAGTCTGAAATTTTTTGGAACTTTAGGGAAGGAACCAATCTTAAACATATATTTTTTTCAGATTTTTAAAATTGTCG
Source organism: Cordilura impudica (assembly GCA_963682025.1). NCBI lineage: Eukaryota > Metazoa > Arthropoda > Insecta > Diptera > Scathophagidae > Cordilura > Cordilura impudica. Next base: position 8,552,371 of record OY821520.1, read on the forward strand.
TTTTTACAGGTCAAGAGATGTGACCTTGGACCTTTCCAAAAAAAAAATCATGTTGTATATCAAATTAAAGGTAATTAATTAACCTTTCAAATGCAACCTTGATGAGTTGCGTAACTATAATACTTTTCAAGAAAATTATAATTAAGTAAGTACAACTTTGTAAATTTTGACCTTTTTTTACGATTTTCAAGACCACATATTTCCGGATACAGAAGTGCCAGTACCCTCAAACTTTACACTTATTTTAGTTCTGTAATAATCTGTCTTCCTACGAAAAATCATACAATTTGGAGAAGGTAGTGTACATCCATTGGTTGATTTGACATGGAATTACCTATATATGTTAGAGACAACTGTGTGAATTTCTAAGTAAATTCCTCTGCCAGAATTTTTTTTACAAGCAATTTTTTTTGCGGATTTCGAGAAAAATTAGTTTTTTGTGAAATATTCAGCAAATGTACTCTTTCGTAAATAATTTTTATCAAAAATTCATCACATTTCTACTTTTAAATGTTATATTTTATTTTAATAGCCTAGGCTTTCGGGTCACATATGACCGCAAACTAATTAAAGAAAATTTATTAAAAAATTTTAATATTTTGAAAGTGCTGTTGAATTTTTAGATGTGACGCTTAAGATATAAAAACCAAATGTGCAAATCTTAAATGCTAAAAATTTGGAATAAATAGGACAACGTTAACCCATTATTTGCCAAGGCCAGCTTTGGATTTTAAGATATTTTTAAATAAAGATTACCGAAAAGAGTTTTTCTATTTAACTCCATGATACCACTATTTATAAGATAAGAAATATAATTTGCTTAAATTTTTTGTTTAACCCTTCAGTGATCCTGGGATCAGAATAATCCATTGTAATATATCTTTATTATAAAATTAATTTATTTTTAAAAACTATCTATATGTTTGTTAGATTTATCGTCATTTTTCAGACATATTGCAATTACTACTGTAATTAATATGCAATTTTTTAATTTTGTTTAAATGGTGCGTGGTAAAGAAAATAAAATAAGAACATTTTTGAACTATAACTCTACATTGTTAAATTAAACTTGACTTTTTTCAGGAAGGATATTGTTTTTTGTATGTTTCTACTATCTGGAGTAAAAACTGAATTATTTGTTATTACTTTATAAAAATCTTTTATGAATTTAACGCCTCTTTCGGCAGTATCGTTTACTACAAATAATTCCTTGCAGAAATTGTAGCTCTTTTTAAAATTTTCATTAGATTTCCATGTCTATTGAGGAAATAATAAAAATTCTGCGGAAATACTAAAACAGCTTATATCATATTTAGTTTTCTGGGACCCAAAATCACTTAAATCAATATTTATCAAATTTTCTGGGTAAATGAATTTTCTAGGAGCACATGAGGTTAAGTTTTCGAAAAATATGGTCTGGGGCATTTGCTATTTATTGGCAAGTTTTTTTTCGATTTTGAAGTTATAGAGCTTATTGAAAAGATAGTTTAATAATAAAAACGATTCATTTAACAACCTGCCTAAAAAGTTAAACTGTAGAACGAAATTTTCTTAAAATCTGAAAAAAAAATCATATTTTCTAAATATAAACTCACTTGAAATTTACAATCGATTTCCGGCACGACTTTTCTTTATCCGATTGTCCTCAAACTTCAAATTTATTAGTTCTATATAGAAAGGAAACAAACTGGACCCCGACACTTCCCAAAATCGTCATTTAAAAAATGTCTATATAATGTAGGACCATACTAATGTGTATGCAGCGCTAGTAAACAGACAAACAAAAATGTAATTTTATACATTTATGCTCATAGCATTTAATAATTGCTTTCAATTAAAAAAGCACGAAAATGCCTAAAATTTTTGTTAATTATCTTATTAATTTTAAACATCATGGTAAAAGATCTAGTCATTATAATTTTAAATCTAGCCTTTTTTGTCTTTAAGTGTGGACAACCTTGGTTATAATATTGTGTTTAGAACAAAGGTGGAAGGTATCAGAAGATTCATGTCAATTTATGACTTTAGTATAGTCGGTCACAAGTTCGTTTCTCGAAACTTATAGTTTCTTTAATTAAAATTTTTGAACATAAAAAAAGACTTTTTAAACGAGTAATTAATTAATTCATTTTTAACAGGCCTCAACACAATAACTTCATTACCCTGAAATTATTGTTGTTGTAAAAATTGTGTACCTATATATTTATGTGTTTAACGCGTGCTAATGAGGTGTTTACTAGAGCTCCAATATCATTGTGATACAAAAACATTTTTAATATTAAGAATGCCTTCTATCTAAAAAGTATCATTACATAAATTAATATTTTCTAAGCGAAATTCGAAATAAACATTTCTTCAATGCATACAAAAAAAATAAAAAAAAAAACAATAACAAAAAGAGGATGTTACAAAAAACAGCAAGAAATTGAAGGTAAATTCTTATGAAAACTTCACCAATATTTAACCATAACAAACCTTTATTGTTCCCTTTTTTTGTTACAACATAAACAAATAGGTGCGGTATGAAAGTTTTAATGTATTTTCAAAGTAAACACAATGAAAAGAAAACACAAAAAACAACAACGACTGGTAATATACTCGTAAGTTAAAAAAAAAGGAAATGGAAATTTATGACACTCCAGACCTTGTTGGTAACTTTGAATAAAGATACATTTCTTTTCGTAATACTAACACAAATGAATTAGCAGACATTGAGCAGAAACTAAAACATTAATACATGATTTATGTTAAAGGCTTTAAGGCTTTCAATACAATGGCAACTGACTTTATAATCCTAATCACATTGAAAGAGATAGATGTTTTTTTTTTTATATAAGTATTCTTGAAGAAATATTATCATTCATTATTTGATACAATAGAATATAAATAAACTAAGTTAACAGCATAGAAAGACAAAGACAACGACAAAGACCAACCACCGTTTGCTTGGCAGATGTATACTGATGATATGTCATCATAATCACTATCATTATATTTTGTGTTAAGTAGTGTAATAAAATATCAAAACACTTTGAAACATGGCCGAATAGACAAACATAAACACAAGCACATACACACGCATATATATCCCTCTACATGCTAAGATTTCACTAACAATCTTAGTAAATTAGAGAAAAAAAGTAATTTACAAAAAAAAAAAAAACCCAACAAACATATATTGTAAAACTTCAGCAATTTTTATAAGAGTCCTTACGGCCGCATTGTTGTTGACTTCTTTTTTGATGTGTAAACATCTATACGCGTAGGGTGGTGCAAACCTATTTCACAATACAATCGCAAAAACAAAAATGAACAAGTAAGAAAATTATAGTCGGTCTAGACCGACTATACGATACCCTATACCATGCGTTTAGAAACCCTATCTCTTAGGCCCAACTAACTGGACATTGAAAATAAGCAAAAACCAAATTTGAGTGGGATTTTTATTAATTTCTTTGGCTGCAGATATGAAAAAGTTCATATCGGATGCTGTATCTATAAAGGGACTAGGTCCAAAAATGGACCGATCCTGATCATGTTTGGTAAAGTCTCTTGTATTTTGCAAAAATATGTACAAACAAAATTTGAGAAGAATCAGTGCAATATTTTTGTTTTTTAATAGATTTAAGTGAAGATCGGGAAGCAGTTCTATATGGGGTCAAAGGGATCATTTTTGGACTACTCATTAGTGGATGTAATGAACGCATACAAACCCAATTTGAGTAAGATCTATATGACAATTTGGATCTTATGACAATTTATGTCGATTTCATAGGGGTAATTTGTATGGGGGCTAGGTCTGAACATGGACCGATTCTCACCAATTTCAATAGCGTTCATCCCATGGCCGATAAAAGCTTATATACCAAATTTCATCAAAATATATTCATATTTGCGACCTGCAGTTTGATTACAAGCTTTACATGGGCACACAGACGGACGGACGGACGGACGGACGGACGGACATTGTTAAATCAACTCAAAAAGTGATTCTGATTCGATCGGTATAATTAAAGATGGGTCTAGGTAAAATATTTTTGGTTGTTACAAACAGCAGCACAAAGTCATTATACCCAAACCACATAGTGGTATAGGGTATAAAAATTGGAAAATGAAAAATGAAAAATAAAAAATGAAAAATAAAAAATTAAACATAAACAAGTAAAAAATTATAGTCGGTCTAGACCGACTATACGATACCCTATACCATGCGTTTAGAAACCCTATCTCTCAGGCCCAACTAACTGGATATAGAAAATAAGCATAAAACAAATTTGAGTGGGATTTTTATTAATTTTTTTTGGCTGCAGATATGAAAAAGTTCATATCGGATGCTATATCTATATGGGGACTAGGCCCAAAAATAAACCGATCCTGACCATGTTTGGTAAAGTCCCTTGTATTTTGTAAAAATATATACAAACAAAATTTGAGAAGAATCAGTGCAATATTTTTGTTTTTTAATAGATTTAAGTGAAGATCGGGAAGCAGCTCTATATGAGACCAAAGGGATCATTTTTGGACTACTCATTAATGGATGTAATGAACGCATACAAACCCAATTTGACTGAGATCAATATGATAATTTGGATCTTATGGCACTTCATCTCGGTTTCATAGGGGTCATTTGTATGGGGGCTAGGTCTGAACATGGACCGAATTTCACCACTTTCAATAGCGTTCATCCCATGGCCGATAAAAGCTTACATACCAAATTTTATCAAAATATATTCATATTTGCGACCTGCAGTTTGATTACAAGCTTTACATGGACACACAGACGGACGGACGTACGGACGGACGGACATCGTTAAATCGAATCTGAAAGTGATTCTGATTCGATCGATATAATAAAAGATTGGTCTAGGTCAAATATTTTTGGTAGTTACAAACAGCAGCACAAAGTCATTATACCCAAACCACATAGTGGTATATGGTATAAAAATACAAAATTGAAAAATGAAAAATAAAAAATTAAAAATAAAAAATAAAAAATAAAAAATTAAAAATAAAAAATTAAAAATAAAAAATTAAAAACTTAAAATGAAAAATGAAAAATGAAAAATAAACAAGAGTGTTAAATTCGGCTGTGCCGAATCTTTGATACCCTCCACCTCGGTTTGAGTCTTGATAATAAATGTAAATGAAAAAGTAAACAATTTGTTAAACTTAATACCAAATTATTTCAGCAAATTCTTTGGGTTGGTTTTCGTCTTTTCTATTATTTCGAATTTATTTCGGTGTTTGCTTTTTGGTCATCGTGGTTGCTGATCGGCATGCATTTTGGTTATACACCTATATGCATGCGTTTTCGGTTATATGACATAACTTCTCGTTTAATTTAGTTTTTGCTAATTAAATTGCTCGCCCTAACCTCCATTGCAAAGGTAATGGTTGTGTAGCGTGGCCATATGCATTAAATCGTGCTAATTTGAGATGGCTATATACAAACAAAATTTAACTGGCCAAATATTTCTTCATTGCGGCCATATAGATCGGATGGAGTAACAAAATAATCACCAAAAAAAAAACTCTCTCAATTTTTTTATTAAAATATTGCCATATTTGGAAAACATAGAGAATAAATTTATAATAATAAATATTCAAATTAGGGATGCCAAACGCAAAAAACCAAATGTCCCAAAGATTTTAAATAAAATAATTTGTTCTCTTTATTTTCTGAAAAACATAAAATTTTCATCCAAAAAAAATTGTGAAAATTTTTATATAAAAAATAACATTCTCATCAAATTGCGTTTATTTATGTAACAGTTTATATGTTCGCAATTCCTAAATATCATTTGACGTTTTCTAAAATTCATTGAATTTAAATTAATGTTTTCTGTAGTGTGATTCTGTAAATTTCAACGATCCGACAATCGCAAAATATATAGACAGCTATTGTTGTTTGCACTAAGGATTAAGTGATTCACTAAGTACAGACATCTTAACGACAGTCGACAAATCTTTTTTTCTATTTATGTAAATTGTAAACGAGTGAAATCTCTGTCAAAATAAGCGAAAAACACAAAGAAGAATAGAAAACGCGCAGGGGGGTAAATTTCTATTTCACAATACAATCACAAAAACAGCGTAACTCATATCGGTGTGAGCTGAAGCAGATAACGCTGTGTGACTTATGATTGTATTGGTGAAAAAATTATGATATAACATTGTTTTTTTAATGCCACTTTTTTAAAAGCGTTATCTATGTATCACTTATATACGTTTATATTGGGATATTTTTAACGTTTTACAGCAAAGGGTTGTTGAATTAGCTGAAACAGTTTTTGCTATAAGTGATAAATAGATGACGCTTCCTGTTTGATTTTAAAAAATTACATAAAAAAATTTTTAATTACTAGATGTTTACACATCTTCCCTGTGATCGGACTCACATGATTTTTTTTATACCCTATACCACTATGTGGTTTGGGTATAATGACTTTGTGCTGCTGTTTGTAACAACCAAAAATATTTGACCTACACCCATCTTTAATTATACCGATCGAATCAGAATCACTATCTGATTCGATTTAACGATGTCCGTCCGTCCGTCCGTCCGTCCGTCTGTGTGTCCATGTAAAGCTTGTAATCAAACTGCAGGTCGCAAATATGAATATATTTTGATGAAATTTGGTATTTGATCTTTTATCAGCCATGGGATGAACGCTATTGAAATTGGTGAGAATCGGTCCATGTTCAGACCTAGCCCCCATACAAATGACCCCTATGAAATCAACATATATTGCAATAAGATCCAAATTATCATACGAATCTTAGTCAAATTGGGTTTGTATGTATTTATTACATCCATTAATCAGTAGTCCAAAAATGATCCCTATTGGACAACTCTTAGTCATAGGCCCCATATAGAGCTGCTTCCCGATCTTCACTTAAATCTATCAAAAAACAAAAATATTGCACTGATTCTTCTCAAATTTTGTTTGTATATATTTTTGCAAAACACAAGAGACTTTGCCAACCATGGTCAGGATCGGTCCAGATATTTCATCCGGTATGAACTTTTTCATATCTGCAGCCGAAAAAATTAATAAAAATCCCACTCAAATTTGGTTTATGCTTATTTTCTATATCCAGTTAGTTGGGCCTGAGAGATAGAGTCTCTAAACGCATGGTATAGGGTATCGTATAGTCGGTCTAGACCGACTATAATTTTCTTACTTGTTTACTAATATTTCTGTGTATTTATTTGAAAATGAAATAATGAATTGAATATGCTACTTAATTTTTTTATTTATATAAAAAAAGTTTTTTAATATAAGCAAAATATTTTCAATATTTAATGATTTCTATTTGTGTATGACGACATTTCAACCTAAAAATTTAAGTTTTTATCGATTGAATAAACAACTCAAAAATGGTTGTCGTTTAGATAACAACAACAGCTGAGTTTAACAATAGCGAATATCGTTTAAAAATTTTACTGATAATTTTGCTATTTTCTTTTTTTTAACGATTCGACTATCGTTAAAAGAAGTTACTGAATTGCGGTACTGAAAAGCTATTAATTTCTCCTGAATGTCAATATTTTTTTTAAATGTAAACATAGGTATTTGGTGTTTTTTTTTTTTGGAATTTCAATTTGTGTTTAACGAATAAAATTTATTTATTAAAGATGCAATTGATGTCTTCTAAATTTTAAAATTATAATTTTCGACGTTTTGATATGATTTTCTGAAATTCAATTAATTGTAATTTATAATTGGAAATTTTTAATTTTTAATTCCAGTTTTTAGAATTGATATTTTCTAAAATTTGAATGGAAAATTTAAAAAGTGCAATTTTGTACTTATGTGAATAATAATGCTTTATTAATTATAAACAATTCTTAAAAATTAGATGTAATCGCAATCAGATATTTTGTAGGTAAAGCAGAATAATAATTCTATATAACTATGTAGAACTGTTTTGAAAGCAAAAAACTCATTGATGAACTCGGTAACTCTATTTTGTAAACACAACAAAAAGTTAATATTTCAAACTTATGTTCATATTTGTAAAAGAATAATGAAAAACATATGAAATAATAAAAGACCAGCCCGTGTACACTCTTAACATTGTGCTGTACGATATCTAGTCGAAAATATTGACATTCATGTTAAAATAGAAATAACTACTGCAAAGCTAATTAGAACAAACAAAAATTATGGCGGCATCTACTGTGGCATAGTCACGCTGAGCAAAATGAAGTGACACTCTGTTTATGCAAAAGAAATGTATTTTCCCCACAACAAAATATTGCAGAATTTTATGTAAATAAAATAATATACCGATTTATTTCTAACATGCAGTTGTTATGGATATACATATATAATATATGTATATTATTTGTATTATTTAATATGTTTATATAAATTTATAAATAAATTTATACATAAAATTTTTTTTTGCTATATTTACATTGTTTTTTTTTTTTTTAAACAACTAGGTAATTTAGCATTATTTGCTTTAGACGCTGGTGAATTTTTACTCCCTTTATATTAAATCGTAGTGTCTGCTTGTCGAAAAAATTTTGGATCGATTTTAACCAATTTCCCGTGAGCCATTCGATCTGAAATTTTCAGGCAGGCTCGTGGTAATAACAGAAATGATCTAACAAATTTTTAGAGTAATGCCAAAACAATGGAAACTTTTAAATTTTTCTACCAGAGTTAATAAAAAAATGTACAAAGGGTTAGTTTTTATTATATTATTACCACAACGATCACAAAAACAACAAGTCCAGCTATGACAACAACACAACATTTAGAATAACAACAAGAACAATATAGAAACATCATATTTTTCATTTTTTTTTTACTTTTTCAGATATTTCCCTGGACCTGTTCAACCGATTTTAATGATTTTTGAAATAGAAATCTTCCCATGGACTTGGTGAATCATACTCACTAAAAATGATCACTGTAGCTGCACTATTCAGGGCGTGATCGTGACAAGAACAACATAGAAAATTATATTTTTTCAAGACTTTTTTTAGTTCTTCATTCAAATCTAGGGCCCTAATTGACCGATTTGAACGATTTTTCAGGATGTTAATGAATCATGTTCTATGTCAACGAGCACCCTAGCACCCGATTGATGACATCATCGTGATTTCCACAGACGGACAGACGGACAGACGGACATCGCTATATCAACTCCGGTTGTTATAAGGATCACAAATATATATATTTTATGGGGTCCAAAATTTCTTTTCTAATTATTACAAACGGAATGACAAACTTATATATACCCTCTGCACACTGGAGTGGCGGGTATAAAAATGAAAAATAATAAATGAAAAATTAAAAATAAAAATGAAAAATTAAAAATAAAATATCAAAAATGGAAAATGAAAAATTCAAAATGAAAAATAAAAAATTAAAAAAAAAAAAAATTAAAAATAAGAAATGAAAAATAAAATATGAAAAATAAAAAATTAAAAATGAAAAATACAAAATGAAAAATGAAAAATAAAAAATTAAAAATAACAAATGAAAAATGAAAAATAAAAATTGAAAAAAAAAAAAATGAAAAATGAAAAATAAAAACTGAAAAATAAAAAATGAAAAATTAAAAATAAAAAGAGAAAAATGAAAATTGAAAAATAAAAAATTAAAAAATATAAAATGAAAAAATTAAAAATAAAAAGAGAAAAATGAAAAATAAAAAACGAAAAATTAATAATTAACCGGTTGAAATATTAAATAATAATAAATATTTGTATATCAACAGAGCCTCTTCAGTTGATTGCTATAAGTGATACATAGATGACGCTTTCTAGTTGATTTTAAAAAAGTGCTATAAAAAATCTTTAATTACTAGATGTTTTCACATCTCCCCTGCGATCGGACTCACATGATTTTTTTATGACCTTTAATATTGACTAGACTGAAACTTTTCAATATGAAAGTATTGAATAACCTAACAATTTCTTGTCATGTTAACAAATTGACTGCGATTGTTTAGTTTTGATGACTCGGAGAAAAAAAAAACATTTTTGACACGGAATGTTTTTCCTTAAGCTTTTTTAAGAAATTGTTGCGAAATTAATTAGCAACCACTATTATTTTAATTTTAATTTGAATTTAATTTTTTGAATTGTATTTTAGTTAATATGGCGGACAAATTTTTTAATATTAGAATTCGCACGGAAAAAGTACAAGACCGGTCTGTTTCGATTTCAATACAAGAATGATTTCATTAAAAATTCAAAATGATTCCTTAAAGCTAACAATTCAAATTTTCCAAGCGTTTTGACATATAATGATGACAATTCAATTTTAAAATTCATTATAGCCGAAAAACTAAAATACTAATACTTAAAGGAGTTAATTCATAAAATTCAAAAATATTAAAAAGAATATAAACTACGAAAATATGGAATGAAAAATATAAAATGATGAAAAAATAATAATAAAATAATAAAATAGAAAAAAATTCATGAAACGACTAAACAGGACCTATGGTCAGAAATTAAGTTTTGGAGAAAAACGACTTCGTAGTAAACAAGTTGTTTTTGATGCGCCTGAACGCATTTATGGCTTGAAACTCGTTACTCGAGGATATTCTGGGTCGCTGATTATGAATCTAGTATTAGATTTTAAAAATTAAAAATGGCGGATCTAATATGGCGGACTATTTTTCTAATATTATCGGATTTACTTGAGGTTACTTCGAGGTTACTGATTAGCAGTTTAGTATCAGAATTGTCAAATTCAGAATAGTTGATTCAATATGGCGAATGTTACTTATTGGCATAAGCAGTTTTATCGAATTATGAATTGTGAGTTATACTCCATAGGATTTATCTTTGGACAGTAGTATCTGTTTAAAAATATTCGAGACTAAGTTTCTGACATCAAAAAAGGCGACGATGTAGCACCATAACCAAAACAAATTAAAAAAATAAATAATAAAAAAAAATAAATAAGGATGAGAAATTGGTAGATGTAGCAATGAAAACAAGAAATGCTAATTCATAATCAAAAGTGAAATCGAAGAAAAGAATGTAAGAATACAAATTAGTTTTAGTCAAGTTTTTTTTTATTTTTTCGTTAAAAAAAATAGAAATATCTATTATAACACAGTGATACAAAAAAGAATGAAATAGAACTACCTGCGATGCGATACTTTTTTCTGATAGGTCGGCTCGAGTACAATAAGACCCTGTCCTTGTAATTTGCGAAACATCTCCAAAATCTTGAGTTACGGGTAAAAAAAACCGGGTTTTCGGCCCTTTTGAATATCAACCGATTTTGACTTTCTCAGCGGATTTAGAAAGAGGAAACTAAGGCTTTTCTAAGATATGCACATGATATTTAAGTAATATTGAGACATATTTTCGTATTCCTTGCAAACTCATTTTTTTAATATTCTCTATTTTTCAACTTTGGAGATGTTTTTACACATTTTTTTATTTTATGAAAAATTAAAAATTAACTGATCCAAACTGAGTTATTAAACTTTTAAAAAACAAAAAAAGGAATAAATGCTTGAAAATATTTTGGAGTTGAATAACCAATTTTTTAATCCAAGACTACATTTTACTTATTAATAAACATACTTTTATAAGAAGTCCATAATTTATACGGTTCCTGAATAAAAAAATGTGTAAAAACAACTCCAAAGTTGAAAAATAGAGGGTATTTTTAAACAAAATGAGTTCATTTCTTCGAAAGGCCTTAGTTTCCTCTAAACCCGCTGAGAAAATCAAAATCGGTTGATATTCAACAAAGTCACTGGCTTATATGTGCATATGTGTCGAAAAACCGGTTTTTTACCCGTAACTCGAAATTTTGGAGGTGTTCCGCAAATTTCAAGGACAGGGTCTTGTTGTCCTCTACAAGACGAATCAGAAAACAGCATCACATCCCAGGTATTTTTTCTTTCACACAGTGTAATCATCCATCTTAAATTTTCAAAAGCTATTCCGAAAAATTTTTAAAAAAACTAATCCGCCAAATTGGATCCGCCTTTTTGAATTTTTTTTATTTTTTTTTTTATCAAAAGTGTCTATTTTGAAGCTATGTTATGACAAAACTAATGCAGTTGGAAAGCTGCGGTTCGCTGCATTAGAAAGAACGTGTTGTCTACTATAAGAATCACCAAAAAAAGTAAGAATCGATTTTTTCGACCCATAGGTCCCTTTTAACTTTCCCTGTCACATATGTTTTATAAGGTTGCCACTTTTTACCAAAGAAGTTTTGTTTTTATACCACTGCCGACATCTATGAGTCAGGTCGGGTTGTTCTTGGACCGCACTTACTACTCATAAATGAACACAGAAATAATATTAATAAACATTTTCATAAAAATATATGGCCAGAAATACATTTAAAGCAAAATATGTAAAAATATGTAACTACAAATCATTTTGTTGTAAACTTATGATTCCTATAGAAATATAAATTATATCTAATATAGACTAAAAAACATGCAGTTGCACGGAATTCCTGGCTCTAGTCATCAATATTTGGTGAGTTCAATAGTGAACATAAAAAACAAGATGTATTGGTTACGTATACACACACAGACGGACTTTGCACAAGTACAATTTATTTAAAAATATTTTCGCAAAACTAAATATTTGGCAAATAAACTTTGTTAACTGGGATATGTTGTTAAGTATGTGTATATCCATATATGTACATATATATATGTGTGTGTATGTAATGCTGTTAGAACAAACATTGGTCTGTATAATTTATTCGTTGGTATAAATTGAATGTTTTATACGAATAGAATATTGTTGATGATTTAGTATCTACAAAATAATGACAACTAGAAAATAATTAAATTGTTGGCGAATAAAGATAAAGATGTTGCTTTTTTTGAAGCATTTATACTGTCAAGATAAAATATGTCAGGTTTTTTATAATAGTATAGTTACTTCTAATTTGTGTAATATTAGATGTTCTTGGGTTTCCGAATTTATCATTATATTGTTATTTGACCTTTTTATTTGGTGATAGAAAAATTATAATCCAGAAATTAACGTTAACATTATTACAGCTAGATTTTTTATAATGTCAATATGGCGCAAAATTCACAAATTTTTTGATGTGTAAACATCTATACGCGCGGGGCGGTAAAAATCTATTTCACAATACAATCACAAATACAGCGTAAGACGTCAGATAAAATCGGTGCGACTTATGATTGTATTGGTGAAAAAATATGATATGTGGCAACCTGTTTGAAAATGAAAATGAAAAATAAAGAATGAAAAATTAAAAATAAAAAAAGTAAAATAAAAATGAAAAAATAAAAATAAAAAATTAAAAATGAAAAATATAAAATGAAAAATGGAAAACGAAAGTGAAAAATAAAAAATAAAAAATGAAAAATGAAATATGAAAAATGAAAAATAAAAAATGAAAAATTAAAAATAAAAAATAAAAAAATGAAACATAAAAAAATAAAAAATGAAATGTGCAAAATGAAAAATAAGAAATAAAAAATGAAAAGGAAAAAATGAAAAATCAAAAATAAAAAATGAAAAATGAAGTGAAAAATAAAAAATAAAAAATGAAAAATGAAAAATGAAAAATGAAAAATGAAAAATGAAAAATGAAAAATGAAAAATGAAAAATGAAAAATGAAATATGAAATATGAAAAATGAAAAATGAAAAATGAAAAATGAAAAATGAAAAATGAAAAATGAAAAATAAAAAAATGAAAAATGAAAAATGAAAAATGAAAAATGAAAAATGAAAAATGAAAAATGAAAAATGAAAAATGAAAAATGAAAAATGAAAAATGAAAAATGAAAAATGAAAAATGAAAAATGAAAAATGAAAAATGAAAAATGAAAATGAAAATGAAAAAGAAAAATTAAAAATTAAAAAAAAAAATAAAAAATTAAAAATGAAAAATGAAAAACGAAAAATGAAATATGAAAAATGAAAATTGAAAAATGAAAAATTAAAAATGAGAATTGAAAAATAAAAAATAAAAAACCAAAAACGAAGAATGAAAAATAAAAATTAGAAAATGAAAAACGAAAAATGAAAAATTAAAAAGTAAAAATGAAAAATAAAAAATTTTAAAATGAAAAATGAAAAATAAAAAATGAAAAATAAAACATTAAAAAATAAAAATGGAAAATCAAAAATGAAAAATAAAAGGTTAAAAATGAAAACTAAAAAATCAAAAATGGAAAACGAATAATAAAAAATGAAAAAGGAAAAATTAAAAACGAAAAACTAAAAATTAAAAATTAAAAACGAACAACGAAGAATGAAAAAGAAAAATGAAAAATCAAAAATAAAAAATGAAGTGAAAAATAAAAAATAAAAAATGAAAAATGAAAAATGAAAAATGAAAAATGAAAAATGAAAAATTAAAAATGAAAAATGAAAAATGAAAAATGAAAAATGAAAAATTAAAAATGAAAAATGAAAAATGAAAAGTGAAAAATGAAAAATGAAAAATGAAAAATGAAATATGAAATATGAAATATGAAAAATAAAAAATGAAAAATGAAAAATTAAAAATGAAAAATGAAAAATAAAAAATGAAGCATAAAAAAATAAAAAATGAAATATGAAAAATTAAAAATTAGAAATAAAAAATTAAAAATAAAATTTAAAATAAAAAATGAAAAATGAAAACTTAAAAACGAAAGTGAAAAATAAAAAATAAGAAATGAAAAATTAAATATGAAAAATGAAAAATAAAAAATGAAAAATGGCAAATAAAAAAATGAAACATAAAAAAATAAAAAATGAAATATGAAATGTGAAAAATGAAAAATAAGGAATAAAAAATTAAAAATGAAAAATGAAAAATTAGAAATAAAAAATGAAAAATATAAAAAGAAAAATGAAAAATAAAAAATGAAAAACGAAAAATTAAAAACGAAAAATAAAAAATGAAAAATAAAAAATGAAAAATTTAAAAGTAACCAGTTGAAATAATAAAAAATAATAAATATTTTTATATCAGCAGAGCCCCTGCAATTGTTTGTTATAAGTGATACATATAGACGCTTTCTGTATGATTTTAAAAAAGTGCCATAAAAAATCTTTAATTACTAGATTTAAGCATCTTAACATTAAGCAGATTTAACATCTCCCTAGTGGTCGCGTTCACATGATTTTTTTTATACATTTTATAAGGGTGGCCTCAGATATACCCGACGTACTAAAGAAATCTGAAAAATTTTGATGAAAAATATATGATTATATCTGATACACTGTTCCGTAATGAATATAATACCTTTGATACCCTGTTTGCAAGGGGCAGTAGTTTGAAAACATTAATGTGATGAAAAGTGGCAATCTTATAAGTTTTAAAGCGCCACGTTATTTAGTTTTATTTTTGAACCACCGTAACTCAATACTTTAATTTAAAAGATGTCAGATCAACCAGTATTAAAGCTAAGCTAGATTCTATTCCGGGGGAGTCTGGTTCATCGTTAACGACTATAAAATATAAGGCGGCAGAGTTTAAACGAGGCCGTAGGTGCTGCCAATACGAAACCGTAATGGTAAACCAATTAAGGTGATCACGTCAAAACCACATAACGGTATTGGATGTTTGTTGGTTAGATATTAACAGAAATTTTCGCGATAAGAAGGCTGCCCGCTAGATGGGTGCCGCGTTTGCTTACAATAGAAAAAAAACAGCGTCATGAAGGTATTTCAATAGATTGTTTGGAGATATTTCAAGCAATAAAGCCGAGTTTTTCTGCCGATTCGTACCCATGGATGAGATATGGATCCACCACTTCACACCTGAGGCAAAGGAACAATAAAGACAGTGGACTGAAATAGGAGAATCATGTACAAAGAAGCCGAAGACAGTTTCATCTTCAGGCAAGGTTTTTTCTGAATGTGCATGGTATAACTCTTATTGATTATAATAAGTATGGCTGCCATCAACAAACTGTGATATTTAAATAATTTGTGTTTAAATGATAAATTAATGGTTCTATATGTTTTTTCGATAATTTTATATTCCACATGAAATGTAAAAAATTCTAGTCTATATATCAGTGGTCACAAGAATAAACCGACTAAGTCGAAAATCATGCTTTCGAGCAAAATAACTTTTTATCTATAATATTAATAGGCTAGGCGATTTCTTGTGATCGATGTTTTGTCCTACCTTTTTATACCGACTTTGACAAAGCGTATATTATTTGAAAGGTATTTCTTTTTAGCCGTTTTGCAGATTTACAGATTTTTAAATTTTTTTCCTTTATTTTGAGTAAATTGCATTTAAACTTGCTACTACACATACATAAAATTATACAGTGCTATGTGTGTGTTTATGAAATTTGTTAATGTGTTTGTAATAAAAATGAGTTTGTTTTTTGTGTTGATTTGTGAATTGGCTATAACTGATTAGCATACTGTTAGGCTCTTTATTTAATGAAAAAATAGAATTCCTAGAATTTGCACTCGAATTTCGAGGGCTGGAATCTGCTAGTCTATTTAATTGTTTCAATATATGTATATATGTAATTATACAGGTCTGTAAGGATTTATTCTATTGACCTAATAAATAAATAAAAAAAACAGCGGGCCTAAATGGAATGGCTGGAATCTGCTAGTACACATAAATATAATGGGGCTTCATTACGACTTAGGTCAGTATGTTTTTCATTATTAACTTTTTAAGAAACAGTAGTTATTAGACAAATGGGGATTTCACGTAAACATAAAGTATTGTTAGTAGAATTTGACAGCATACATAACTCAAATCGTTCTAAAGTCGACTTAGGCGGTTATCGCTTGTGACCACAGATATATAAAAATGAAAATTTGTTTGTGGGTATGACATTAATAGGTGGCTAAACCATAGGACCGATCTTCCTGAAACTTTTCAGGAGTACATAAGTTAGTAATGCGAGAAGTCGGGCTAAAAATGAGCGGGATTAAGCAAGTGGGCGTGGCAGATGGTAAATACATATCATCATATATCTAGATTACTATGATGGCCAGAGTTTTGAAACTTTCTGCACGTCAATTGGTTGTTAATGTAAGTAATCGTAGCAAAAATGGGCGGGATTGGGTTAGTGGGCGTGGCACCTCCCAAACAAAAAAACAATCTTGAAACTAGATGTGAGTTCACGAATGATGAGTGTGAGATGTTGTGTGAAAAATGGGCGGGATAAAACCAGTGGACGTGATAACTCCCTTACAAGATAAATATCATCATAATAAACAACAAAAATATTCACTAGAAATAAGTTATATGGCAAAACAAGGTTTGCGTCCCTTGTTAAAGAAGACATAAAATCTACGAAACGTTGGGAAAAGGGAAATTAAGATGCAATTTTAATTACTATTAAACAAATCAGGTACCATAAGGAAAAAAGGCCATATTTGGCGAAAAAGAAAGTTTTGATTCAGCAAGACAATGCATCAGTTCACTGCGATGGCAAAAATCACCAGATTGAACTTCCCCAGATTATTTTCAAACTTAAAAAAATGAATGGGTGGTAAAAGATTTGCCAATAATGAAGAGGTGGTGAATATTTTAGAGTTCGAAGGTGCTCACGGCCATTCTAGGAACATCTTCGTAGATATTTCTATATTTTCATATTTGCCAGTTTAACAATAAAGACAGGTTAAATCCTTAAATCTTTCTCATAAAAATTTTTTGTTAAAATTTTCAATCTTAATCGTAAATCTAATTTGTTTCACAATTTGCTGATTGGCGGTGGGAAAGTGTTTATAATGAGTGGTATAATGAGTTTGAGCTACATAGACCCATCTTTTATTAAACGGATAGACTCAAATTCACTTCGACTATCGATGTCTGTCTGTCCGTCTATCCGTCTGAGTGTCCATGTGAACCTTGTAATCAAACTACAGGTAGCAAAACTGAATATATTTTTATGAAATTAAATTTCGAGGTTCCCTACATTTTTAAAGAAAAAAACACAGAAAGTTCAAATTTAATGGAGAATGTTTATTATCATTTGAAAGAACATTCTTTGGCATTTATTTTTTTTTTTGAAGATTATGTCTATCAAATGTTGGCCGCAGCTACGTCTCAGATGGTCCATCCGTTGAGTCCAATTTTCGTTCGAGCATTTCGACTGGTAACTGGCGAATGACACGCGTGATGTTTTGCTCCAAGGCCTGAATCGAAGCGGGATTGTCCGCATAAACTTTGGACTTCACATATCCCCACAGGAAAAAGTCTAACGGTGTGATATCACACGATCTTGGTGGTCAATTGACCGGCCCAAAACGTGAAATTATCTGCTCACCGAAGTGTTCTCTCAATAAATCCATTGATTGATGCGCTGTGGCGCCGTCTTGTTGACACCAAATGTCGCCGAGATTACGAGCTTCAATTCCTGGCATCAAATAGTAGGTTATCATGGCGCGATAACGGTCGCCATTGACGGTTATGTACTCACCGGCATCATTTTTGAAGAAATATGGACCGATGATTCCAGCGGCCCACAAATCATGATGAAGTGGCAGCTCTTGAATCTCTTCAGGTTGCTCTTCATCCCAAATGCGGCAATTGTGCTTGTTTACATACCGATTATGTTGACCATAAGTTGAGCGAAGTGCACGAAACACATTTTTCACAGAACGTGAATTTTCGTAATAAAGTTGAAAGATTTGTAAACGTTGTTCAGGCGTAAGTCTTACCATGATGAAATGCCAAACACTACTAAACAAAAATAACATGACAGCATGACACGACTCACGCGTGATCTGTCAAAAAAGGCTATTGAAAAAAATATCTCTACTTGGATCACCCGGTATAAGCATTTATCGGCCAATGCTGTTGAAATTAGTGAAAATCGGTGAATATTGGAACTAGGCCCCATACAAATAACCCCTATAATGCTAACTAAAATATTCGCGAGATACACCAATAAAATTTGGTATCTGTGTGTGTATTACGCCCATTAATCAGTAGTCCAAAAATAAATGCTGTATGAAAATTTAAAGTCATAGCCCCCATATATAGCTGCTTCCCGATATTCACTTAAATCTGTCAAAAAAATTATGTCAGTCCGATCACAGGTCAGTCCAATCACAGTAAACATCTAGTAATTAAAGATTTTTTATGGACCTTTCTTAAAATCAAGCAGAAAGCGTCATCTATGCATCACTTATAGCAATCAACTACAGGGGCTCTGTTAATATAAAAATATTTATTATTATTTATTATTTCAATCGGTTAATTTTTAATTTTTCGTTTTTTATTTTTCGTTTTTCATTTTTATTTTTCATTTTTTATTTTTTATTTTTCATTTTTCATTTTTCATTTTAATTTTTTATTTTTTTTTTTATTTTTTATTTTTTACTTTTTATTTATTATTTTTTATTTTTAATTTTTTATTTTCTATTTTTTATTTTTTATTTTTTATTTTTAATTTTTTATTTTTTATTTTTTATTTTTTATTTTTTATTTTTATTTTTATTTTTTATTTTTTATATCTTATTTCTCATTTCTCATTTTTCATTTTTTATTTTTCATTTATTATTTTTAGTTTTTAATTTTAAGTTTTCATATTTTTTTATTTTGCGTATTTCATTTCCGGTTTCCGTTTTTCATTTTTCAGTTTTTATTTTTAATTTTTTATTTTTCATTTTTAAATTTTGATTTTTAATTTTTTTTTAATTTTTCATTTTCAAACAGGTTATTACATGTCCTAATTTTTTCACCAATACAATTACAAGTCACACCAACTTTGTCTTATATGGTGTTCACACTACGATATTTTGAGGTGTTTTAGCTCATGTTTTGCAAAACAAAACACAGTCGTTCACACTTGATTTAGTGTGTTTAAGTTAAGCATTTCAGCAAATTGAACAGCTGTTTCCAAAATAAAAAACAATTGAAAAGTTATAAAATTTTGAAAATTGATAAAAAATAATATCATTAAATTGGCGGCCAACTACTTAAATTGTATTAATGATGAAATTATCAATATAGATGCGTTATTTTCATTTTTGTATTGTATTTTGTATTGTATTTTTTTGATTGTAATGCCACTTTAATAGTAATGTTAAAAAAACTAGGATGCCAACTTGGCAAACATGAGTAATATTGCACTGAACATGCGCAAAGTTAAATACAACTCTGCCATATTTTCGTTTTTTGAGGTGTTTAAGATTTAAACATCTCAATTGAGATGTTTAGCCAACGAAAAAATGTATGGGAAAACATCTCAATTTGACTTGTTTATCGCATAAACACTAAACACTTCGCTAAACACTTAAGTGTGAACGCCATATTACGCGTTACATGTTAAGCTGTTTTTGTGATTGTATTGTGAAATAGAAATTTAACCCCCTGCGCGTATAGATGTTTACACATCAAAAACAAAAATATTGCAAATTTGGTTTCTATATGTTTTTGCAAAAAATAAGTGACCTTACAAAATATATTTAGGATCGGTCCATTTTTCGACGTAGTCCCATATAAATATAGCATACCACTATGTGGTTTGGGTATAATGACTTTGTGCTGCTGTTTATAACTACCAAAAATATTTGACCTAGACCCATCTTTCACTTTCTGAGTCGATTTAGCGATGTCCGTCCGTCCGTCCCTCCGTCCGTCCGTCTGTGTGTCCATGTAAACCTTGTAATCAAACTGCAGTAGTGCGATTCTGTAAATATTAACGATCCGAAAATCGCAAAATATAACGACAGCTATAGTTGTTTGCACTAACGATTAAGTGATTCACTAACTAAACCTTAACGATAGTCGACAGATCTATTTTTCTATTTATTTAAATTATAAACGAGCAGAATGGAAAAAAAAAACTAATCACTTCGTGTTTGACAGGATGATTTTAGGTTTACGTTTAATTTCTTTATTTTTTATTAATATTTCTGTTTATTTATTTGAATATAATATAATGAATTGAATATGCTATTTAATTTTTTTTATTTAATTTTAAAAAAAGTTTTTCAAATAAAAGCAATATATTTTCATTATTTTATGATTATTATTTATATGTGACGACATTTCAACCTAAAAATTTAACTTTTAACGATTGAATTAACAACACAAAAATTTTTGTCGTTTAGATAACAACAACTGACTAACAATAGCGAATATCGTTTAAAAATTTTACTGAATACCAAAATCGAAAATTTTGTTGTTTTATTTTTTTAACGATTCGATTATCGTTAAAAGAAATTATTGAATCGCACTACAGGTCGCAAATATGAGTATATTTTGATGAAATTTGGTATATAAGCTTTTATCGGCCATTGGATGAACGCTATTGAAATTGGTGAAAATCGGTCCATGTTCAGATCTATTCCGCATACACATGACCCCTATGAAATCGACATAAATTGCCATAAGATCCAATCTATCACATAGATCTTAGTCAAATTGGGTTCGTATGTGTTTATTGTATCCATTAATCAGTAGTTCAAAAAAATCCCGATTGGACAATTCTTAGTCATAGGCCCCATATAGAGCTGCTTCCCGATCTTCACTTAAATCTATCAAAAATCAAAAATATTGCACATATTTTTCTCAAATTTGGTTTGTATATATTTTTTCAATATATAAGTGACTTTACCAAATATGGTCAGGATCGGTCCATTTTTCGACCTAGTCCCGATATAAATATAGCACCCGATATGAACTTTTTTATATTTGCAGCCAAAAAAATTAATAACAATGGCACTCGGATTTGGAAACGCATGGTATAGGTTATTCTACAGTCGGCCCAGACCGACTATAATTTTCTTACATCTTTTTCGGTTTTTTTTTTTGTAAATGATTAATAGACTCTTAAAAGTTTGGTCAAACTTTATTATACGTCCATTGTATGAATTGTGCTACTTTCACACAAATTATGCCAAATTATTCTGCAATATAAAAAATGTTCACATTAAAACAACAGCACTGCAGTAAAGCAATCGTGGACTACGATTTAAATTCAGATACAGAAAACTTTTGAATTTATTGGGGAATCAACTTCAAAGCCAGAAAAAATAAATTCCGTACATAAAGAGAAATCATTTATTAAAAAGTTTCCAAAGCAACAATAAATAATATGAGAATATTTTGCTGCTATCTGATGTTCAAAGGCACTTACGTACAAAAACTTGTGTCGTATAGTATTTGAAAAGTTTGGGAAAAGCAATCAAATAATTTGTTTATAAAAGAAATATTAAATACAACTCTCGACCACTGAGGTTAATTTATCTTTCCTTACATATATTTTGCGAAAAGTAATAATGTGACCTAGTGTTTAATGCTTCCTAAGCACTTTTAAAGCAAGTTCAAAGCATGATAACAGCATACCAAAAACAAAATGATACGTAGTTAACAACTTTCTATTTCTGAACAAATAGCTTTCAGAACGTCATTCAATAAATTCCAGCCACGACAGCGAAAATCGTTTAAGTACTAAAAAAGAAAACTTTATAGGAGATGGTTTCTTTTCATTACATTTGCTTTATATTTTGTATGCACTTACGTCAATTATGCAATTTACAGCAATTTATTTATGCTCAAATTAGAGTGTCGTAAAATAGTTTGTAAATTTTTTGAA
Organism: Cordilura impudica; assembly: GCA_963682025.1. Lineage (NCBI taxonomy): Eukaryota > Metazoa > Arthropoda > Insecta > Diptera > Scathophagidae > Cordilura > Cordilura impudica. The sequence goes on from OY821520.1 coordinate 8,574,885, forward strand.
GATTAACCGCGCAAAACTAAAAATGGGGCTGCTCGCCATTTTAAGGACATGGGACTTAAAAATTCTTTATGAGACAGTTAAATTGCAGAACAATAATATAAAAGTAGAAAGAAAATTTGGTTTGGGCGGGATATATCATTTATAAACAATTAAGAAAATTATAGTCGGTTTAGACCTATACCATGCATTTAGAGACCATTTCGCTAAGGCCCAACTAATTGGATATAGAAAATAAGCATAAACCAAATGAGTGGCATTGTTTATAATTTTTTGCCTTTGAATATGAAAAAGTTCATATCGGATGCTATATTTATATGAGGACTAGGTCAAAAAGTGGACCGATCTTGACCATATTTGGTAATATTTTTGGAAAAATATATAGAAACAAAAATTTGAGAAATATTTGCAATATTTTTGTTTTCTGATAGATTTAAGTGAGGATCTGGAACAAGCTTTATATGGGAGTTATGACTAAAAATTGTCCTCTAGGGTTTATTATTCGACAACTGATTAATGAATGTAATAAACACACACAAACCTAATTTGACCGTGTAGCGTTCATTTCATCAAAATAAATTCATATTTGCGACCTGTATTTTGATTACAAGGTTTACAAGGATACACAGACATACAGACAGACGGACATCGCTATATCGACTCAGAAAGTTATTCTGAGTTGATCGGTTAAATAAAATACTAGCAGAGCCCAGCCCTCGAAATTCGAGTAGAAATTCAATCTTTATATGTATAAATATCATGATTATTTAAATAAAATTCATTAAATTGTGAATATTTAAATAAAATTCATTAAATTGTGAATTTCTAAATGAAATTCATTAAATTTCATTATAAATATTTGTTGAACACACAGAAAATACAGAATTGGTTTGTTCATAAATAATTTTAGAAGAGCCTAAAGCTATGCTAATAAATTTTAGCCAATTCACAATTCACCATAAATTTATTAAGCACACACACATCATTGTACAGTTTCTTATTTGAAGCTTAAATATGTGTTTTAAATATGTGTTAGTAATAACTTTAAATGATTTTTACTCCAAAAAAATGTTACAGATGGTGCAAGTCTATAAATATGGTGGACTGCTAAGACGAAATACCTTTCGAATGGTACATTTTTTGTCAAAATCGGTTTATAACTAAAACCAATAAATCGGTCACAAGAAAGCGCCTTGCCTATTAATGTTTTAAATGGGTCTAGGTCAAATAGTTTTGGTAGTTACAAACATCAGCACAAACTCATTATACCCTCACCACATAGTAGTAAAAGGTATAAATACTGATGGATGTTTGGTTTAATATTAAAAATATGGCACATACGTATACATGTCTTCTACCCTACTAATCTATAATATTAATAGGCTAGGCGATTACTTGTGACCGATGTTTTGTTCTACCATTTTATCCCGATTTTGACCAAACTTATATTATTTGAAAGGTATTTATTTTTAGCCATTTCGCAAATTTACAGATTTTTAATTTTTTTCCTTTATTTTGAGTAAATTGCATTTAAAGTTGCTACTAACACATACATAAAGTTATACAATGCTATGTGTGTGTTTATTAAATTTGTTAATGTGTTTGTAATAAAAATGAGTTTGTTTTTTTGTGTTGATTTGTGAATTGGCTATAACTGATTAGCATGCCTTTAGGGTCCTTATTTAATGAAAAAAAATTTTTTCCTAGATTTTGCTCTCGAATTTCGAGGGCTGAACTCTGCTAGTCTATAATATTAATAGGCTAGGCGATTTCTTGTGACCGATGTTTCTGTTCTACCGTTTTATCCCGATTTTGACCAAATGTATATTATTTGAAAGGTATTTCCTTTTGAACCGTTTTGCAGATTTACAGATTTTTAAATTTTTTCCTTTATTTTGAGTAAATTGAATTTAAAGTTGCTACTAACACATACATAAAATTATACATATGCTATGTGTGTTTTATTAAATTTGTTAATGTTTTTATTAATGAGTTTGTTATCTTCATTCAAAAACCATAAAAGTGTTGGTTTGTGAATTGGCTAAGTTGAAAAATAAAGCTGCCTAGAAATTGCACTTGAATTTCGAGCGCTGGAATCTGCTGGTAAATAATAATCGTACATCCTGTATATGTGGTTATTCATAAAATTTATAAAAAGGAGAAAAATTAATTTTTGATGTGTAAACATCTATACGCGCAGGGAGGTAAATTTCAAAAACAATGTAACATGTGAGCGTAACATGTGAGTCGTAAGACAAAATGTGATGGTATTAGTGACAAAAATAATGATATTATGATAACCTGTTTGAAAATTAAAAATAAAAAATAAAAAATGAAAAAAAAAAAAAATTTTAAATAAAAAATTAAAAATAAAAAATGAAAGATGAAATGAAAAATTATAAATGAAAAACGAAAAATTAAAAATGAAAAATAAAAAACGAAAAATTAAAAATAAAAAATTAAACTGAAAATTGAAAAATTAAAAATGCAAAATGAAAAATAAAAACTGAAAAATAAAAAATGAAAAATAAAAAATGAAAAATGAAAAATGAAAAACGAAAAATTAAAAATGAAAAATAAAAAACGAAAAATTAAAAATAAAAAATTAAAATGAAAATTAAAAATTAAAAAAAAAAAATGAAAAATAAAAAATGAAAAATGAAAAATATAAAATGAAAAATAAAAAATTAAAAAAAAAATAAAAAGGAAAAAGGAAAAATGAAAAATAAAAAATGAAAAATGAATAATAAAAAATAAAAAATTCAAAATAAAAAATGAAACATGAAAAATAAGAAATGGAAAATGAAAAACTAAAATTAAAAATTAATAATGAAAAATAAAATATGAAAAATAAAAAATGAAAAATAAAAAATTAAATATAAAAAATTAAAAATAAAAAATGAAAATTAAAAAATTAAAATTGAAAAATAAAAAATGAAAAATAAAAAATGAAAAATGAAAAATGAAAAAAGAAAAATAAATATTGGAAAATGAAAAATGAAAAATAAAAAATGAAAAATAAAAAATTAAAATTAAAATTAAAAAATGAAAAATAAAAAATGAAAAAAAAAATTTAAAAAAAAATTAAAAATGAGAAATGAAAAATGAAAAACGAAAAATGAAAAAAGAAAAATTAAAAATAAAAAACGAAAAATTAAAAATTAACCGGTTAAAATAATAAATAATAATAAATATTTTTATATTAACAGAGCCCCTGCATTTGATTGATACGCTTTCTGTTTGATTTATTAAAGTGCTATAAAATTACTAGATGTTTACACATCTCCCCTGCGATCGGACTCACATGATTCTTTTTTGAAGATTTCATTCGATTAAAATAGTCCAACTTGATTTGCTGAAACTATTTGCTGAAGAATAAAATGAGCATCATAAATGGTTCTTGAGTTATGGCTGAAAAACTAAATGAACAAAAATCAAGATAAGGAACAAATATAATAAGACATGGCCTGACAATATCAAACCCTTTAGAGGTTTCACTATACTGGCCAATAACTTTCACCCTGACTTAGAGTTTCTTTCCCCCTCCCCCCCCAGAATGTCTGTTGCATTGTGTAATAGTTAAAATTGATTATGTAAACATTTAAAACAAAGCGCACAATATCTCGATATTGGCAAAGATTTTTGGTTCCAAAAAGATAATGATCCAAAATATATGGCGCACAATGTCAAGCTGTAGTTGCTCTACAATGCTAGAAATCAAATTAAATCACTACCCCAATTACCCCACCTTAACCCTATAGACCATTTTCAGGATTTCCTAAAGCGCAGAATCCGTCAGCATAAAAAAACTCAAAGGAAATATAAAAAGCGTCATTTAGAATTACTGGAGTAATATAAATAAAAGGGATACTTCATTAATTCTATACCTCACATCGGCTCACAGAAGTCCTTAAGCACATATGATAACTTAACACTTATTAAAATAAGCAGTATTCAAAGTAAATTTGTTTTTTTTACATTAATATGTCATATGTACGAAAACTTTTTCTTATAAATTTTTTCTTTTTTTTAGTGTTTTACTTGCATAAAATTAATAAAGAGCAATAGATCTTAAATGAAAAGCTTAATAATTTATCAAAAAGAAATTAAGCTTTGTTAATTTTTTCTTATCTTTTCGTAGTATGGGAATTTTAATTTTAGGTGTACGGATACTTCTTCTAGGAAGTGTATATGGAAATGGTCACCATGCCAAAAATGTTAACTGCTTTAAGCAAAAAGTAAAAAAAGAATCGAAACCTTTAATAAATAGAAAGGGAATTAATATGTCCATGGTTGAAGTTCCGAAAAAGTTCGGAAAGCTAACTAGTATGAGGTTAGTTAGTGTTTCATAAATTTATTGTTATCAAGCAATGATCGCAAAAATAGTGTAAGTGACAAAATCAATATTTTACAGGAGAACGTTTATTTTTAATTTTATTTGCTTTATATTGCATTAAGAATATGCACTTAAGCTAAAATTACTTATACTGGAAATCATTCTAGTAATTCGTACACCTCAGAAATTTTTAAAGACGATTTTCGTTAAAACTAGTAAATCGAATATATTGTCACTTAAGCTATTTTCGCGGTTATGGCTCGTTATTTCGTATTCTACTCCTATACAAAAATAAATGTTTAATTGAAAATTCTTCTTCCATATTTTTGGCCCATATGCAATGAAGTATTATTTAAACAATCTCTATAAGCTTCTCTCGCAGTATGTATTGCTTTAGGGGACAATTTATTACAAAACATGTGGATGTGAAGGTTATCGAGTAAACATAAACATGTTTAAAGTAGTGGTGCCAGGTAACAAATTTTCGTTAACCGATTAAAGCATCGGGTCGATAAATCAACAAAATTTATGTTTTTTTCGATAAAAACTTTTATTTTTGTCACCCTAATGCAAACAACACACATAAACACTTATGAACATTTTGAAATTTCGTATTCATGAGAACATAAGTAAATAACTGGAAGCGAGTGATTGAAAACATGTACAGCAAAACAACGACAAATAAAACACAAGGATAGAAGAATATACAGAAAAAAAAGGAAGAATAATGTATTTCTATTTACCAGGGCAACTAGAAATCTGCGTTCACAAGCATTAATCGACTAAGTCGAAAATCATGCTTTCGAGAAAAATAACTTTTTATATAAATTTAATGTGGCTTCATTACGACTTAGGTCAATATGTTTTCATTAATAACTTTTTAAAAAACAGTGTTAGAGAAATGGCGATTTCACGTAAATATCAAGCGTTGTTAGTAGACTATGATAGCGTACATAACTCAAATCGTTCTTAAGTCGACTTAAGCGGTTATTGCTTGTGACCACAGAAGTAACCTTTATATTTAAAAATTTACATTTATTAATTTTTGTTCTTGAAAATATAAAAACATATTTTGTTTTCGAATTTTATCATTTTAGGGTTTAGTTAAATTTTTTTGTTTGCTAAATTGGAAAAATAAATATAGTCCCTTTTTTGGATTTTTCCCCATTAGTTTGGTGTTGGAGATTGTACAGCTTTTGGCCACTGATGAAAGGGTTGGTTAATATATGTGGATCACTTTTTGAAAAAGAAGAAATTATTGATCTCGAGTATGCTTAATGTCTAACAAAATAACTTTTTTAAAAGTTTATTATTGTATAGGTGCTCCATTTTTTACGAGGGCGGTCCCAGAACAGCCCGACCAGACGTAAAGTTGGCGATAGTGATTTTGAAAAAAATTACTTCGGTGAAAAGTGGCAACCTCTTAAAACATATGTTTTAAGTTTGTTCAGTATTTTTTTTGAAGCCATCGAAAATAAATGATCTCAGTAAATTTGTGAACATGGAAAAAATTGATCACCCTTACGAAATCCAACACTTTCATTTGAAAAGTCTTAGTCCAGCCAATATTAAAGCCGAGATAATTTCTATTCTGCTCCTTCGTGTATGACTATAATATATTGGTTGGCAATATACAAGGCCATACGACCTTGCAAGATGAACACCATTGCCAGAAACGGTTAAGAAAATCTAAAAAATGGTATTGGATGGTCGTCGGCTGAAGAAGCGTGAGCTAGGGAAATGATAGGGGTGTCAAAAAGTGCTATACAGGGCATATTTGCAAAAATTTTGAGATGAAAAAGCTGTCCGCAACAAAACCAGCGTCGCACAGTGGCGCCCGTAGAGCAAACGAGGTTGCAAAAATCAAAATTTTCATGTGCGCCGACGAAGTTTTGAATAAACCCATGTTATAGGAAACTTTTCAGCGATTTCAAATATGCTACTCTTAACAATATCACACAATTTTTAGTCAATTTGTTGCGATTTCAGGTGTAATATCACGAAAAATAGGTAACGAATCGCCTTATTTTTTGTTTGTATTGATTGGTGTATTTATTAAATGTATAATGATAAAAAAAATAACTGTTTGCTTTGTGTTTCTCCTGGTAAATCACTATTTAAAAACTATCTGTTTTTCACTATTTTTCAACTTTGACGGAAAATAAAAAAAATCTATATTTTTCTATATTTGCCATATTTGCTAAACATATTCTTTGATTATTTGTTTACATAATTCAAAAGGTTTTATCTGCCCGTACGTGCCCGTTTGGCTTCTAGAGGTAAAAAAGGTTAAAAAAGGCATGGTTGCAGAAATTGTATGGCGTGCATCCCTTACATGTTTTGACTGACAGTAGTTTGATCTAATAGTTTGAAAATTGCATTTTAAGTCGGTGTCTACCCGTGAGCCTCTGCCAAAGTCTACTCCCAATATTCTGTTACAGACACAGGATGCACAAAAAACTACTCATTAAAATTCGCAGGTACGCACCTCACTTAAAAATTACTTTGGAGTACAAATGGTCAAGAACAATATTGACTTATGGGCCCTCCAGGTAGGCACAAATCTTATTTAGACACGAGCATAATATCAAAATTGCATAATTCAGCCTAAATCCATATGTATGCAGGGAACAGGTAAATTTTTAGGCATGGTAGCATAAGCCTATATATTGCAAAATAAGCATAATGCCTGGATTAGTCTACGACTGAAAGTTGGCGCAACAAGTACTGAAACTGTCTATTAAATATACAAAGGATAGTGAAAGAGTTAGGTCGCAGATTACAAAATCTGTTGCTGATGCAAGCCCACTGCGACTAAGAAGGATTAAGGAAAGCATTCCCACGCCCACAAACGCACACATTAAAAAGTATGGTTCTGAAGAAGCCTTGGCCTTGTTTATGGACTTACAACTTTCCAAAGAAAAATATGAGATACTACGGGCATCCTTGATGCGACACGGGGCCGACGTTTTACCAGGATACAAGCATATTACGCAAGCCAAAATAAATTCACGACCACTGCATACGGAAGTCTCTGTGAAAGCCAATCTGCAGGATCTCATGGGCCATACAGCAAAACGGTTGTTGGAGAGTCTTCCTGAAAATGAGGTGAAAATTCTTCCTGAGAAGCTGACATTGATCAGCAAATGGGGCTGCGATGGATCATCCGGACAAAGCGTTTATAAGCAAAGGATATCTTCCGATGACGCTACAATATCGGACGGAAATATGTTTATGGCATCTGTTGTTCCTTAGCGGCTAAAATCTGATGTTTCCCTACACTGGAAAAATCCACGTCCGTCATCAGTGCATTATTGCCGACCAATAATGTTTCAGTTTGCAAGGGAATCGGCAGAACTCATAAGGACCACGGTGAAGGACATTGAAGAACAAATAAGCAAGATTAAGCCTACAAAGCTGCAAATTGGAGAAGGAAAATATATTGAATGCAATTACGAGTTCCACCTGACCATGGTTGACGGAAAAGTCGTAAACGAACTGACAGGAACAACCTCAACATTGTCATGCCCGATTTGCAAAAAGAGTCAGAAGAACTTTGGTAATTTAAACGATTCTACAAACGAGGAGAATTACGAATATGGAATGTCACCATTGCACGCAAGGATAAGGTGTATGGAGTTCTTGCTAAAACTGGCGTATACCCTACCACAAGAGGAGGAAAACTTCGATGAAAATACATCAATAAAGGATAAGGAAAAGATCAGAAAGAAGCAAATACAGAATGCTTTTTTTAAACAAGTTGGACTAAAAGTAGACTGTCCCAAGCACGGATACGGTAACTCAAACGATGGAAACACTTCTAGGAGATTTTTTGAAAATGATGAGGCAGTAACTAGAATCACTGGAATTGACAATCAAATCGTGAAAAAATTGGGAACGATCTTGAATGTTTTAAACTGCAAAGAAAATGTCAATTCTACAAAATATGGAGAATATGCATCGAAAACTGCATCTCTTTTAGCAGAAATGTATCCACAGAAGAAGTTGACCCCGACCGTCCATAAAATATTGGCGCATGGCAAAGATATAATTGAGTACCAGTCTTTTCCAATTGGAGAGCTTTCTGAAGAAGCACAGGAGTCTCTTAACAAATTTTATAAAAAATATAGATTGCAGAACACATTGAAAGCATCAAGGGTAAGGCAAAATGAAGACCCTTCAACATGTTGGCAGCATCTTCCGATCCACTTATTTCTTCCCTGCGGCATGTTAAGTCACGAATAGAGTTAGAAAATAATTATAGTTTAGAAATGATTAGTCTTTTAGATATACCTTCTCTTACGAATTGTGATGAATATTTTACAGAAAATTTTAAAAATAAATTTAAAAAAGAAGTAATTTTTTTTTAATTTGTTGGGTAATAATTTAAAACATAAAACCCTAAAGAAAAAAAAAAAAAATAAAAACAATCTAAAAATGTAAAAATAATTTTTTTAGTTACCATAAAATTGATTTTTCTACAAATTTTAACTTTGATAACCCATAAGTAGGCCCATACAAAGCGTAACACCCTTTCCAAACGCTCATTTCATAGGCTGAACAGTTATCTATCATATGCTGTTTAAACTGTTCAATTATGTTATTCGGTTCAAAAGACATGATTTTTGCAACGAAAAAACTCAAATGGCGCCACTGTGCGTCGTGAAGATGTTTCAATAGAGTGTTTGACAATGTTTCACCGCAATAAGGCCGAGTTTTTGCGTTGATTCGCAGTCATGGATGAGATATGGCTCCACTAATTCATACTTGACACAGAGGAACAGTCAAAATAGTGAACTGAAATGGAAGAATCGTGTCCAAAGAAGGTAGAACACAGTTCCATCTGCAGGCAAAGTTATGGGATGCGCGTGGAACAATTTTTATAGATTATCTTCAAAGAGGAGTAACAATAAACGGCAAGTTTTATGCCAACTGCTTGCAGCTTTTAAGTGATGAAATTAAGGAAAATGGCGGCATTTGGCGAAAAACAAAGTCTTGTTTCAGCCAGACAATGCCCCAGTTTATACGTCCATTACTGCGATGGCCAAAATCCATAAATTAAAGTTCGTATTGCTTCATCACACACCTTATTGGCCAGATTTGGCTCCCTCGGATTATTTTCTGTTTTTAAACCTGAAGCTATTGAATATCGCTGGGAAAAGTGTATCGAGCTAAAAAATAATATTTTTCAAAATTTTTTGTTTTCATTTTCTGGTCGGGTTGTTCTGGCACCGCCGTGGTATGTCGGAATAGCAACATTTGATAATTTATATTTTCTTTTTTTATTATTATTAACCAATACTCAGGGGATGCCCCAAACAAATGCAGTGCATTGTGTTGACCTCAAGAAAATATGTTATGGGAAGTTTGAGAGAGGGAGTAGTGTTTACTGATATTTGACTTAAATTTTCTTACATTATAACTGTCAGGAAAGACATAAGGCTAGTTCGACTGATAAACGAATTCTCTCTGTAATGCGTTGTGCGGTCAAGTAATTTTTGCACCGTTTTAGAAAACCAAGACATTTGAATGCTTTTTCGACACTTGAAAAACAATCTCTTCCAACGAACATCACATTGAATTCTCATTCCCAGAACATCAAGAGTATCCGATCCTCAATACCTATACCATCCATATATACAGATGATATTGTGGAATCCATGGCCCTCTGGGTGAACATATAACATTGAGTCTTCAGCGCATTAAAATCAACCCTATTCGCTTTACCCCACACGGAGATTGTTAACAGGTCTTGATTGAGTACGACATTCATTGTCCGCCTTTTGCCGCCAACCGCCAAGAGTCTTGAACTGCAATTAAAGGAAAATGAATAACAAACGCTGCTGTCATCTGCGAAAGAGTATATAGAATTAAAAGTTTCACCAAGAAGTTCGTTCAGAAAGATGAGGAAAAGAGAAGGAGAAAGCACGGAAGCTTGGGGTACCCCTGAATTAAGCTGAAACTCATTAGATGAGACCCCAACAATAACAACACGTATTGAGCGGTCTCTGAGAAAACTCGATATAAATCGAGAGAAGTCAATTCCGACCACAAATGCTATAAGCTTTGATACCAATGCAACGTGCCACACGCGATCAAACGCCTCGGAAATATCCAGAGCAATCACTTTGCTTTTACCAAAACTGGTGTATGGATCGACTCCAGCGTTCAGAAAGTAGAGCTAACAGGTCTCCCGTAACACGATTTGTACGGACGCGATACTGTCGATCATTAAGAAGTGAGTTGGCCTCTAGGTAGTTCACATGATGGAAAGTCATCATGCTCTCCATCACTTTTGAGAGCGCAGAGCAGATTGGAATTGGGCGGTAAATTTCAGGGTTATTAGGCGCACCCTTTTTAGGGATTAGTTAGACATTAGCAACTTTCCATCACGAGGGAAAGACTCCCGCATAGTACGAAAGGCTGAAAAGGTTGGCCAATGGACTGGCTAGCGTGGAAGAGCACTGTTTCAGAACCAGTGCTGGTATACCATCCGGTCCCGAAGACTTATTAATATTGAGATCCGAAACAACCTTTTTAACTGCACGTGCTCGAAATAATATTTTAAGCATACTACAAGATATACTTTCAAGTTCGGGCAGAGGTTGATCGCTTTCCAGCAAAGACGAGTTTTTTGCACAAAGTTCAGCTAAAAGGTTAGCCTTATCAACCAGTTCAGTGAGTATTTGGTCATTCAGTTGGGATAGCAGAACTAGCATTATTTTTTACCCTTTTAAAAAATGATCGAAAGCTCTTACTACCCCGAGGAGCAGAGAGAATTTTAGCACGACGTCGCTGATCGTAACTAAACTTTTGGCGCCTTAGTGCTTTGGCACATTCAGTTCTCGCCTGTTTGCGTCAACTGATTGACTTAAGAACACACGTTTTGAGACGTCAATTCACTACAATTTTTACCATGCACCGCTGACACAACATGCTTATCGTCAAAAATATCGCGGCCAAGAAGCAACGTCTGACAGCAGTATTTGTCGTTTAATGATGAATTTTGTTGAGCATGGGGCAGTGTGATATCTATCGCTCAAATGCCGTTCATCAACTTCATCAACTCCCAGGACATTCCAATGAATTGATGGGAGCAGTTGCAGAAAATCCAGATAAGTCATATCGTTCTCAGCACTTTGACGTCAGTGGAACCACAATTTAAGTCCAAAAATTCGTTTTTTTATATTTGTTCATTCAAAGAGTAAATAAAAAAGAAACGAATTTTTGGACTTAAATTGAATAGAATCTATATAGGTCGTATATGGGTACCCCACATAATTTTCAGCGCTGAATATTTTGGGCTATTTTAAATATGGGAAAGTCAAAGATTCGTCGATTTGTGCAATAATTTCGTCAATTTTCCCCAAAAAGGTGAAAAAATCACAAAAGTGCACGAAAACGCCCCCTGGCGGCTGTTAGAAATAAAAATAAATGTGAAAAATGGATTTCCCGGCCCACAAAACCTTCTGTGCACATTTTCAATAATTTTTTTTACATTTGAATAAGTATTATGGAAAATATCATGAAAACATCTTCAATGAATTTTTGGCGGGCTCGAAAATGATTTTAGAGGTATGGTTCCTTGGGCAAATTTGACCCACCCTAGTATATATGTATAATTATATATGATGTTTAAATCAAAGTATATTTTTGAAGATAATGGTGATGATGATTATGATAATTATGATGAATATAATGAAGATTGTTATAATTAGGATATTTATGATGAATTTTATAATGCAGAATAACTGAATTATTTTAATATTTAAGAAACACTATCTGAGTTGATTTAGCGATGTCCGTCCGTCCTTCCGTCTGTCTGTGCGTCTGTCTGTCCATCTGTTTGTCCATGTAAACCTTGTTATCGAACCACAGGTCGCAATTATGAATATGTTTTAATGAACTTCGGTATATAAGCTTCCGCCATAGTACGAATCCAATTGAAATTGATGTTCAAACCTAATCCCCATGACTAGAAATCACGCACATAAGATCGACATAAATTGCCATAAAATGTAATTTTTGAAAGAATCTGGCGCTTTTTCCCTTTTCTTTCATTTTCCATACTCCTTACTTTATCTATTTGTACCTTTAAATATCTTTTCCTATCTTTACCTTCTAAAGAGTAGGCCATATGGCCCTCGAGTGCACTTGCATTCGGTGACCCATCTAACCTAACCTAACCTGTTTAAATAAATAAATGAATAAATATATAAATTATCATATAGATCTCGTTCAAATTGGGTTTATGTATGTTTATTACACCAATTAATCAGTAGTCCAAAAATAGACCCTATAGGACCATTCTTAGTCATAGCTGTTTCTAAGCACCAAAAATATTTGACATAGACCTATCTCTTATTATACCGATCGACTCAGAATCGCTTTCTGAGTCGATTTAGCGATGTCCGTCCATCCGTCCGTCCGACCGTCTGTTCGTTTGCGTATCCATGTAAACCTTGTAATCAAACTACAGGTCGCATATATGAATATATTTATATGAAATTTGGTATGTAAGCTTTTATCGGCCATAAGATGAACGCTATTGAAATTGGTGAAATTCGGTCCATGTTCAGACCCCTAATACAAATGACCTCTATGAAATCGACATAAATTGCCATATAGATCTCAGTCAAATTGGGTTTGTATGTGTTTATTATATCCATTAATCAGTAGTCTAAAAATAATGCCTATAGGACAATTCTTAGTCATAGGCCCTATATAGAGCTGCTTCCCGATCTTCACTTAAATCTATCAAAAAACCAAAATATTGCACAGATTTTTCTCAAATTTGGTTTGTATATATTTTTTCAAAATATAAGTGACTGTACCAAATATAGTCAGAATCGGTCAATTTTTCGACCTAGTCCCCATATAAATATAGCACCCGATGTGAAATTTTTCATATCTGCAGCCAAAAAAATTAATAACAATGGCACTCAAATTTGGTTTATGCTTATTTTCTAAATCCAATTAGTTGTACCGAAGAGATAGGGTCTCTAAGCCATGGTATAGGGTATCGTATAGTCGGTCTGGACCGACTATAATTTTCTAACTTGTTTACTTTTAATTTTTCGTTTTTCATTTTTCATTTTACATTTTTCATTTTTTATTTCTCATTTTTATTACTCATTTTTAATTTTTCATTGTTCATTTTTTCATTTTCATTTTTCATTTTAATTTTTCATATTTCATTTTTCGTTTTTCATTTTTCATTTTTCATTTTTCATTTTCCATTTTTCATTTTTCATTTTTCATTTTTCATTTTTCATTTTTCATTTTTCATTTTTCATTTTTCATTTTTCATTTTTCATTTTTCATTTTTCATTTTTCATTTTTCATTTTTCATTTTTCATTTTTCATTTTTCATTTTTCATTTTTCATTTTTCATTTTTCATTTTTCATTTTTCATTTTTCATTTTTTATTTTTTATTTTTTATTTTTCATTTTCAAAATCGTTATTACATATCATAATTTTTTCACCAATACAATCAGAAGTCACACCGATTTTGTCTTACCTTTTACGCTGTTTTTGTGACTGTATTGTGAAATAGATTTTTACGCCCCTGTGCGTATAGATGTTTATAGATCAATAATACATATTATTTACTACTTATTTAATTTTTTTTATTACAAAGTTGCAACTAAAATTGTGGATCATTTTTTTTTTCTGAAAAACCAAAAAGCGTCTGACAGGTTAAACCAATTTTTTTCCTAAAATATAAAATTATAATATTTTAAAACTATGGCTTTCTTGAATTAAGGCGAAACTATCGATGGGAAACGTTATCGGTGGATGTTGGCTCATTATGTCTACACGTAAGTGCGTGAAAAATATGGGGACAAACTTCTTTTTGTGGGGTTATTTGAAAAGTAAAGTGTAAGCCAATGACTCTCAGACCAGTGAGATGCTCAAGGCAAACATACGTTCTGAAATATCGCGATACCGCTCGAGATGCTCGAAACAGTTATGGAAATTCAGCAAAAAGGGAACATTTTGCCGTGACCAAATTAGGCGGCCATTTGATTGATGTTGCATTGCAAAGGACCGGGTTAAATAAAACTCTTACACATATGTTTTCAAGTTATTCAAGTTATTCAATATTTCATACCGATATAAAAGATGTCGCACCCGGTATTCCAACCAAATTAAAATGTTTTTGTTTATGACTGTAACTCGGCAGATTAACCATCTTGGTCTTTTAATATGTTGGCTGTGCTACTTTTTGGTTGCCCTGCATAATAACATATGCACATACAAACAACTTTTAAAGAAATTTAAACAACATTTGAAGGCTTAAATTCTGAGTTTTATGACATGGTTATGCATGTGTGTTAGTGAGAAACTAATTTCAAATGATCACTTAGAGACCTCCCAAGTGTCTAATCAAAAGGTGTAACGACGGTGTTAGTTGATGGTCTGATGCCTGTGTGAGTGTGTGTATTGAGCAGTTTTATGTCAATAAAAGACACTGATGACAAAACCGGAAATTAAAAAAAATATATTAAAACCTAAACACAACCTAAATACGAACTACGAGTACGTGCGTACGCGTGTTTAATATTTCACTTAGAACACCCCTCACTTTTCGCCATGTAAATTACAAACATCTGTTCGTTAATGAGTCTGCAAAATTGATGTGAATTATTTTCTACTACGGCCAGATGTAAACACAAACTTTGTAATATTGAAATTCGAAATTTACACACTTTTAATGTTTTTTTTTATTTTATTCGTTTTATTGTTGTTCAAGTTAAAATTTATGTAACACATGGACGAAAAAACAAAAATTTATTTCTATACCCGTAAACAGTTTTGTTTTTATTGTTTGTTTATTTTTTTTTTAACAATTTAAATTACACTCTTTTGAAAAGTTTTCTAAATGACGCATTATTATTATTTAGTATTTGAAAGCAGAACAAAAGCAAAAGACGACTTCCTTTAAAAGCAGGAAAATCTTTTTTATTCCATCAACATTTTTTTGTTGTTTTTTTTTTTGGCTTTAATAAAAAAAACAACTATATAAAGTTATTTTGTAGTTCAAGCAAAATAAGCCGCAACAACAGCTGTTAAATTAAATCAAAAATGTGTTTTTAACATTTTATATCATCAAAAAAATAAATAAAAATTCGCGCCAATTATTTTTCTTTTTAACTTTAAATCATGGAAAATCTTATTCGTTTATTTTTTACGCTACGCTGACTCGTTCAAATCTTCCGTTAACACGCTATAATCTCATTGAAGGTATACAATTGACTAATGTCTTTTTTTGGAGGAGCTACTGAGAGCTTTCAAAGCCTGTCAAATACAGAAAACAATACAAGGTGTCCTAGTGGTAGCTATTTTGCAATTTTTTAGGAATATTTTTTTTTGGAGACTCCATTAGAACAAAATGCTTTTTAAGTTTTAAGACGTATGACTTTCGATTAAAAGTAACAAGCTTTATGGTGATGACCCATACAGCTTTTGGTAAAATTATAGTTTCCGCTATAATTGTTTTTAAAAGTTTATAATAATTTATATGGCTGTTGACTTGAATAAAGCTTTTAAAGCTTTTTTCCAGTAAACAACTTCTAGAAAAGCTTACTTTGAAAACGATATTAATAAAACAAAACGGAAGAAACAAAATTTCAGCAAATTTCAAATTTCTAAAACAAGAATTTTTTTAAGGGTTTATCAAAATTTCACAGTTTGATTTTAGTCAAAGTTTGAAATTTGTTATTGAACGAGCTCTAACCACTGTTAATTCGTACACTAAGCTTTTTTTTTGATAATACAACATTCTAGACTATGCATTTAAAGAAATAATAATGACTACACTGAAAACGTTGAAGTTTTCTGAAACGTTGAACATACAGTGGATGACATTACATTAGAAGCTTTTACAAAATTTTGAATTTGCAAATTTTAGTTTTTTAATAATTTTACGTTAAGTTCTAAAATTATGTTTTTTTTGGCGAAATTATTTTTTTCTCTACCGTTACAAAAAATACAGTTAAAAAATCATGAGAATCCAATCATTAATTTTTAATTTTTAATTTTTAATTTTTAATTTTTAATTTTTAATTTTTAATTTTTAATTTTTAATTTTTAATTTTTAATTTTTAATTTTTAATTTTTAATTTTTAATTTTTAATTTTTAATTTTTAATTTTTAATTTTTAATTTTTAATTTTTAATTTTTAATTTTTAATTTTTAATTTTTAATTTTTAATTTTTAATTTTTAATTTTTAATTTTTAATTTTTAATTTTTAATTTTTAATTTTTAATTTTTAATTTTTAATTTTTAATTTTTAATTTTTAATTTTTAATTTTTAATTTTTAATTTTTAATTTTTAATTTTTAATTTTTAATTTTTAATTTTTAATTTTTAATTTTTAATTTTTTTATTTTTCATTTTCCATTTTCCATTTTTTATTTTCCATTTTTTATTTTTCATTTTAATTTTTCAAGAACGAAAAAAGGTTATTACATATCATAATTTTTTCACCATTAAAATAATAAGTTACACCGATTTTGTCTTACGTCTTATATCTTATGTTGTTTTTGTGATTGTATTGTTAAATAGATTTTTACCCCGCCGCGTGTATTAGATGTTTAAGCATCAAAAAATAAAGTATTTGATGTTTTTAAATTTTTATTTTTTAAAAATTTAGAGTACAAATACTGAAGTATAAATACACTCTAAGTTTACCTAAGTATACTATACTTGTTCATATTTCATACTTATAAGTATGGGTATGGCAGGTAATATACACAACTTCTGCTTATATCCTACACATCGACTGCCTACACTTGTAGTTATTCAAGTTGCAATTGGTTTGAATATGTTGTTTATGGGTATCGTTTTATTTTTAACGTCAGTCACTCATACATGTTTGTTTTATGCTCATAAACCAGCAACAGCTGACGCCTGACTAAAAATTAAAGTTTTTTGTATTATCTTTTACAATTTCAATTACTATCGGGCTTAAAGTTATAATATCGAAACTTAAAAAGCATAAAGTCAATAAAATGCTTTAACTATCTCAAATCAATTAATGTCATAAGTTATTTAAATTACACACGTATTTACTAAAATAACAATTTAATTAAAAAGTAATATAAGATTTAGTTTGGGTTTTTCCTCTCACATTTGCTGCACATAACATTAATTAAATATATATATGTATGTGTATGTTTAGGGTAAATTTCATTTAACCAGTATTTTATTAAATAACAAGAGTACATTTTAAATAATCATTGGCAGGATTTTAATTAGTTTTGTTTTACTAATTAAAATATTTGAGTCTGAGTTGCAGCCAATTTCAAACTTAAATTGTAAATATTATAAAACAATAAAATTTTATTCGTAAAGCAAATATTTGGAAAAAAAAAAAATAAATGGAAAAGGTGGAACAACCATTGTCATTCAGTAAACTGTAATTTGAATGCTGTTTATGTAAATATTTATATTTTATTCTATGTCTCTATGAATGCTCATTAAAACATGAAGGCATAATACAATACAATTTTAAGCACATCTAATTGAAAATATATAAGTTAGAAACAAGTAAGAAAATTAGAGTCTATTTAGACCGACTATATAATACCCTATACCATACCCTATCTCGTAGGTACAACTAATTAGATATAGAAAATAAGCATAAACTAAATTTGAGTTGTATTGTTCTTAATTTTTTGCCTTCGGATTTAAAAAAGTTTTTATAGTAGGCTGTATTTATATGGAGACTAGATGGAAAAATGGACCGAGCCTGACTATATTTGGTAAGGTCACTTATTTTTTGCAAAAACATATACAAACCGAATTTTAGAAGAATTTTTAAAAAATTTTTGTTTTTTGATAGATTGAAGTGAAGTTCGGGAATCAGGGAATCATAGGGTTTATTTTTGGACTACTGATAAATGGATGTAATAACCTTACACAAACCCAACTAGGTCTGAACACGAAACGTTTTTCACCAATTTCAATACCGTTCATCATATGACCGATACAAGCTTATATACTAAATTTTATAAAAATATATTCATACTTGCAACCTGTAGTTTGATTACAAGGTTTACATGGACACACAGACGGACGGACGGACGGACATAGGTAGATATACTCAGAAAGTGATTCTGATCGGTATCAATATATTAATACGTGAAGGTAAATTTTTAGTTCCCTTTTTAAGCAATATGTGAAAATTGGCATAGTTGTAGTACATATGGGTGAGAAGCTGAGAATGATAAAATTTATGTTTAGTCTGTCTTAAAAACACTTTAAATTAAATAAAATAAAATATTTATAATAATTCGTTACACCCTGTTAATGCGAATGATTTAAATTATATATCAGACGCTCTGTGTGACAGACATGACATCCAAAATACTTTGTAATCCAATATTATAGAGTAAAAGTTTTTCATTGTTCATAAGAATATACAAAATTAATTAATTAATTATTATACGACGGACCTGAACAACATATTAGAAAAAGTGAGAAAGTGAGTGTAATTATGTTTGTGAAACCAGTTTGCATTAGTTAATTGATATTTATTTCTTTAAAGCTTATAAAAACCGCGGGAGTTCACCAACTTTGGAGTGGAAGCACTAGCAATTATCTCCTCTCTATTATACCACACAATATTATTATCAGATTCAATGTAGTTTTCTCCAAATATTTTATCTTGAACTGTCCTTTCGCAATCTCCTTTATCAGTCGATGAAACTTCTGGATGTCATACATAACTGTCACCACTGGCCACATTGCAAATGAACATCTGGATTTTTAAGAGCTGTGATGGTAGAATTTATTTCACATTCGGTTAAACACTTTCCTGTTTTAAAATCAAATTCTGTGCCCCTTTCACATTCAGATGTGAAGCTGTAAAAGACTTTGCCATAGGATCGTGATGGAAAACAATGGGCTTTTCGTATAGCTGGCATTTTCATGTTTTATTTCATGTTTTTCGAAAGTCTATGTCTTGCCAAGATTACCTTTTATTTGTAATATACTTTGTTCCGAATATGTTAATCCCTGGACAATGCTTCTGTATCGAATTCTCCTGAGGTTCTGGAATCTATATTTCTGGCTCGGTTAGAAACACGTACTATGCGTTTGATTGTGCTACCTAACCAATCCATACTCCCGACATTATCTGTCTATCTCTTTTAGTATCTCTACCTTTCCGACACTTTCCAAAGAGTATCACAATGGGCCATATGGCCTCCTACGACCCATCCTACCTAACCTAACCCATCAATACATCCTATCCCATGCAAGGTTGCTGAGAAATGCCAGGATGTTGGAGGTTTATTTACAGTAATGGAGTAAATTGTATATTTTTGTTTGAAGTGGTGAGAATTTCCATCAGATTGAAAATCTAATCCCATTATTTTAAACTTGTGTTATAAGTAATCTGATACGACTACATAGGGAATAGCACTAACGTCTGTGTAAATTGCATTTCATCCTGATATACATGGCAAAAATTTTCGCTGAATTCCACTCATAAGTTAGATTTTTCTTTAAGTTTCTAAAGGCTTTAGCTTGTATAAGTTTCACATACACATGCCACAAGAAATATTTCCGCTGATTTTCTAATATCTTGATATCTTGGTCATTTGTTTGAATAATATCACAATAATATCACTTAAATTAGAAACGGTTGAGATGTTCAGGTGCTGAAATTTCTGTAATGTTGCCACCTAAATTTACAATATAATAGTAAGGGCTGAATAATTAGAAAATAATATACTAATCAATTTTTCTTTGGTCATATAGAATTTTTAATTTACATAACAAGTGTGACAGACATGACAAATGTGACAGACATGACAAAATTTCAATTATTTTTTGTTGTTTAAATATCTGACATCTTCCACAAATTGGCTGTTAAATCTTCATTTTAGTGTTAATAAAGCGATAAAAAAATTTAAGTTTTTTGTGACAGACATGACATGCATTCTATGATTACTTTTAGGGGTTATAGGAAAGTAAAATAATGTTTTTTAAATAACTTTTCTTATCAGAAAAGATAGAGAGTTATTAAAAAAATTGTTTCATCGAGCTCAAGGTCGTATTTTGAAAAATTATTTCTTTATTTTTGTTATTCCAATATTTCGCTATTCATCGAATAGCATCATCAAGGATTTAAATTAATTATTCACACAAAATTCTAAAAATATGTTTGAGTCTCCACCATCGTCAGTTATTGCACAATAGAGAGTTACTCTACAACATATAAATCAATGATGGAAAAATTTTTGGAATTTCATTGCTTAAGAGAGCATCAAAAGTAGTTTTAAAATTACTTAACGTTTTCTTTCTAACTGGAACAATAGGGGCTATAAAAATATTCAAAAATACATATACAAATTATCGACATATTTTTATACTATTTGAACCCCTGTCTTTGAAATGGTATCAATAAAAATTATTTAAATTCAAATTTTAAAGTTAGACCTAAGGTTGACCTTTGCATGGAATTATCCTCTAGTGCTTTTGGTTGCTGATAAGGTTTGGTGACTCGACGCCAAATGGCTGCATAACCTGTCTTACAGAATATTGATAAATTTTGTAAACAAATGTGCTCATGACTTTTTGCTTTATTTAAAGTAAAAACATTTGATTTTGAGCCTGATTAATTTCTAACTCAATAACTATATTGCTTTTCGTTTTTCAAATCCAGTCTCTGTAGCAAGAGATAGTAAAAAAAATAAAAATAAAATAAGAAACGTAAAATTAAAACGACTATATAAAAGCTGGTTCTGTATTATTTTTAATTTTTTGTTATCAAAAAGTCTTTCATGTTTTATTCCTTCCTTGACAGTAACAATATCATTCCAAACTAACCGCAACACTTTTACAAAAAAAAACAAGAAAAAATTCGTTATCCATTACTTCATTATTAACAACCAATGTCATCATACTCGTTGTTAACTGGCTGACAGTTTATATAATTTAATTTCTCTGGGAACCGCATGACAGATTTTTGCATCGCTGGAAGTGTGCGTTGGCGTGTTTGTGTATTTTGTTACTCGTATCGTCGTATAAAGCCATAAAACTTAATCGACAAAAGTCAACAACAATTAACACAATACTAATGCACAATATAAACATGATATCATATACAGACACACACACACATACATACACATAGCTACTTACTTAAACATACATATATCCCCGTAAACATTTATTACATTTTATAGTTTTGCATTTTAATAAGTCTTCTCAGAAAGTTTTAACAATCTAAAAGTTTTTAAGAGCTTCAAGCAAACGTTTTCTTAATGTACGCCAAACATTGAAGAGCACATACAGCGATTTCCTATTTTAGTTCGTAATTACTTTACCGCTGTAAACGTCTTACCGATGTTCCAATCACGACACATGTGTTGTTAATGAAAATTGCGCAAAAAAAAAACAAAAAATTTACGAAGGCATTTACTAAATAATTGATAATTATGCAACTTTGTACCAGAAATAGTGGATAAGGAAAAGTTTTAACATTTCCATAAAATATTGGGATCACAAATTTTACCAAAAAACAAGTAACAAAATTATAGTTGGTCTAGACCGACCATACAATACCCTATACCATGGTTTAGAAACCCTATCTCTTCGGCCCAACTTACTGGATATAGAAAATAAGCAAAAAACAAATTTGAGTGACATAGTTATTAATTTTTTGGCTGCAGATATGAAAAAGTTCATATCGGGTGTTATATTTATATGGGGACTAGGTCGAAAAATAACCCGATCCTGACCATATTTCGAAAAAAATATATACCAACCAAATTTGAGAAAAATCTGTGCAATATTTTTGTTTTTTTTAATAGATTTAAGTGAAGATCGGGATGCAGCTCTATATGGGGCCTATGACTAAGAATTGTCCTATAGGGATTATTTTTGGACTATTGATTAATGGATATAATAAACACATACAAACCCAATTTGACTGAGATCTATATGATAATTTGGATCTTATGGCAATTTATGTCAATTTCATAGGGGTCATTTGTATGGGAACTAGGTCTGAACATGGACCGAATTTGACCAATTTCAATAGCGTTCATCCTATAAAAGCCGATAAAAGCTTATATACCAAATTTCATCAAAATATATTCATATTTGCGACCTGTAGTTTGATTACAAGGTTTACATGGACACACAGACGGACGGACATTTCTAAATCGACTCAGATAGTGATCCTTGGAAGGTAAAATAAATCTTCGAAAGTTGTACGTTTTTGTGTATGTTTATTACAGCCATTTAACGGACGTCCAAAAATAATCTCCATAGGGCAATTCTTAGTCCTAGGCCCCGTATGAAGCTAATTCCCGATCTTCTAAATAAAAACAAGTAAGAAAATTATAGTCGGTCTAGACCGACTATACGATACCCTATACCATGCGTTTAGAAACCCTATCTCTTAGGCCCAACTAACTGGACATAGAAAACAAGCAAAAACCAAATTTGAGTGGGATTTTTATTAATTTTTTTGGCTGCAGATATGAAAAAGTTCATATCGGATGCTATATCTATATGGGGACTAGGTCCAAAAATGGACCAATCCTGATCATGTTTGGTAAAGTCTCTTGTATTTTGCAAAAATATGTACAAACAAAATTTGAGAAGAATCAGTGCATTATTTTTGTTTTTAATAGATTTAAGTGAAGATCGGGAAGCAGTCTATATGGGGCCAAAGGGATCATTTTTGGACTACTCATTAATGGATGTAATGAACGCATACAAACCCAATTTGAGTAAGATCTATATGACAATTTGGATCTTATGGCAATTTATGTCGATTTCATAGGGGTAATTTGTATGGGGGCTAGGTCTGAACATGGACCGATTCTCACCAATTTCAATACCGTTCATCCCATGGCCGATAAAAGCTTATGTACCAAATTTCATCAAAATATATTCATATTTGCGACCTGCAGTTTGATTACAAAGTTTACATGGACACACAGACGGACGGACGGACGGACGGACATTGTTAAATCAACTCAAAAAGTGATTCTGATTCGATCGGTATAATTAAAGATGGGTCTAGGTCAAATATTTTTGGTTGTTACAAACAGCAGCACAAAGTCATTATACCCAAACCACATAGTGGTATAGGGTATAATGAGCGTTGTCTTTCACTAAAACCATTTATTGCATCAATGTTTTATTTGGCCATGTTTTCATTCCGCTTTTTGTTTTTGGGCAATTTATAAACAATTCATAAACCGAAAAAAGGAGGTCTCCATTAGGGGATAATATTCCTAATTTAATTTAAAACGGACCAGTAAGCAAGAACTAGCTAACCTGTTTACTAAACTTTTGTAAAATCCTCCACTGTGGAACTGATCTAAAGCTTTTCCATATTGCTGTTCTAAAATACCCTCCACTCCAGTTTGTCATTCAGTTTGCTACGCATCGAATCTCTGACCCCCGAAAATATATATAATTTTGGTCCTTATAACAACGCGAATCGATATAGCGATGTCCGTCTGTCTGTTGAAATCACGCTCATTCACAAAATAAACCATTTACTTGGGTAAAGTTATTAATGGTAGCAAATCCCAGCCCTCGAAATTTGAGTGCAAATTCTAAGAAATTATATTTTTTCATGAAATAAATTATTTTGTAAAACCCTGAAGGTATTGTTTATACATGACGTACCGCACAAATGTAGACCAAATGTTAATGAACAACGTCATGTATGCAAACAATGCATTTTGGGGTGGCTCTCATTTCAACGGCACGAGCCACACAATCTTGCCTTATCTGGTCAATATACTATTTGGAATTCGGCCACTCTCATACTCTAAGTTGAGCAACAACGAAACTGAGAGTGAAGTTGAACGCCACTAGAGATTGAACAGGTGAGCGAGTATTCCTTTAGAATTAAGCCACACCCTTATGCACAGTTTTGAATGAATGCATAATAACATTAAAATTATCGAGAGTATGTTAGAACATCTCTCTTAGTAATAAATCTATAATATTAATGGGCTAGGCGATTTATTCTGACCGATGTTTTGTTCTACCATTTTTCTTTTTAGCTGTTCACCAGATTTACAGATTCTTAAATTTTTTCCCTTATTTTGAGTAAATTGCATTTAAAGTTGCTACTAACACATACATGAAATTATACAATGCTATGGGTGTGTTTATTAAATTTGTTAATGCGCTTGTAATAAAAATGAGTTTATTTTTTTGTGTTGATTTGTGATTTTGCTATAATTGATTAACATACCTTTAGGGTCTTTATTTAATGAAAATATAAAATTTCCTAGAATTTGCACTCGAATTTCGAGGGCTGAAATCTGCTAGGTATTAGTAATAAATTATTAAGAGAACTTTAGGAAGTTCTGTCTTAGAATAGAAGTCTAGAACTTCTCATAAGTTATTTATAAGCAGGGCAAAAGTGGAAAATAAAAAAGGATTGGTGATTGAACTATCAAAGATTAAACATGCGTTTAATTTAAACATCCGTTAAACACTTTGACGCTTTATCTCTATAGTATGCTAATCAATTTTAGCCAATTCACAATTCAACACTTTTTATTGTCGTTATTGGTTATTGTCCAATATTATTTTGTAGTTATTATCGTTATTGGTTTATGTCCAAAATAATTTTTAAATTCAACACAGGGCTTTTTGCAAACACATTAACAATTTAATAAACTCACACATAGCTTTGTATAACTTTATATATGTGTTAATACCAACTTTAAATGCATTTTACTCCAAAAAAATTTTTTAAATCTAAAAATCTGTAAATCTGGTGGATAGCTAAAAAGAAATACCTTTCAAATTAGAAGTGTTTGGTCAAAACAGGATTAAAACTGATAAACATAAACCGGTCACAAGAAAGCGCCTTGCATACGAAGATTATTATTAATATATTGTTTGTCATTATTTCGAGCAGGCTGCTGTTAAAAATGGGGTAAATCGGGTATCATTGCGTCAAATTATGGCCTAAAAATGATATAACCTCTAAAAAATGCTATAACATTTCATATAAAAAACTAAGACTGGTGAAAAACATTCATACGTAACAGAATATGTCCTTATATAAGGTGTTTTTAACAAAACAATTTGTTATTCGATAGATGAATATATGTAATTAAAATCTGAAAATAATTTCGGGTATGTGGAGACCGTGGCTGTTCTTGACGAAGCGCATTATGGACGTCCAATTTTGGGCCAGTTTTTTGAGCATTGCTGGCCCTATGTCACGAATAACACGAAGAATGTTGGCCTCGAAGACGTCAATTTTTTTCTGGTTTATCAGCATAAACCAGTGACTTCATGTAGCCCCACAGGAAATAACTGAGCGTTGTCGCACAACCTTGGAAGCCAATTGATTTCACTAAATCGATAGTTGTGGTTGCCATATGGCATTTTTCATTTTTAATTTTTAATTTTTCATTTTTCATTTTTCATTTTTCATTTTTCATTTTTCATTTTTCATTTTTCATTTTTCATTTTTCATTTTTAATTTTTAATTTTTCATTTTTAATTTTTAATTTTTCGTTTTTCATTTTTCATTTTTAATTTTTAATTTTTCATTTTTCATTTTTAATTTTTTATTTTTCGTTTTTCATTTTTCATTTTTCATTATTCATTCGTTTTTCATTTTTCATTGTTAATTTTAAATTTTTTCATTTTTAATTTCTAATTATTCATTTTTCATTTTTCGTTTTCCATTTTACATTTTTATTTTTCATTTTTCATTTTTCATTTTTCATTTTTAATTTTTCATTTATCATTTTTCATTTTTTATTTTTCATTTCTCATTTTTCATTTTTGATTTTTCATTTTTCATTTTTCATTTTTCATTTTTCACTTTTCATTTTTCATTTTTCATTTTTCATTTTTAATTTTTAATTTTTAATTTTTAATTTTTAATTTTTAATTTTTAATTTTTAATTTTTAATTTTTAATTTTTAATTTTTAATTTTTAATTTTTAATTTTTAATTTTTAATTTTTAATTTTTAATTTTTAATTTTTAATTTTTAATTTTTAATTTTTAATTTTTAATTTTTAATTTTTAATTTTTAATTTTTAATTTTTAATTTTTAATTTTTAATTTTTAATTTTTAATTTTTAATTTTTAATTTTTCATTTTTAATTTTTTATTTTTCGTTTTTCATTTTTCATTTTTCATTGTTCATTCGTTTTTCATTTTTCATTGTTAATTTTTAATTTTTAATTTTTAATTTCTAATTATTCATTTTTCATGTTTCGTTTTTAATTTTTCGTTTTCCATTTTACATTTTTATTTTTAATTTTTCATTTATCATTTTTCATTTTTAATTTTTCATTTGTCTTTTTCATTTTTTATTTTTCATTTCTCATTTTTCATTTTTGATTTTTCATTTTTCATTTTTCATTTTTCATTTTTCATTTTTCATTTTTCATTTTTCATTTTACATTTTTATTTTTCATTTTTCATTTTTCATTTTTAATTTTTCATTTATCATTTTTCATTTTTTATTTTTCATTTCTCATTTTTCATTTTTGATTTTTCATTTTTCATTTTTCATTTTTCATTTTTCACTTTTCATTTTTCATTTTTCATTTTTCATTTTTAATTTTTAATTTTTAATTTTTAATTTTTAATTTTTAATTTTTAATTTTTAATTTTTAATTTTTAATTTTTAATTTTTAATTTTTAATTTTTAATTTTTAATTTTTAATTTTTAATTTTTAATTTTTAATTTTTAATTTTTAATTTTTAATTTTTAATTTTTAATTTTTCATTTTTAATTTTTTATTTTTCGTTTTTCATTTTTCATTTTTCATTGTTCATTCGTTTTTCATTTTTCATTGTTAATTTTTAATTTTTAATTTTTAATTTCTAATTATTCATTTTTCATGTTTCGTTTTTAATTTTTCGTTTTCCATTTTACATTTTTATTTTTAATTTTTCATTTTTCATTTTTAATTTTTCATTTGTCTTTTTCATTTTTTATTTTTCATTTCTCATTTTTCATTTTTGATTTTTCATTTTTCATTTTTCATTTTTCATTTTTCATTTTTCATTTTTCATTATACCCTATACCACCATGTGGTTTGGGTATAATGACTTTGTGTAACTACCAAAAAAATTTGACCTAGACCCATCTTTTATTATACCGATCGACTGAGAATCACTTTCTGAGTCCATTTAGCGATGTCCGCCCGTCCGTCCGTCTGTGTGTCCATGTACACCTTGTAATCAAACTACAGGTCGCAAATATGAATATATTTTAATGAAATTTGGTATATAAGATTTCATCGGCCATGGAATGAACGCTATTGAAATTGGTGAAATTCGGTCCATGTTCAGACATATTTCCCATACAAATGACCCCTATGAAATCGAAATAAATTGACATAAGGTCCAAATTATCATATAGATCTCAGTCATTAATCAGTAGTCCAAAAATAATCCTTATAGGACAATTCTTAGTCATAGGTCCCATATAAGCTGCTTCCCGATCTTCACTTAAATTTTATCAAAAAACAAAAACACAGATTTTTCTCAAATTTGGTTTGTGTATATTTTTTCAAAATATAAGTGAGTTTACCAAATATGGTCAGGATCGCTCCACATTTCGAAGTAGTCTCCATATAAATATAGCATCCGATATAAACTTTTTCATATCTGCAGCCAAAAAAATTAAAAACAAAGCGTCTCAAATTTGGTTTAGCTTATTTTATATATCCTATTAGTTGGACCGAAACGATAGGGTCTCTAAACCATGGTACTTGTTTTTACTTGTTTTTCATTTTTCGTTTTTCGTTTTTCAGTTTTAATTTTTAATTTTTCATTTTACATTTTTCAATTTTCAAAACGTAATGTGTATGGACTACGGGTGAAAGGTATCAAAAATGCGACGTAGCCGAATTTAACATTCTTACTTCTAATATTTTTTTATTTATGTTTTTATCATTAAACATTAACAGTTTCACAGAAAGTTTCATTGCGCCACGACTAATGAATTTATTGCTAACCGAATCGCGATGAAGTTAACATTGAAATTCAGATTGATTAAGATTACACTTCTGTTGCCTAATACTAAATATTTTACTTAAATTGAAAATGGATGTCATCTGCTATGAAAAGTTCTCTTGATATTATCCAAAATTCAGTTGTGAAACTTTACGACAATTCGAAAAGCAAATTTTTTTTCCAGTGTACACTATTCCTCTGGAAATTTCTTTATTTTATAATAATCACCCTTTAAATTTTTCTTACTATCACTGACATACATACGTATATGTACTCGTATGCATATCTTTGGATTAAGTAATGTGTGTCTTAAGCACTTGTGATGCACGTCAGTGAAACTCGATAAAAGATGTGGTTTAACGATGCGAATAATTGCTACAACAAGAAATTAAACATAAACAGAATGTTGAATAAACTCAATTAAATATAAATTAAATATTCTCCAAAAACTCTGTAAGCTAAATAATTTTTCTAAAAAAAAAAAGAAACTGGCTACAGAAATTTGACAAAAAAAGTATGAGAGTTATATTTGGCATTGATGAATTTTTTAATTACCCTTATTGGGGTATGTTCGAGACCCTCTTGAATATCACACCAAAGAGAAAGGTAAACAAATTATTACTTTTCGCAATTGATGTGTTTTTTCTACAGGATATATTTTGCTTAAGGTTATACAAGGTTATACGTTTGCATCAAGTTTAACTAATAAAAAAAGTAAGAAAATTATAGTCGGCCCGGACCAACTATACGATACCCTATAACATGATGTTGACCACATTTGTAAAAGTCACTTAGTTTTTGTAGAAACATATTAAAATCAAATTGGATTAAAATATGTGCAATATTTTTGTTTTTGTTAGATTTAAGTTCAGCAGCTTTATATGGGTGCTATGACTAAGAACTATCCTATAAGGTTTTTTTTTTGGATATCTATGGCCAGTTAAAACTTATTACTAAATTTCATTAAAATATATTCATATTTATGACATGGTTTACAGGCAAACACAGACGGACGGACGGACGGACGGACGGACGGACATTGCTAAATCGACTCAGAAAGTGTTAGTTATAAACATCAGCACAAATTCATTATAGCCTGACCTGTCATTGGGTAAATAGAAAAACAATCGGAAATGAAATAATTGTACAATATGAAATATTTACCAAACTAAAAAATGCCACGAATGGGTTTCTGCCGCACATCAATAATAAACTGCGAAGGTCAAAGCTTTTTAGATACCTGAAGAAACGGTTCAAGTGTTTAAAATACAAGTTTTGAAGTAACCCCATTCGGAGTTAATACAATGCTTCGAAAATCAGTTCAAACGCATGCTAAAGTGTATTGATATACATGTAGAGTATTCAAAAAAAAAAAAATGCTTTGATTTGCTTTTTTTTCATAACATAAGAAGTTACCCTCGTATACTCATTCATGTTTTTATTTCAGAATTGTTATTGTAGGATAACTTGTTGTATGGAAGCACACCTATACCCCATACACCCTTTTTACCATAAAAAGTAATGTATGTAGAAATGTGAAAAATTTTTACTTTAATTAATTAATTTCATACAGTTATCTCTTCGAAATATGAATTAAAATTAAATTCTTGTGACCGATGTTTCGTTCTACCATTTTATCCCAATTTTGACCAAACATATATTATTTGAGATGTATTTATTTTTAGCCGTTTTGTAGATTTACAGATTTTTTTCCCCTTTATTTTGAGTAAATTGCATTTAAAGCTGCTACTAACACATACATAAAGTTATACATATGCTATGTGTGTTTTATTAAACTAGCACATTCCAGCCCTCGCAATTCGAGCGCAAATTCTAGGAAATTTTATTTTTTCATTAAATAAAGACCCTTAAAGTATGCTAATCAATTATAGCCTATTCACAAATCAACACAAAAAACGAACTAATTTTTATTACAAACACATTAGCAAATTTGATAAAATCACACATAGCATTGTAGAATTTTATGTATGTGTTAGTAACAATTTTAAATGCAATTTACTCAAAATAAAGGAAAAAAATTAAAAATCTGTAAATTTGCGAAATGGCTAAAAATAAATACCTTTCAAATAATATACGTTTGGTCAAAATCGGGATAAAACGGCAGAACAAAACATCAGTTACAAGAAATCGCCTAGCCTATTATTATTATAGATTTAAATTTATTTTTTTTTTTTTTTTATAATTGACCTTTTATTTTATGTTTTGATAATTCAATTCGGCTTTTAATTTGTTTGTTAATGAGTTTGTTATCTTCATTCACAATAATTGTAAACCATAAAAGTATTGGTTTGTGAATTGGCATAGTTGAAAAATGAAGTTGCCTAGAAATTGCACTTGAATTTCGAGCGCTGGAATCTGCTAGTGTATATAAAATTATATCAAAATTTAGAGGTGAAAAATGAATGGCCTATAAATTATAAATCCATTACCTAACACTGTTCCATGGTTCAAAAACTAACTCAGAATTTTTACAAAAAGAAATTAATTTTCCACCGGAAGGCATTTCATTCATTGGCAATCTAAAAAATATTTATTTTTAATTTAGCTACCCTAGTCATATTAGGCTTTAAAAACTATTTTTTTACGATTAAAAAAAAATTAAAAAAAAAGAAATATTCAAATTGTGAAGTTGCACTTCTGTTTCAAACATCTGTGTTCGGAAAATCGAATTGAAATAAATGCTATAATTATATAACAACAATGTAATAAACTGTAATAGTAATTAGAAATTTATAATTTTTAAAATTAATAGGATTTATAAATTTTATTCTGCATTGGCGCCACAATAAGTTATTACTCGTTTTTTAGAATTTATCATTGTTCAAGAATGTGCGAAAATTTTATATGTAAAAATTTTCGTAATGGGACTAAAATGGAAAGCAAAGACTAAAAGGTTAATTCAAGTACAGGTTTATGTTGTGGCAGGAAATGGGTTTATATTTTTAATTCTAATAAAAAGCCGAGTCTATCTAGAGCAGCCATGGTCAAAATTTTCGACTGACGGGCCATTATCAAATTAGAATATTGCTCGGGGGCCAAAAAAATTTTTGCTTAAAAACTGAAATAAATTTAATCTAAATTTTTAGTAATAAAACTAACTGCTCTTACCTGGTCTTGCCCGGGATCCAAAGGCCTTTGACTTGAAAAATGGTTCACTATGCTTGCCAGGCGGTGAGTACTTAGTCCCCAATGAACGATTCCCCGAAAATTTGTATGGGATTGGGGAATTTGTTCATGATGAAAAAATTCCCCAATGTTTACGTTTTTTGGGGAGTACATTCATTTTTTATTTCAATCTAAATTTTTTTGATTTTTTATGCCAAAATGCTTTAAGTTTTTTTTCTTTTGAAGTTTCTTTACTTTGTAAACATCAAATATAACGGAATCGTTAACAAATTATAGGAATCAGAACTTTTAAAAATTAAGTTACTGCATTCAATAAGTGATCATCATTGAGTAGAGACGCCAAAGTTTTAGAAGTTTAAAAAGTAGAAAACGTTTAAAATTGTGCCGCAAGGTTGCTTTAAGCAATTGCTTATAGTATATGTATAGTAATTATTGCACATACGTAGATAAAATTTATCATAAGATTTTTCACTGGGCTGTGTTCCGCGAGTAAGTCGCGTCCCACCCGTGATGCCACGCAGTTGCCGTCAACATATTTTAATCGCCAATATATATTTTTAGATTATTCCGATATTTTAGCTGAGCTGTGTTCCAAGAACGCGCCGCGTCCGCGTCCACGCGTTTGGCAGCTCTTCTAGATCTTTGGTATATACAACATTTCTGGTTTTTCATTCTGGTGCACATAAGAAAAGATTGTGATGGCTCCCAACTCTGGAGCATCCGACATATAATTGTCTTTGCTACCGTAAGAGATTGGTCCTCATATGTACGTTATGTTAGGAAACACTTTTTGTACCATCTTTTGCAATGAAGGAACCAACTGACAAAAGTTTTCTGATAGAGATATTAGAGTCGCTTCAGGAATTTCACATTCCCTCGACTCAGCTTGTCTTAGTCGCTGGTTTTCTAGACGCACTTGAGGAGATACAGGCATTTCCGCTATTGGGGGTCTGATCGGGTTCTCTAGAGTTCTCTTTAGTCTAACCTTTTTGCATTTGAGGTAGTATGGCCCATATGCTATGCTTTGATGTGTAAGCCACAATTGCAAATAGTTCTTTTTCCACCTTTACAACTCATTTATACAGTGAAAAAGATGAAATCGAAATATCTGTAATATGTTGCTTTCCAATGTAGCCAAAAGGCCAGATGGAAATAAATGTAATATTTTGTTCTCCAATGTAATTAAAAAAGCGAGATGGAAATATTTGTACGAATTAACCTCACCGGAGTAATCCTACAATGGTAGTCAACCTGATTCTTTTCACCTATGAAATAAATCTGCACAAATTTGAGGGTGTTACAACTCATATAATAAAAAAGGCAAGACGGGAATATTTGCAATAGGTTGATTTACAATATTTATTTCATAATGGTGTAAACTTAAGAGTAGTAAGTAAAGAGATTTACGCACAAAGTTTTAGGAAAGTCCATTGAAAAATTAAAATATGTTAACAAACACTAAAAGCGTATAAAGAAAATTAAAAAAAGTGGGCGTACCCGATAAAAAATACAAGCAGATCCCAGCCCTCGAAATTCGAGTGCAAATTCTAGGAAATTTTATTTTTTCATTTAATTAATTGTTGACCTTAAAGCTATGCTAATTAATTTTAGCGAATTCACAATTCAACACATTTTTAGTTTATGTCCAAAATAATTTTTCAATTCAACACATTTATTATTGTGAATGAAGGAAACAAACTCATTGTTTGCAAACACATTAAAAATTTAATGAACACACACATAGCATTGTATAATATTATGTATGTATTAGTAGCAACTTTAAGTGAGCATAACTCCAAAAAAAATTTAAAATTTAAAAATCTGTCTGATGGACAGCTAAAAAGAAATACTTTTCGAATAAAATACGTTTGGTCAAAATCGGGAAAAAACTGTGGAACAAATCATCGGTCACAAGAAATCGCCTTACCTATTAATATTATAGATATGACGACCTTGCCTGGGATATGAGAATAATGTGCAGAAAATTCGAGCGAAACCCGTAAAAAAAAATTAAAAAAGTGGGCGTAAAAGTAGGCGTGGTCGCTAAGATACATATGATAACTTTACCTGGAGTAGAGAGATCGTGTGTACCAAATTTCAGAGAAATCGGTGAACAAATAAAAATTTGTATTGTGAACAAATATACCAAAAAATAGAATATGAATTGTATATAAAAAGTGGACGCAAAAGCAGCCGTGGCCGATAAGAAGCATACGGCGTCCTTCAGTGGGGTACAGAGAGCGTGTGCACCAAATTTCAGAGAAATCCATTGAAAAATAAAAATTTATATAGCGGTCACACAAACAAACAGAAAATGAATTTTATCTATAATATTAATAGGCTAGGCGATTTCTTGTGACTGATGTTTTGTTCTACCATTTTATCCCAATTTTGGCCAAACGTATATTATTTGAAAGGTATTTCCTTTTAGCCGTTTTGCAGATTTACAGATTTTTAGATTTTTTCCCTTATTTTGAGTAAATTGCATTTAAAGTTGCTACTAACTCATACATAAAATTATACAATGCCATGTGTGTGTTTATTAAATTTGTTAATGCGTTTGTAGTAAAAATGAGTTTCCTTTTTGTGTTGATTTGCGAATTGGCTATAATTGATTAGCATACTTTTATTTAATGAAATATTAAAATTTCCTAGAATTTGCGCTCGAATTTCGAGGGCTGGAAACTGCTAGTATATAAAGACAGTCAAATTTAATTAGAAAATCTTTATTTAATGTGAAAAATGTAGTTGTTTTCAATTAGTGCTTAATATTTCAATATCTGGATCAAAGTTACTTGTTAAAATTCTTAGTATTGCACGCAAATGTTCATCAATTATGCTAGATCGTGCTGCACTTTCATTCATCTATATTATTATTAGGATAGGTGATTTCTTGTGACCGATATTTTGTTCTACCGTTTTATCCCGATTTGGACCAAACATATATTAGTTGAAAGGTATTTCTTTTTAGCCGTTTTGCAGATTTACAGATTTTTAAATTTTTTCCTTTATTTTGAGTAAATTGCACTCAAAGTTGCTACTAATACATACATAAAATTATACAATGCTATGTGTGTGTTTATTGAATTTGTTAATGTGTTTGTAATAGAAATGAGTTTATTTTTGTGTTGATTTGTGAATTGCTTTAATTGATGAAAAAAATAATATTTCTTAGAATTTGCGCTCGAATCTCGAGGGCTGGAATCTGCTAGTGTTGATTATAGAAAAAGTGCTAAAATTTTATTTTTCATAATTTGCTGGATCTAAAAAGATAAAATTTTAAGTGCCACCCATGTAAATCCAGTGGTATGCTTAAAATGTGTCCAATGAACCAACAAATTAATGTTGAAAACAGCCCAGCAATTAAACAACAAATTGTTGTGGTCGACAGTTATTCCATACACAAGCTTTTTAAAACTAAAACTAAGAAGACAAAACTAAAAGGAGTACTTTTACACTGAAGCTACCGAGTGCTCTTTGCAATTAATCTTATACAGAGATACGCCTGGATTGAAAAAAATTAATTGTTAAGTTTCCATTGAAATTTGTACAATTGTTCTTCATTTTGACCTTTTTCATGCTTAATGCTCATATTTCAAACTGCCAGCTTGGATTATAGGTGCCAGCGATGCCAACTTTTTCTAAAGAAAAAGTGCAAAAAAAGTACAAAGAAAAAACGCTACATTTTAATGAAACGAAAAACCGAAAAAATATACCATTTGAAAGGTATTTATTTACAGATCTCCACCATATTTAGAGATGTGTACCATTAAGGTGGCCCTTAATAAAAAAGCGTTAAAACTCTCGGCGTCACCCCCTACAAATATGCGAATAGCAAAACCACTGAGAGATATAAAGTTTTGGGTCAATCGAAAAAAATTTAGAGGTGCGTCAACGCGACTGAAAATTTCAAGTGTGTTTATATGACTTTTTTTTTCAGATTTTACAAAAATTTCGTTCTATAGTTAAATTTTTTGGACAAGTTGTTATATGAATCGATATCAGTACTAAATTATAAATAAACTATAAGTAAAAACTCGCCAGTAAATAACAAATGCCCGAGACCACTTTTGCGCCAAAAAACACTAGGTCACGAAATGTGATGAACATTTTTTCATCTTTAACAAATTGATGAAAGCCATAATTTTTTTTGGCTTCTATACCTATAAGCACTTAGACATGAAGTATTGTTTTATTAACACAATGTTAACATATTACAAAAGGAGACCAAAGATGCAAAATTTTTTTGATAAAATTTTGAAAACTCCTTTTTTTAAGTTTTAAAAATTTTCTTAAACAAAATTTAAAAAAATGGATCTGGCACTTTAAAGTTTTGTTTTTAGGTAAAGCCATCTGCTAGAATTCTTTTTTCAATGATTTATTTTTGTGGATTTTGAGAAAAATTAGTTTTTTGATAAGCATTTAGCAAATGTACTCTTTCTAAATACTTTGTATCAACAATTTATCAGTTTTCTACTTTTAAATGTTATATTCTATCTTAATAACCTAGGGTTTCTGCAAAAAATAATATGACACTATTAACCCTTTTGGACTTGGGGTCGCATATGACCCCAATCTAATGAAAGACAATTTATTCAAAAAAATTAGTTTAGTTTAGTTTATTTTATTAAATTCGAATTTCTAATACAACAAGATACAATATCCTATAAATTACAGTAGTAGAATCAGACAAGTTAAACAGACATTGTATATAAATAAATTAATTCTACTTAAAATAAAATTACATATATAACAAAATCTTAAATTTTTAAAACAATATTAAAAACATACTACATATTATGATGAATTAAATTACTTTAAGATATCGGCATTTAATAAAAATTAAGACAAAAAATTACGAAAAATATTGAAACAATAATTTCCAAAAATGCAGAGACGAATAGTTAAAATAAAGAATTGACAATCAGAAGCATGGTCGCGGTGTCGGAATTGTATTATGGAGTTTCCTCTAGTCGATCTTGCAAACTGTAAACGTTGAAAAATATAATTTGGTTCCCTAGTCATAATAATCTTGTATAGAAATATGCGATTTTTTAACTTAAGATAATTACAAAAAGAGATGTTCAATACACGACATGAGTACTGGGACACATGATCAAAGTTTCTAAGGCTGAAAATGTAGCGTATGATGTTATTGAAAGTTGTACACAGCTTTCCATAATCTTTCGTGTTACATCCGGTAAAAAGCTTAGATGCGTATAATAGAGTCGGCAATAGATATTTTTTCGCCAGAAGTAGTTTTACTCGTGGTGGAGTGAAATATTGAGTGACCCGCAGACTTCGTAGCATACTATATATTCTACAACATGATTGGTTAATATGATTGAACCAGGTAAGATTTTTGTTAAAAGTAATACCGAGATGCCTTATCGCATCAACAATATAAATTTTTGCCCCGCCAAGAAAAATATTTATATCATTTTCTATGATCATCGCCTTTTTCAAAATAATTATACACTTTGATTTCTTCGGATTCAGCCTCAGACCATTCGCGGAAGCCCAAGTAAAAATTTTCCCTAGGTCATAGTTCAATTCTTGAACTTTAGAAGCAATGGTATCCGTAGAACTACTGAGATACAACTGTACATCATCAGCATACATCTGAATATTCGAACAGTTTATTTGAAGTGGAAGATCATTGAAATATAAAGAGTATAACAGTGGACCAAGGATGGTTCCCTGTGGGACACCTCCTGAGACGAGCAAAGGTCGTGAAATGGATCCATCATTGGCAACAGATTGAAATCTGTTAGACAGGTAGGGCGACATTAATTTAACAGAGGGTGAAGGGAAATTTAAAATTTCGCTAGCTTGAGGCAAAGAATTGTATAGTGCACTGTGTCAAATGCTTTTGAATGGTTTAATAAGACCAGAAACGATAATTCTCCACCATCCAGTGTGCCTCGAATATCCCCTACTACATCAGATAAGACTGTAACACAGCTACGTCGAGGCCTAAATCCAGATTGACGATCAGTCTGAAGATTGCTATCATTAACATATTGATTAATTTGTTTGTGCAGAAGGTGCTCAAAAACTTTGGATAAGTAAGGCAGAATTGCAATTGGACGGAAATCATTATCTGATTTAAGTACCGGGACAATTTTAGCGTATTTCCAGTCTCATTGGAATTTGATCTACCTATGCCAATATCATGTATCTGTTTCCATGTCTTTTTACACTTCTTATTTTCGAAACAACAGCTTTTCTAGCTGTACGATATTCATGTTTGAGCTCTGGATTCCTGTAACGCTTCCACCTGTTATAAAGACTATCTCGGTGATCAATTAACAATTTAGTTTCACGCGTAAACCATGGTCGTACGCTGCCTCTGATAACCTTGTTCCTGATGGGAAAATGTTTGTTGTAAATCTGTAAAGCATGTTGAATAATAAAGGCTAATTGTTCATCTACCGATGGTAAAAAGTAGATATGGTCCCATGCAGTATTATCAAGGTCATGTTTTAAAGCCAAGAAATTAATATTCTTAAAGTCCCGAAAAGTAAACTTTTTGGGCTGATATTCATTAGCAAACTCATAGGATATAAAAATAAGATCGTGCTTAGAGAAAGCAGATGCAGCCAGTTGTTCATAATATAAGACTTTCCTCCGATTACTAACAAAAAATAGGTCCAGCAAGGTACTGTTGGAGGTTGTGAAGTGTGTGGGTCTAGAAGTATTGACCGTAGATAAATTAAATATAGACATGGTGTTAGTTACATCCGTTAGTACGTCAGAGTACGAAACCGAAAGGAGCTCTAATTTAGAGATGAAAGTGTCTATTTTCATATGCTTATCCGGTCTATATACACATCCAAGCATCATCCTTTCACCGTGATAATTGACATCAATAAATACATATTCAACCTCATCAGCAACATTATACGAACTAATAAGTTTGCTCGAAATGCTATCTCTTATATAGATCGCAACACCTCCAGCATGGCTATTTCTGTCAGAACGAAAGCTACGGTATCCTTTTAGTTCATACATGTCGTCATTTAAATTAAATATTTTGCAACGACGTTAACGCACTCCTTGCTGAGGCCAAACTATGAATTTTGGCATATTTAAAAAAATTAATTGTTCTAGTAAACTAGATGAAACCCTTACTATGGGTTGGGAAATATAATTGTGCTATATAATACCAATTTTTATGATGATTTTATAATTTGACATCATTAACCCATTTGGACTTGGCACCACAAATGACCCCAAGCTAGTATAGGACGATCAAGTCAAAAAATTCAAATCTTAACCCACAGCTAATCTCTATCCATTTTGGAAATTTTATTAAAGAAAATTTTTTTAAAACTTAAAGAAGGAGTTTTCAAAATTTGTATCAAAAAAATTTTCCGTTTTTGGTCTCATTTCGCAATAGGTTAACAACGTGTTAATAAAACAATATTTCAGCCTGAGTGCTTATAGGTATTGATACAAAAAAAAAAAATTATGGCCTTAATCAATTTGTTACAGTTCAAAAAATGTTCATCACATTTCATGACCTAGAGTTTTTTTTTGGCGCAAAAGTGGTCTGGGGCATTTGGCATTTTTTGGCGAGTTTTTATTCGATTTTGAAGTTATAAAGCTTTTTGAAAAGATAATTTAGCACTGATATCGATACATATAACAATTTGTCGAAAAAATAAACTATAGAACGTAAAATCTGAAAAAAAGTCATATTTTCCCCATATAAACGCACTTGAAATTTTCAGTCGCTTTGAGGCACCTCTAATTTTTTTTATTGACCCAAAACTTTGTATTTCTCAGTTTTTTTTCTATTCGCAATTTAAAGTTGCTACTAACTAACACATACATAAAACACATATTTAAGCTTCATATAAAAAATTATACAATGTTGTGTGTGTGCTTATTAAATTTATGGTGAATTGTGAATTGGCTAAAATTTATTAGCATACCTTTAGGCTCTTATAAAATTATTTATTAACAAACTCATTCATATATTTTCTGTGTGTTCAGCACATATTTGTAATGAAATTTAATGAATTTTATATAAATATTCATAAATTATATATATGGGTCAATTTAAATCAAAACGTTTAAATTTCCTTAAATTTTTCAGATAGAGTACTCGATTTACGGGAAGATTTTTGCGGAATACGAAGTCGCTTTTAGGCTCTGTAAAAAGTAATTTTATTTTGTTTTTTCATAAATTTTGTTAGAGAATAACAGAATTTCTGTCTTGAACGTCAAATGCAAAAATGCATAAAAAATCACTTTAAATGTAAGGATATTTGAAAAAAGCTTATCTGCCTTTCAAAAATTGCCATTTGAATAATAAAAAAAAAATAAAAGTTTGTTTTAAGGTCTCATATTTTTCTAAAAGCAATCAGTTTTACGTTAAAAAATTTGAAATTTTTTTTCCACAAAAGGGCATCAATTTAGTGATTTTTGTGAAGCAGTGACGTTGCTGTAATATACATATATAAAAAAAAAAATCATGTGAGTCCGATCACAGGGAAGATGTGTAAACATCTAGTAATTAAAGATTTTTTATGGCATTTTTTAAAATCAAACAGAAAGCGTCATCTATGTATCACTTATAGCAAAAATTGTTTCAGCTAATTCAACAACCCTTTGCTGTAAAACGTTAAAAATATCACAATATAAACGTATATAAGTGATACATAGATGACGCTTTTAAAAAAGTGGCATAAAAAAACAATGTTATATCATAATTTTTTCACCAATACAATCATAAGTCACACAGCGTTATGTGTCAGCTCTCACCTGTTACGTTTATACTGTTTTTGTGATTGTATTGTGAAATAGAAATTTACTCCCTGCCTTTCTGAGAAAAAGAACACTCGTGTGGTACTCAGGACATCTGTGGCTTTTTTCTTATGCTTAACTAATAAAAAGTAAACCAAGCTGAAAATGAAACAAAGGCGGTTTTATTCTTTTACCAAAAAAATAAAAATAAGTATATTATTGTAGTAGTATTTAGTTAGTATCAGTAGTAATAAAAAGTATGAGTATAGTCCATTGGAGATGGTTTTAATCAGAATCAGTGTAGACGTCGTTCTCTGAAGCCAACGTTCTCGACTATCGGATCAAGTTTATGACAATCACATAATTTCGTGGAGATGTTTGTATTGCAGAAGCGAGAGAGATTTCTATGTAATATTTCACCTGTGGATCTTGTAATTATTTGGTGAATATCTCGGTTTTCACTTTTTTGGGCCATAAATGTTCATATTGAAAATTTATCTTTTAGTTACTTAAAATAATTCCACATTAATTTTGCCTAAAAGTGAGTGGACAATTTCTCTGCATCTGCTATGTTTTCTCCGTGAGGCACAAGAGCGTCAGCTGTTCGCTTAATTGCAGCACCAACACCATCGATTTTCGACTTTTCAAAAAATGACAATGTCGCGCATTTAAAATTTTTCTCAAAAATTCGTTTACAAAAAAAGTTAAAATTAATGTTTTACTTATATTTAAAAGATGGCCTATCAAAAAAAAAAGTGAACCACCGTAATTTCAGGAGAAGAATCTTTTACATAATGCAATATTGGATCACGTGTCAGCTCAGCTAATCTTGAAACTTTTTCTATCTTCTTCATTACTTTTACATGGAATTTATCCTGGGAGACACTCATTTTATTCAATTTGTTGTTCTGTTACAATTTGCTTTTGAAACCATTTGCAAGGTTATACAAAGCCTTTGCGAAATATAGGCCAGAAATGACAATGTCACTTAAGAAAGAGGACGGTAGTTACTCTAAGAACAGCCGAGACAGGGCAGAGCTGTTACTAAAGACACACTTTCCAGGAAGTGTAGCAGATGACAACGAGCAGTCGAGTAACAGACCAAGAAAACCTAGTCCGGCAAGCAGGCAAATAGCAGCATAAATTTGTTCTAGGGAAAGATTGGAATGGGCTTTAGGTACTTTTCAACCATATAAAGCCCCTGAAACGGATGGTACGTTTCCTGCCCCCTTACAAATGGGCTTGAAGGAATTATTACGATTCATGATAAATATCGGACGTAGCAGTTTGGCCTTGGGGTATATACCACCGCACATCCAAAATCCGTCAGACCGATAAGCCTAACATCTTTTACGCTGAAAACACTTGAAAAAGCTTTAGACAACTATCTAAGATGTGGAATATTACAGCAGATGCCGTTGCATCCAAACCAGCATGCGTTAGAGCGGGTAGATCAACAGAGGCCGCTCTAACTAGCCTAGTGGAAACTATTCTGAAATCAATAGATGAAAAGGAAATAGTCGTTTGTGCCTTCCTAGATATGGAAGGAGCCTTTGATAACACTTCACACGAAGTAATTGAAAGGGCATTAAACCGAAGAGGAGTAGACTCAGTGGCATCAAAATGGATGGTAGAAGTGCTCTACACGAGATCAGTAGAAACAGCAGCAGAAGGGGAGACCGTAGCCGTCAACGCAACCAGAGGATGTCCACAGGGAGGAGTTCTTTCGCCCTTAATGTGGAGCCTGGTTGTGGACGAGTTACTAATGAAACTGTCGGAAGCAGGAATAGAATGTCAAGGCTACGCAGACGATATAGTCTTAACAGCAAGAGGCAAATCCGAGGAAACCCTATGCGACATTGTGCAAAGAGGGTTGAGGATTATACGTCAATGTTGCAGGGCAACAGGATTGAACATCAATCCGACAAAGACCACTATTGTACCATTTACAAGGAAAATTAAACTTCCAAGATGGAGGGCAATGTGGAGGTGAAATACCTGGGGATAGTACTGGACAGTAAGTTAACATGGAAGGCACATGTCGACCACATTACTAAGAAAGCCAAGCGAGCTACAATGATATGCAGAAGGGTAGCGGGTAAAACCTGGGGATGTAAACCCAGCATCTTGCACTAGGTGTACTCTATGATGGTCCGCCCAATTGTGACATATGGGGCTATAGCGTGGGCCAAAAGAACAGATCTGAAGTCAACTCAAATGGAATTAAGTAAAATATAAAGATTAGCGTGCATTGGGATAACGGGTGCAATGACGATGTGTCCAACAGCATCGCTGGAAGCACTATTGGACCTCAGCCCACTACATATAGTGGTGCAAAGGAAAGCCCTGGCAACGGCAATCAGGATCAGGGGGGACAAACCTATAACCAGGGTTTATGAAGGGCAATGGAACTGAATAAGTCAAGTTAATGATTACTCCCTCCTAGATTGCCCCATGGACAGGGTCGAGAAGAAATATGACTTCAGGAAGTACTTTGTTACAAAACTTAGCAATAAGACAGAATGGAGTGATTTGAGCACAGCATATTCTCTAAGAGAAGATACAATCAAATGGTACACAGATGGGTCAAAAACCGAAAGTTGCACAGGGGCGGGAGTCTTCGGGCCTAGAACCAAATACTTCGAGTCAATGGGAATATACACAAGTATTTTCCAAGCAGAAATTTATGCCATCGATAGGAATAGGAAGTACAAAAGACGGGACATAACCATATTATCAGATAGTCAAGCTGCTATTCGAGCACTAAGCTCCTATGAAGTAGACTCCAAGTTAGTATGGGACTGTCTACGGAAACTAAATGAGTTAGGTTAGCACAACAAGGTTAGCCTTTGTGGGTTCCCGGGACATATTGGGATTCAAGGTAATGAGCAAGCTGATGAACTTGCCAGAAGGGGAGCTTCCCAAAATTAATAGGGCGGAACCGTTTTGTGGAATAAGAAAAGGAGTATGGGAATGCGTACTCAGGAACGTGAGACTTATGTTAGACGGGAACTTTTCTCGAGCCACTTGGGCTTAAGGCAATCCAAAACTCTTGTTGGGGGCTACAACAATAAGACATTTGGGTCGTGCATTGGGTTGTCGAAGAACGGAATTAGAATACTAACCGGGATGTAGGCTCAGGGAACATCTGAGCAGGATAGGAATCGTAGAAAATCCCATGTGCAGATTCTGTGATGAGGAAGCTGAATCACCAGAGCACATACTTGGGGAATGTGGAGCGTTAATGCATAAAAGAAAAAAGCACCTGGGCTCTTTCCAAATACTAGGTAGCGACATAAAACTCCT
The DNA here is from genome assembly GCA_963682025.1 of Cordilura impudica. Taxonomy (NCBI): domain Eukaryota; kingdom Metazoa; phylum Arthropoda; class Insecta; order Diptera; family Scathophagidae; genus Cordilura; species Cordilura impudica. The sequence continues at coordinate 8,618,417 of OY821520.1, forward strand.
AGAACCAACCAACATCATCGAATTCCTGAGGGCTTCAGGGTTGGATGAGATTTTATAGTGACAACCTATTAGCAGAGGGCAGTACAAAAGATCACTGGCCGCAGTACTTCAAATACCTCTTTATACAATACAATACAATACAATACAAACCATTTGCACATTTGCACCCCCCAAGCGCACATGTGGACACATTACGTTGGATTAGGAAAGGAAGCAGTCTTTTTTGCAAACACTCGTTAATATAAATTTTGATATTCATAAAGCCTGTTGCAATAAGATACTTGCTTCCTTTGCTGCAACTACATATTGCTTGCCACCATATCAGGAACTTTTTTTTTTTAGAAATTTCATCTGCTTTTGGGTCCTTAACTTATCTTCGATATTTCCTCGAGTATCAGTAACATAAATTTTGACCCAGAAGCTGACAAAAAAAGTTCCGCGATAAGCGCTAAGTTGCCATCGCTGGTATTTTTTTTTTTTGTCAGTTTAGCATTTTTTTTTTAGCTCTGGAGTCTATTATTTTCATCACTAGAAATTTCGTATTCATGTGGCATACAATTTGTCTAAACTCTCTTCTTGTGTCTCTTCTCCTCTTTTCTTTAACGTTAATTTTTTCTTCTGCTTCCATTTATTCATAAGGAGGACAAAGTGTTGATTTATGCAATAATACCCAACACACAGGGACATTGATATTAGCAATATAACGTAGTGGTCTTTGTTGCTGCTACTTAATAATACAAAGACAAAGAAATCGAGAAACAACAATATTGTACAATGTACATCTGTTGTTTAATAGACAACACAACACAACACAACACAATTAAAAATGCGTACAAAGTAATGTTACATGCTTAGCATGCACAACTATAAATACACAATAATTTGATTTTAACTTTATTTTACACACACATAAAATGAAGTGGGATGGAAAGCACTCTAAACAATGTGCGGTTCAAATATGCAATTGTTTCCTCATATTAATGGTTGTTGTTGATCTGGTAGTTAATAATCGGCCTTTTTGCTTAGAGTTTTATAATTTGATTTCCCTAAAATCATCCTTGTGATATTTATTTGACCATCGTTCCATACATAAGCCAATATAAGAATTGAAATTTTCGATTCGGGTATCATTCCCTTTGCAACAATTTATCCAAAATGGCATATTCTATGTTTTATTTGAAAAGCAACAACTCAGTGGTGGCTTTAGGGTATATATACAAATGTAATTCTTCAATTTACATATTTTCTGAAGAATTTAATCTCTTTTCTTTCGGCAAACTTATAAAGCCAAAGACAAAGAAAAAAAAAGACAAAGAAACATAATTATGTTAACTAGCAGCTTCGAGCCCTCGAAATTCGAGCGCAAATTCTAGGAAATTTTATTTTTTCATTAAATGAAGACCCTAAAAGTATGCTAATCAATTATAGCCAATTCACAAATCAACACAAAAAACAAACTTATTTTTATTAGAAACACATTAATAAATTTAATAAACACACACACATAGCATATGTATAATTTTATGTATGTGTTAGTAGCTACTTTAAATGCAATTTACTCAAAATAAAGGAAAAAGTTTAAAAATCCGTAAATTTGCAAAACGGCTAAAAAGAAATACCTTTCAAATAATATACGTTTGGTCAAAATCGGGAAAAAACGGTAAAACAAAACATTAGTCACAAGAAATCGCCTAGCCTATTAGTATTATTGATTAAGGTGTAAATTAATTTTTTTAAAGGATTTGTTAATTTATGGTTTTAAAAATTTCAAATAAATGAAAAATTCCATTGAAAGAGGTGTTAATTAAATAACTAATTCGATAATTATTTTAAAAAAATATTTCATGAGTGTGATTAATTACATCTGCGGATTCTCATAAAGGAAATAATAGAAAACTAAATTAATACATACTCGTACATAGAAAAACAGTGATCGTGGCTTTTGTTTTCTATCAATAAACTTTCATTTAATTATTAAATTATAATTGTTTAGAAAGTTTGTACTTTAACAAGATACTAGTATAGACCAGCACTCGAAATTCGAGTACAAATTCTGAGAATTATTATCTTTTCATAAAATTTTTGTCTTTCAATGTTTTTTAATCTATATATGGGCAAGGCCACCGTCAGTAACGTCACGCTCGTATACATATTTTGGTCAATATCTTTACAAAATACAATTATTTCTCCCAACTTGAAAGCGGCATATGAAAGTTGTCGTCATAACTGTTGTTTCATACGCAGACAATTTTGCTGTATCTCGTTTTGTTGTGAAGTTATGACCATTTTAAGCCGTCAGTAACGTCACCGGCTTTTGGAAGTGTCTTTTCAAGTTACTGAACTTTTATGTAAAAATGAGCGAATTGAAAAGAGTTTATGTTTATTATTGTTTATTATTATTCGATAAAAGTCATTTTCCAGGCAATAATCCTATATGGTTGTGCTGTATGGGTAATTGTGCAAAAACCCACCTAAAACGTTTGCAAATAGCCCAAAATAGACTTCTTAAAATGGTTCTAAAACTACCATGGCACTTTTCTACGTCTAGGCTTCATACTGTAAGTGACACTAAATATATAGCTCAATGTATTGAGAGTATCAACACTCGCTTCATATCAAATTGCAATATGTCTGAAAATCCTCTTATCTTAAATTTATAGTTTCGCATTTTTGTTTATTGTACAATAATTGTTATTCTCATGGTAATTGACAAGTATTTAATATTTCCTTATGTTTGAATTACATTCCATAAATGTATGTATATATCACAATAATACATATATATAAATATAGTTAGCCATAAATAACTAAATATTTCTTATAATATATATGTATATAAGTTATTTTATTATTTCTATTATTATTATTATTTTATTTATTTTTTGTTTTGTTATATTGAAGGTTTTTACTAATAGCTTTCTTTCAGAAACTAAATTTTGTCTTATAAATTATAATATCTTACCTCACATAATTATCATACTTTAGATAAAAGGCTTACCCAAATCCGTGCAATAAGTTTTAGTTAATAAGCAAATTTGTAATTTTTCTATTAAATAAAGAATTAATTAATTAATTAATTATTATTGGATGAAAGATGATTTTTATCTATAAGGTGGGCTTAATATTTTATTATTTAATCACGTAAATGACATAAAAGCAGTGTCAGTAACGTGACGCAAAATAACAGTAACGTCACACGTACGAATTTCGTTAGGATTTTCGGGTCTTTTTTTCTTTGGTTAATAGAGGAACCCTAAACGGCCAAAAAATCATAGTAGAGGAGTTTTAAGATGCAACCCTGGGGAGATATTAAAACTACTTTTCGCACTAATCTCATAAAAAAAATTTTAGTAAATCGGGCTTGCCCTTTAGAGCTGATTTTTGTATGGTAGAGTGTTAGCTAATTAAATTATCTCTTCAATGATGTGTATAGCTTGAGGGTTGAAATTGGTTTTCGACCAGTTTTGCATCATTAAAATGAAAATTTGTAACTTTTTCCTAGTACGAAAAATGTCGAATTGACTTCTGTGTTTCTTTTTTTTTTGCGAGATATTTGTGAAATTTCTTCCAAATGGTGATAAAAATTTTGAGTCAGTATTTTGAACTAAAGCCAGGACACTCTGTAAAATAAAAACACATTATTATCGGTAAATAAAAAAGTCTTTATTAATTTCAGTCTTGTTAATTATTGCAAAATTAAAGCATCACTTCAGTTGTATTTTTATTTTTAAACATAAATAAACATAAAATATCACCAAAAAAGAAATTTTGGGTGTCTTTAGCTGATTGTTTTAATTTCTGTCGATAAGTTTTGCTTCTTGCGCGGCCAGCAGCACGGCGCATAGAAATCGCCTTTCCCAATTCACTTATTGGCATTAGTTGTTCTTCCTCTTTTCTGTTAGCCCTCAATTTTTTCATTGCTTCGGCCTTTTTCTTTTTGTACTCGTCGTATTTGTTGCTTTCTTTTAGCTTTTCAACATAACGCTTGTCTCTTTGTGCACCAGCAATCGGAGTCTAGTAATTAAATACCAAATTATTAAGCAAAAAAGTAAAAAAAAAATTCCGTCAGTAACGTCACCCAATCTTTTTCTGCAAAAATTCCCTGCTATATGCAAATAAGGCTTCATTTAAGCATTGATTATGAAAGTACTTCAAAAATACTCAAAAAAAAAAACAAGTAAGAAAATTATAGTCGGTCTAGACCGACTATACGATACCCTATACCATGCGTTTAGAAACCCTATCTCTTAGGCCCAACTAACTGGACATAGAAAATAAGCAAAAACCAAATTTGAAAAAATGTTGAAAAAGTTCATATCGGATGCTATATCTATATGGGGACTAGGTCCAAAAATGGACCGATCCTGACCATGGTTGGTAACGTCTCTTGTATTTTGCAAAAACATATACAAACAAAATTTGAGAAGAATCAGTGCAATATTTTTGTTTTTTAATAGATTTAAGTGAATATCGGGAAGCAGCTCTATATGGGGCCAAAGGAAGCATTTTTGGACTACTCATTAGTGGATGTAATGAACGCATACAAACCCAATTTGAGTAAGATCTGTATGACATTTTGGATCCTATGGCAATTTATGTCGATTTCATAAGGGTAATTTGTATGGGGGCTAGGTCTGAACATGGACCGATTCTCACCAATTTCAATAGCGTTCATCCCATGGCCGATAAAAGCTCATATACCAAATTTCATCGAAATATATTCATATTTGCGACCTGCAGTTTGATTACAAGGTTTACATTGACACACAGACGGACGGACGGACGGTCGGACGGACATTGTTAAATCAACTCAAAAAGTGATTCTGATTCGATCGGTATAATTAAAGATGGGTCTGGGTCAAATATTTTTGGTTGTTACAAACAGCAGCACAAAGTCATTATACCCAAACCACATAGTGGTATATGGTATAATCAGCTCATCCAACCTCTTTTCTAATTAGTTAATAAATAAAAAAAACATTTTATAAAAATTTGTCAGTAACGTCACCATTTATTTGCGGCTAATTACTTTAAGCCGTAATTGATCCAAAAGCCAAGCTTTGCACACAAATTTGCCTGCTAATCAATAGTTTGATTTATATTCTATCCAAAAAGTGCCTAAAGTACAGAAAAATAACAAAATTTACCTTTTTCGCCGACATTGGTATATTTTCCAACTACGCCTTGAACGTGCCACTTATGAAAATAATGTAAAATGTCAAAGCAGACACAAATTTTGCATTGGCATACAATGCTGCCATATTCTATACATATTTTACATTTGAAATGTAAAAAAAATTGTGGGCTTTGTGCCAGAAAAAAAAAATATGTGGTTTAATTTTTTGTGGCCTTGCCGATATATATAAAATGTATGATTATTTATATGAGCCTAAATCAATCAATTTTACCAATTCACAATTCAACACAGGGCGTCTGAAATATAATTAAAATCATTCGCATTAACAGGGGGTAACGAATAATTATAAACATTTTATTTTATTTAATTTAATATATTTTTAAGACAGAAAAAACATAAATTTTATCATTCTCAGCTTCTCCTCCACATGAACTATAACTATGGCAATTTTCACACTCCTCCGTGCCCGCGTATTACTTAATATTTGAAACAAATATTAAGAAAGAATATATGGGGGATTTCATGTCAAGCACACCAACTTTTGAAACCGATGTCTTCCGATCGGGATGAAATTTGCACCATGGTTAGTCCTATTGCATAGTAGTTTAGACACAATTTTTCAACAAGATCGGTCTAGATTTCTCTGAGTTAGAGGGGATCAAAATTTGACATTTTGGCCAAACAGGTGTTTTTTCTCATCCATGTAACTTATTACCTATTGTTCTTAGAAAATTTTCTCCTAAAGTGTTTAGAAAGCTATTTCTTCAATATTTCGGAAAAAAATATTAAAAAAAAAAACAAATTTGTAGACTTTTTTTTTGCTAAATTAAAGCATTTTTTGGCTTTTTTTTTCAAAAAGGGCATTTTTTTTTCATAAGAAAGCTTAGGATTTTTCCTTTAAGAGCTTTTTGGTCGCTTAGTGGGATAGGAGTGGGATATCTATCAAAATAAATGTTTTGTAACTCAAGACAATGGTTTTTCAATTTTTCACAAATGCCTATTTTGATTTTTTTCCTATTTGTGTGCAAAACCTTACAAATAAAACTCATAATGAGAAACTAGACAAACTAAACTTTCCGAAGGTATGTAACATACCTAACTAAAATTTTATACCCTCGATACTGTAATACCCAGAATATGTTAACCTCAGGAAAAAAATCGCTTTTTTTCTATAGAAATGTTGAAAAAGTATTATTTTTTATTTATTTTTAATTAATTAATAATTATTAATGTATAATAATAATAATATTAAAAATAAAAAGATAAATAATTTATTAAAATTTAATCTTAATTGCATTAGATCCATTTATATCATAACTATTTTTATACTTAATTTATTGTAGCTGATGAAGTATTTAAGTCTTGTAAATTTTTAAATACCCAGTCTTTCATCCACCTTTTTTGTCGCCTTTATTTACTGCGTTTTTTTGTCAATCTTTTCTTGGCGTTACTAGGTTCAGCTGTTGATTTCGCTGCAGGTTTATTTGTTGTCTTTGGAAAGAAATCGCATTGAATAGAGGCAGAAAACTTTTTCAACTTGGGTCTTCCATCGACAAGCGGTATAAAAGCATGGTATTGAGCGGTGCCATCGATTGCTACCGCAGCATCGAATCTGCTCTTCAGTGTTTTCAATGTTTCCTGATGATCCTCTTTGCTACTAAAAACTATTTTAGTATCTTTACAATAACTCTTTGCCCAATGGAATAAAGCAGTCGCATCTAAGATGCGATCTTGATGAGAGCACTGGAGGCTATATTTCGCTGCATTTCTTTTAAGGTTTGCTCCAATACCATCACATGCTCCTTTACCATGAGCAGTAGGATGAAAATACCACTCAGCTGGCATTCCAAAATCTTTTTCATGGGCCATAAGATTTGCCAAGCTACTTTTGTTTTTAAAATGTTGACGAGCTCCGTCCGAAACGTAGTATACCTTCTTTACTGTAAATTTAGATTTTAGAAATTTTAGTATTCTCTTCTGGTACTCATAAACTGCAACGCTATCATGTCTTAAATCGTAGGATATGATTGACATACTTTTGTGTTCCAGTTTTTCATCTTTCATGTAGTAAATAACTACTGTGAATATAGTTGCTTGGTCGTTATTGAAGTGGAATGCTTGTATGGCATCCTGAAGAACATATTTATAGTTTTCTGCGAAATCATATGAAATAACGAATTCACCAGACTTCAAATGTATCTTCAAATCCTTGAAGAATGACCATTGCTCTTTGACTAAAAAGTCATGGTTTTTCAAGTTTAGCCATCCTGTACACATTTCTTCCACAAAATCATCCACATTTAAAATGATTGTTTTCAATGTGCATCTGTCAGTCTGAATCCAAGAGTCAAATTTCACCTCCTCTATATGTTCTCGATCAAAAGAGTTGATTAAATTTTCTTTGATGAATGTGGTTTTCGGGCAATTGGTACATTCACCTAAGTGGCAAAAAGTTGTTGCATTAGGACACATAGTCAATTTAAGGCAACCGCGGTAATCGTGTAAATCTTCTGCCGAATCATCTGTTAAATACTTTACGTTGATTTCCTTTAACATCAGTTTAACATTTTCATGGTAAATGCAAACGCATACTGTGTGAGTTCCGCTGCTTTCTACCAAAACGCAATGTTTTGGTCTTATTTGGGTTAATTTCGTGAAGCCAATTCTAACATCCTCGTGTTCAGAATGATATGTTGCAAATAACTCTTTCAGGTTACAGATAGCCATTCTCTTCTGTTATATTATGAAGGTATGTTACATACCTTCGGAAAGGTTAATTTGTCTAGTTTCTCAGTATTTGTAAGGTTTTGCACACAAATAGGAAAAAAATCAAAATAGTGCATTTGTGAAAAATTGAAAAACCATTGTCTTGAGTTACAAAACATTTATTTTGATAGATATCCCACTCCCATCCCACTAAGCGACCAAAAAGCTCTTAAAGGAAAAATCCTAAGCTTTCTTATGAAAAAAAAAAATGCCCTTTTTGAAAAAAAAGGCAAAAAATGCTTTAATTTAGCAAAAAAAAAGTCTACAATTTTTTTTTTTTTTTTTTTTAATATTTGTTTCCGAAATATTGAAGAAATAGCTATCTAAACTCTTTAGGAGAAAATTTTCTAAGAACAATAGGTAATAAGTTACATGGATGAGAAAAAACACCTGTTTGGCCAAAATGTCAAATTTTGATCCCCTCTAACTCAGAGAAATCTGGACCGATCTTGTTGAAAAATTGTGTCTAAACTACTATCCAATAGGACTAACCTTGGTGCAAATTTCATCCCGATCGGAACACATCGGTTTCAAAAGTTGGTGCAGTTGACATGAAATCCCCCATATATATTCCCCACATTACATAGATGACAAATAAGTATGCAAGCAAATACTCATATTGACGTTTATCAATTTTAGTACACACAGTTTGAAACGTTTTGGCCCATTTGTCACACTGTATATTTTCTTCTTTATCCTCTTTTCAGGCATTGGCCACAAATTATTTTTGCATTCATAATGCTACGACGACCTTTTGAAGTCATACTTCATTATTATCATTATTTGTATTACTTACTGTTTATTTAATTGTATGTTAACAAAGTTGTATATTAAATATACAATTTAAGATTATTTTTTTTTTATTATGTTAAAAAACCACTTCACGAAAAAACCACTTCAAGTTTAGACTCTTGAGAAGAACTGTGAATTTCCATTTATGTCAGCCATATATCAAGCTAACAAATCCAATTTAAACTAATCTCGGAGAAGATGATTCTGAAATATTTTCTGCCACCAGAAAATTATAAAATTTCATAAAAAGTTTGCGTGTACTTCCAAAAATGTTCCACAATAAAAAAAATTTCTTTTAAATACTTCTAAAGGATATTATAGAAGCGCATGAAACAGTTTATTCTCCACACATGTTCTTACCCATCGCTATATGAAACATCTTCTTTTTATATGTTGACTTACCTGAAAGAAAAAAAGAAAATATAATCAAAATTTATATAAATGAAAATATTGGGATTATAAAAAATAAATAGAAAATATTTTATAAAAAGAAAAAAAATTACAGTTGCGATCATTAAAATAGCAATATCTGTCTATTTTTAAAAATTTTATCATTGGTCAAATGTCTGAAAATTTGTCCATCGACTATATCTAAAAATGTCGTGTAGAAAAAAGAGTTGGCAACTCTATCGTGTAAACGTCAAAATTTATCACGTCCGCATATAAGTATTTTATTCATTAAAAATATTCGTTTCACTCGAGTTTTTATTTTGCAAACATTGAATATTCTGTACATTGTTTTGGTGAGGAATCTCATAAAAATAAAGTATGTCTCCAAAGGGATGAAGAAGTGTAAAAAATCCAGACAGTGCAGAATGGAGATAAAAGAAAACGAAGAGTATACATATACAGTGCGATAAATGCAACAAAAAATTACATGCTCAATATTCAAGTCTTGATATGCGTCAATTTCAATAATTGTTAGATAATGAGAGTGAGCAGTATTTTTGTAATACAAACATATATGTAACGAAATTGGTAGTATGTACAGTAAAAGAAGACTTAAGTCAAATAAAAAAAAAAAACAACTTAATAAACTCAATCAGCTGTCTGAGTTACATGAGACAATGAATTTCATATCACAGAAGTTTGACGAAATTATACGTGGGGTGGCTGAGAATAAATGACAAATTCAGGTTTTGCGAAAGGAAAACCGTTTATTAAAGAATGAAGTTAAAATGTTAAAAGATTTCGTGAAACTACTTAATGATCAAAGAGTTGATAAAGATTGCCTGATTAGTTGGTGTTGAAGTTAAAGAAAATTCGAACGCACTGCTACTCTATTTGCTGAAGGTGTTTGTTTAAATTTAAATGAGGGTAACGTTGAGTCTGCATACTTTTTAAAAAAGAAAGATAATAAAAGGGCAAGTGAAAAGAGAACTATGGATTGTTAAATTTTAATCCAAAAAATCTAAGGATAAGCTTATGCAAGGAAAATCAAAACTTAAGGCGAATGAGAAAACCAAATCAATTTATGTGGATGATTGCCTGGACAAGGAAACTTTTAACCATGCAAAAGCTTTAAAAAAAAGTCGGATATCAGTCAATTTACACTTTCAACGTAGAAGTGAATTATCAAAGCCAAGGCTAATAAAGAATGAGGATGATGTCGATGATTTGCTTATGGAAGCTACAACAAATAGATTGCAAAAACGTATATCACTACTACATGTTCAACAGCCTGTTATACCTGAGGAGGATACGGATGATGAGGATATCCGTAATTCTTTTTTGTCACCTGCTTAGAAACTTAACTATAATACAAATAATTTGCATAAAACTTTCTTTTCATATAAATATATATATATATATTTTTTATACCCTCCACCCCAGTGGCATTCCGTTTGTAATAATTAGAAAAAAAAATGTTGGATCCCATAAAATATATATATTTGTGATCCTTATAACAAGCGGAGTTGATATAGCGATGTCCGTCTGTCCGTCTAAAGAAATCACGATGACGGCTTCAATCGGGCAGCTATGGTGCTCGTTAGCATAAAAAATGTTTCATTAACATCCTGACAAGTTTGCTATTTAAAATCGTCCAAATCGGTTGATTGGGTCCCGAGAATTGAGTGAAGAAGTAAAAAAAGTCTTGAAAATATATGATTTGTCTATGTTATTCTTGTCACGATCACGACCTTAGTATGATAACTTGGGCACTCGTTTTTAGCGAGAATGATTAACCAACATCATGAGAAGGTTTTTGTTTCAAAAATCATGAAAATCGGTTTAATAGGTCCCGAGAAATCACTGAAGTACAAAAAATTTAAAAAATATATGTTTCTATATTGTTCTTGTTGTTATCCTAATGTTGTATTGTTGTCATAGCTGGACTTGTTGTTTTTCTGGTCGTTGTGGTATTAATATAATAAAAACTAACCCTTTGTACATTTTTTTTAATCAACTCTGGTAGAAAAATTTTAAAGTTTCCATTGTTTTGGCGTCACAAAAAAAGTTTGTTAGATAATTTTTGTCATCGCCACGAGCCCGCCTGTAAAGTCTCAGATCGATTGGGTCACTGTAAAGGGGTTAAAAATAGATCTAAAATTTTGACTTCAAGCAGACACTACGAGTTATTATAAAGGGAGTAAAAATTCACTAACATCTAAAACAAATAATGCTAAATTTCCTGTTGTTAATAAAAAAAAAAACAATGTAAATTTACCAGAAAAAAATGTTATGTATTAATTTATTTAAAGAAAACCCAACAATAACTTTTGATGTTGTATTTTTTGTGTGTAATATTTACATATACATACATACACATATTAAATAATAAAATAATATACATATATTCTATATATGTTTGTATATCCATAATAACCGCAAGTTAGAAATAAATAGGTATATTATTTTCTTTATATGAAATTCTGCAATATTTTGTTTTAGGGAAAATACATTTCTTTTGCATTAACAAACAGAGTGTCACTTCGTTTTGCTCAGTGTGACTATGCCACAGTAGCTGGCGCCACAATTTTTGTTCTAATTAGCTTAGCAATAGTTATATCTATTTTAACATGAATGTCAAAATTTTCAATTAGATATCAAACACAACAATGTTAAAAGTATACGCAGAGCTGAAAAACAGTTCTACATATATAAAATTATTAATCTGTTTTACCTATAAAATATCTGATTGCGATTACATATAATTTTTAAAAATTGTTTATAATTACTAAAGCATTATTATTATTCACATAGTTTTATAATCTTGCTCAGAATTTGAAAAACATTGAAAGGATCTAAATTTTTAAAAATAGTTTAAAAGAGTATCTTCATCAAAATTTAGAAATGCTTCTATTGTGAAACTTGTAAAATGTATTTGATATGTAATAAGATAATGCTAGCAGATTCCAGCCTTCGAAATTCGAGTGCAAATTCTAGGAAATTTTATTTTTTCATTAATTATAGCCAATTCACAAATCTACACAAAAAAACAAACTCATTTTTATTACAAACGCGTTAACAAATTTAATAAACACACACATAGCATTGTATAATTTTATGTATGTGTTAGAAGCAACTTTAAATGCAATTTACTCAAAATAAAAGAAAAAATGTAATAATCTGTAAATCTGCAAATCGGCTAAAAAGAAATTCCTTCAAAATAATATACGTTTGGTCAAAATCAGGATAAAACTGTAGAACAAAACATCGGTCACAAGAACTCGCCTAGCCTATTAATATAATATATATAATATTGTTTTTTTTTATTATTATAAATGGTGTTGTATATAAAGACTTATATAATATTCTTTGCCAGCTCGCATCAAAAATGTCCAAGTGGCACTTTATATCTATTGTATATATTTCCTTTTTTTGAAAATAAACTTGAATACTAGGGTATTCAATTAATCGGGTTTCTGATTTAATCGGTTAATCGAGCAAATAATTAATCGGGGCTTAGATTTAATCGGTTAATAATCGGTTAATTTTGAATTATTCGATTAACCGAATAATTTAAATTTTAAGTTTTAATTAAAAATAAAACCACGCAATTTATGTACGTATATATTTAAGTATTTTATTTATAAAAAGAACAATAAAAAAACAAACAAAACAACAATTCAACATAAAAATTAATAATAGCAAAAAAATATGGTATTTGAGATCCTTTTTATATAAGTACACATGTGAATTTTTTTAGGATTTTAGTGAGATCTTTTGAAATAATCTTTTAAAAAAAGAATATAATTTAAATGTTTTCCCCTCAAATGATTTTTTTTCTTTAGTTTTAATAAAACTTGACTTGGAAAAAACTCTCTCGCTGATTGTTGATGTTGGAGAAATCGAAAGTAAGGCATGATAAAGAATATCCAATTTTTCAGTTCTTTTTTTTATTTTTTTCTAAGCATATAAAATCCTCCATTATTCCATTTGATTTCATTTTTGATTTTTTTAGATTTTTAATACTTTTAATAGTTTCGTTAAGTTCTATATCTATTATTATATCGTCCTCCAACTCATTAGAACAAAGTTCATTATGGAACATTCTAGAAGTAAAGTCATTTCCAAATTCCTTAGTTTCAGTTTTTGTGCTATACTTCAAAAAACTATTGCTAGAAGGGAATGTTCCTGAGTAAAGAAATAAAATTAGTGTGTTTAAAACTTTATTTCGTTTATCATTAAGTCTAGACTTTAAGCTTTCAACTAAATCGTTAGCAATAGAATTGTTGGTCTTCGTCAAATTATTAATTAAAAATTGTATTATTCCCTCAAATTCAATTAAAGTAGCAGAATCCTTACTAAGCTCTTTTATAGCCACGTCCAAAGGCTTTAAGGTTTTAGATAAATTTCCAAAACTTGTACTTCCGAATTTATAAAAGGACTTAAACCAAAATCAGATAGAGCATAGTTAATGCATATGTTTATTCGAAGGAAATTGTCTATCATATTGGACAAGGACGACCAGCGATGTTTTACATCATGTATAAGCCTAGTCTCTTTATTTTCTTGCAACTTTACGTAAGCCTGTAATTTTTGCTGTTTTTCATTTGATTTATTAAAAAGTTTACAGCATTTACGTACATGATTAATGGCATTGTATATTTCTATTTTAAGTTCAAACTCATTTTCTATTTCAAAATCTGTATCATCTTCATCATAACAAGCTCTGTCACTATCGTTATCACCAATATTATCATCTTCATATTCACGTATTTTTTTGGTATAAATTGTATCTACAACGGATAAGTGGATTGCGTGATTTATAAAGAGTTGCGATTCCGCGAGAATATTTTCACCATACTTTTTCATTACAGCGGCACCGTCATGAGTAGAACATACAATGTGTTTATCAAAATTAATCCCAAATTCATAAATTTTTTTGTTGATTGAGCGATAAATATTTTCCGCTGTGCCTTTCTTCTGCAGTTCTTTCAATCCCAAGTTATAAATTGTAAATGATTTACTATTTGGGTTATAATATCTTAAGGAGTATGATATGTCAGACCACTCATCGACTGTGACAGAGAAACATCCATTGTTTTCTTTTATATGTTTTATATTTTCCATAAGCTCTTCCTTTTTTAATACAAAAAATTTGTCGATACAGCTCCATAATGTGGCTTCGCTTGATGGCATTTTAAAACCTTTTGAATTAAGAAACGCCATAATCAATTTAGATTTCTTAAAGCTTCTTACCGACATCCCGTCCTCTGCCACACTTCTCGATATTAATTCCTCTAAGGTACTGAGCGAAGATGTTTTAACATATTTTGCAATGGGGCCACTTGTTACTTTTGAAGATGTTGGAGAGTCATCTTTTTCAAACTTAAAATTGTGAACCTTTCGTAGATGATAAAATAGGGAAGAGGTTGACGAGCCAGAGCACTTTAAAGTCTTTGGACATTGCTTACATTCTCGTCTTTAGTGAAATATTTCCAAACTACACTCATTTTAACCTGAAATACAATGTAATTTAATAAATGATTCGGTTTATTGTAAGAAAGTAAAGTTACATTTTAAACAGTTCAATGTTAGGTTTACAAAAATAACTTGATATACTTTCTTATTGAAAATAATTTATTTCCCGCTAAATCACAAAAGAATTTTTTTTGAAACAAAAATACGAGCATTTATTGCAAACGTTAACGAAACAAAAACAGCTGTTTGAAAGCAAATACATGTAATTAAAATATATCAGTTGTTATACTCACTAAACATGTTTCTGGAATGTTCGAAAAAATATGTAATTTCAATTTGACATTTCGATTTAAATAAAACGAAAAAATAAATACACAAACAAAAATGTAATTGCTTAAAAATATACATTTCGGTTAATCGGTTAATCGACACAAATTATCCGGTTTATTTGTTATTTGAAAATTGTCAATTTTAAATTATTCGAACAGTTAACCGACCAAAATTGATCGGTTAACCGATTAACGGTTAATCGATTGAATACCCTATTAAATTCCAAAGAAAAAAATATATATCAGATTAATGATGTGATGTTCAATTTCTTATTGCCATCATCCTTATCAGTGGGTGTGGCTTTTAAACTATAAACTGCTTACTTTAGAACTATAAATAATTTCTTAGCATTAGATTCAATTGTAAATGTACTCTATTTTATCGTGCTTTTTTTTAATTTACAAAGTTTAATCAGTTGTCTATTAAATGATTAGAGAAAAAAAAATTTTTTTTTTCTAGATTCAAATTAAAATTTATCCAGTTGCAGCTCTTTTATTGGTTGATAACAGAATACATGTCAGGTAAAGGCTATTTTTATTACATTAGGTATAAAGGCACATTTACACGGTACTACTCAGTCGTATGATTTTTCGAAATAGAAATCAGATGAAATTCATCGGACTGTCATAAAGTCGTACCGACATTATTTCTGCATACTTAGGCCATTTACACCATCACACTCAAGTCTTATGAAAACAGCTGTTTGGAATAACAAGCAAATTTATTTTGAAATTTATATTTTATTTCCACTTTCTTTGTTTTTGTTTACCATTTTTTTTAAAATTACCAAAAAAAAAGCAACTCTGGTCCGATGAAAATGGCAAGTTTTTTAGAAATGTTTCTAATACCATCGGACTTAGAAAATAAAATCCTACAGACTGTGAATTTCGTAACATACGTGATACGACTTTTTCACAATACTCGACTTTTTGACAGGTTGTCTTGCAAAGTGTGATAGTGTAAACTGTAAGGCCAGTGTAAACTGTAAGGTAGAAGTGGTAAGAGTAGTATTCGCAAATATTGACACTTACTGCACGTATGAGTAATTTATGGTGTGAATACAAATGTCACGTATACGTCACCTGATGATCTACAATTATTTCCACACACCGGTGAATAGTTTTTATTAAATTAGGATTTATTGTATTTCCTACGAATTTTTAAGAAATTTGTTTTTTGTTCTTTGTAAACAAAACTGTAAATCAAGAAGTTTTTCTTGTATTTATTCTTACTAATTGACTAATGGAGATAAACTGTGTAGTAAGCACAAATAATGTAATAATAATAATAATAATGTAATGTTTTTGAAAACATATTAAAACTTTATTATTTTATTTTCTAATTTGAAAGTGATAATAAATAAAATACTTCTTGATTTTTATGTTGCACCAAAAGTGTTTTAAAGTTTCAAAAGTTTATGTTTAGCTTTTTTCTTTTAAAACATATTACCATAAAACACCGATTATGTAGAATTCTTGAATATTCATAATTCTTCCAAAATCCCTATATCTTTGCTACACTATGGTGGATGGACGTGACTATTATTTGAGAAACCTTTAAAACAAATAAAAATCTTCTCTATTCATTCCAATGTAAGAGTATAAAAGTAGGGATTATAAAAGTTGTTATTCGTTTATATTGAATAAATAAAAAATAAGATTATGCAGTCGAGTAAGGATATACAAAACAAAAATAAAGGACATGTATATTAAGTTGAATCGTTTAATAATTTATTGATTATAATTCAGTAAAAAGACTTAATCTTTTATAAATGCACTGAAGATTAGTTATAGGTAAATTTCACAAGACAGATAAACAAAGTTTTTAAAGACCAGAGGCGTGCTTTAGATTTATTCGTTGATAGTAAGTTATCTTCAACAGAAACGTATTTTAAAAATATCTTACGGGTTGGTTTACAGACTGTAAAACGTTTTTCTGTGTGAATAATATCTTTCTTGTCCGTGGATTTATTGTCTCCTTAACTTGGCTCCAAGATATTTTGCAGAAGAAATGAGCATCTGTATTATTTAAAATGTCACGCGAAGAAAAAATACTCCACTGAACGATCGAATGACGGTATGACGTTTTATAAAACTGTTTTTAATCACTTAATATTTAAATAATATTTAAAAGTAGGGCGATTTCTTGTGACCGATCACTTTTTAAACAGTTTTCTCCCGATTTTAACCAAGCATATCTTATTTGAAAGGTATTTCTTTTTAGTTGTCCACCAGATTTACAGATTTTAAAATTTTTAAATTTTTTTTGGAGCTCTGCTCATTTAAAGTTGCTACTAACACATACATAAAATTATACAATGCTATGTGTATGTTTATTAAATTTTTTAATGTGTTTGTGAGTTTGGTTTCTTCGTTCACATTAACAATTGTTTTCAATTGAAAAATAATTTTGGACGTAAACCAATACGGCAGTCGATATTTAAAAAGTGTTGCATTGTGAATTGTCTTATAAAATAATTTATTAAATGAAAAAATAAAATTTACTAGAATTTGCACTCGAATTTCGAGGGCTGCTAGCAATCCTCGACATTCGGTTGTAAATTCTAGGAAATTTTATTTAAAATTAATTGACTTTAAAAATTGTTCGCTCTAAAAAAAATTTTGCTATAGCAACCACTGTTCGTTATAAGTGCTATATGTTAGTAAATGCGTTGGTACCTGATAAAATGTTCCTTATAGAAAAAAAGTCGTGTAACCGCAGTTCGCTAAAAGAGAATTCCACTCAATCTGATGTTGTTATACCCTATACCACTATATGGTTTGGGTATAATGACTTTATGCTGCTGTTTGTAAGAACCAAAAATATTTGACCTACACCCATCTTTAATTATACCGATCGAATCAGAATTACTATCTGATTCGATTTAACGATGTCTGTCCGTCCATCCGTCTGTGTGTCCATGTAAAGCTTGTAATCAAACTGCAGGTCGCAAATATGAATATATTTTGATGAAATTTGGTATTTGATCTTTTATCGGCCATGGGATGAACGCTATTGAAATTGGTGAGAATCGGTCCATGTTCAGACCTAGCCCCCATACAAATCACCCCTATGAAATCAACATAAATTGCCATAAGATCCAAATTATCATACAAATCTTAGTCAAATTGGGTTTGTATGTATATATTACATCCATTAATCAGTAGTGCAAAAAATGATCCCTATTGGACAACTCTTAGTCATAGGCCCCATATAGAGCTGCTTCCCGATCTTCACTTAAATATATCACAAAACAAAAATATTGCACTGATTCTTCTCAAATTTTGTTTGTATATATTTTTGCAAAATACAAGAGACTTTACCAAACATGGTCAGGATCGGTCCATTTTTGGGTCTAGTCCCCATATAGATATAGCATCCGATATGAACTTTTTTATATCTGTAGCCGAAAAAATTAATAAAAATCCCACTCAAATTTGGTTAATGTTTATTTTCTATGTCCAGTTAGTTGGGCCTGAGAGATAGGGTCTCTAAACGCATGGTATAGGGTATCGTATAGTCGGTCTAGACCGACAATAATTTTCCTACTTGCTTTTAATTTGTTTCCTCAATTTATGAAACGTAGTTTCTTTATGTGTCTCATAACAATGTGAAATATTAATCCCTTTTACTTTTTTAACTACTACATCTGCTGTATGAAAATGCATATTGTTCAGTTGTAGTTTGTTCATACAAAAAGTTTTTATTCATTACACTAGGCACCAATCGTTATGTACATTTAGTGTTCTTATAGTTTTATAATACATTTTGGTCTGTTTAATTCGAAATGCGGAATAATAATATCTGTTATGAACAAGTTTGATTATTTCGACATCATCTGGTTACTGTGCTTATCAATAAAATGGCCATGAGTAAAACATATTTTTTTTCGGTATGTTAATATTGACTAACTTAATAAAATCGAATCCCCATAGGTGTGATATTTTTATTTAACTTGGTTCTTTTCAATGCATTTGGATTCTTTTTTGAAGACATAATTCAATGGCCGCATTTACTCGCCGAGGTAAAATGTACGCCATCCAACATTCACCGATATTGTTTCCAATCAGCAGTTTCTCCATCCCTGAAGAAAAATGGCTCAAAGATTATTTATGTGCAAACGCCGGCCCCAACAGTCACAGTTTGGCTGTGAAATGTTGTGGATTTTCAAATGCGGTAATGTTCTTAACCCCCCGCCACGGACTTTGGTCCTCGTCGGTCATCAACATTTTCTTCCAAAAGTCAGGTTCAGTGTCAACCATACGAGCGCAAAGTTTTTCGAGTCAGTTACACTTTATACGCAAACAAATTCAAATCATCCCTCAAAATGAGCTGCTGTTTTACTGACGCCAAAATAAAGAAATCATGTGAGTCCGAAAACAGAGGAGATGTGTAAACATCTATTAATTACATATTTTTTTATGGCACTCAAACAGAAAGCGTCATCTATGTGGCACTTATATCAAAGAAATGCAGGGGCTCTGCTAATATAAAAATATATATTATTATTTATTATTTCATCTGGTTAATTTTTAATTGTTCATTTTTAATTTTTCACTTTCAATTTTTCATTTTTCATTTTCCATTTTTAATTTTTTATTTTTCATTTTTCATTTTTCACTTTCAATTTTTCATTTTTCATTTTTCATTTTTTATTTTTAATTTTTCATCTTCATTTTTCATTTCTCATTTTTCATTTTTAATTTTTCATTTTTAATTTTTCATTTCTCATTTTTAATTTTTCATTTTCATTTTTAATTTTTAATTTTTCATTTTTCATTTTTCATTTTTAATTTTTCATTTTTCATTTTCCATTTTTAATTTTTCATTTTTTATTTTTCAGTTTTCATTTTTCACTTTCAATTTTTCATTTTTCATTTTTCATTTTTCATTTTTGATTTTTCATTTTTCATCTTCATTTTTCACTTCTCATTTTTCATTTTTAATTTTTCATTTTTAATTTTTCATTTTTCATTTTTCATTTTCCATTTTTCATTTTTCATTTGTCATTTTTCATTTTTCATTTTTCATTTTACATTTTTCATTTTTCATTTTTCATTTTTCATTTTTCATTTTTCATTTTTCATTTTTTATTTTCCATTTTTCATTTTTTATTTTTCATTTTTTTTTTTCATCTTCATTTTTCATTTTTTATTTTTCATTTTTAATTTTTCATCTTCATTTTTCATTTTTAATTTTTCATTTTTCATTTTTCATTTTTAATTTTTCATTTCTCATTTTTCATTATTCAGTTTTGATTTTTTATTTTTTATTTTTATACCCTATATCACTATGTGGTTTGGGTATAATGACTTTGTGCTGCTGTTTGTAACTACTAAAAATATTTTACCTAGACCCATCTTTCATTGTACTGATCGAATCAGAATCACTATCTGATTCGATTTAACGATGTCCGTCCGTCCGTCCGTCTGTGTGTCCATGTAAACCTTGTAATCAAACTGCAGGTCGCAAATATGAATATATTTTGATGAAATTTGGTATATAAGCTTTTATCGGCCATAGGATAAACGCTGTTGAAATTGGTGAGAATCGGTTCATGTTCAGACCTAGCCCCTATACAAATGACCCCTATGAAATCGACATAAATTGCCATAAGATCCAAATTGTCATATAGATCTTACTCAAATTGGGTTTGTATGCAATTATTACATCCATTAATGAGTAGTCCAAAAATTATCCCAATGGGACAACTCTTAGTCCCATGTAGAGCTTCTTACCGATCTTCACTTAAATCTATGAAAAAACAAAAATATTGCATTGATTCTTCTCAAATTTTGTTTGTATACATTTTTGCAAAATACAAGAGACTTTGCCAAACATGGTCAGGATCGGTCCATTTTTGGGCCTAGTCCCAATATAGATATAGCATCCGATATGAACTTTTTCATATCTGCAGCCAAAAAAAAATTAATAAAAATCCTACTCAAATTTGTTTTATGCTTATTTTCTAGTTGGGCCTAAGAAATAGGGTCTCTAAACGCATGGTATAGGGTATCGTATAGTCGATCTAGACCGACTATAATTTTCTTACTTGTTTATTTTTAATTTTTAATTTTTTTTTGTTTATTTTTAATTTTTTGTTTTTCGTTTTTAATTTAAAATTTTACGTTTTTAATTTTTCATTTTTCTTTTTTCAAAACGTTTTTATAACGCCATTCACTCCCTCATTTTATCTCCAAACACTTACTAATGAAATCGTGTCTTCATTTTATCTCCAAACACTTCCTAATCTTTTCACAAATACAATCGTACCTCACACCATTTTTGTCTTACCCTGTTTTTGTAATTGTATTGTATATTTTTATCCTCCTGAGCGCATAGATGTTTACACAACAAAAATAATTTTTTTCCGATCAAAATTTAAGTTTGCAAAAAATCTAAAATAACCTTAGCAGTGTTAAGTGTTACAAGGTCTTACAACTTGAAATTATTCGAAAAAAATATTTAAATTTTTTTTGTTCCATGTAAGAATTTTTTCAGACCATACGATATCCAAACAAGTCTTACTAATGACTACGATATTCCGTTATAGAATACTGCATAATTATTGCAGAATAAAAAATAAATACTACCACATGACTGAACATCCTGTGAATTTCTACTCTACTCTACCATGAATATTGCAACACTTAATAATTGGCTTTCATTTCATCGAGATTGATTGGAGATTCATAGTTTACTTCTACGATTTCAAAATTGATGTAATCAAACTGACAACAAAGCACTTCATACTATAATCGCACATCGAGATGGAACAAAATTGTAGCAGATAGTAAATTAATTCCTCTTTATGAAGCTGACTGCATTAAGCAAAATACACTCAGGTCTCGTTTTATGCGGATTTTTTTATGCGATTTCGAATTTTTATACTCTCCACACCACAGTGGCAGAGGGTAGATTTAGGTTTGTCATTCCGTTTGTAACTCTTCGAGGAACGAATTTCCGGCCCTATAAAGTATATTTATTCTTGATCCTTATCATAACTCGAGACGATATTACCTATGTCGGTCTGTTGGTTGAAATCACTGTCATTCACAAACTAAGTCATTCCCACCATGCTGGTGCTTAAAATGAAGCAAATCAAGCATCACTGTGCTGAGATAGGACCAAAACTTTGTAGACACCTCTAAAAAAACATAGTGTGTTTGTTGCAATATTTTATTGGTTGAACATAAATGTTGTACAACAACATTCACAGTTCAAAAAAATCAATCATAGCATGGAAAACGAAAAATGAAAGATGAAAAATTAAAAATTAAAAATTAAAAATTAAAAATTAAAAATTAAAAATTAAAAATTAAAAATTAAAAATGAAAAATGAAAAATGAAAAATGAAAAATGAAAAATGAAAAATGAAAAATGAAAAATGAAAAATGAAAAATGCAAAATGAAAAATGAAAAATGAAAAATGAAAAATGAAAAATGAAAAATGAAAAATGAAAAATGAAAAATGAAAAATGAAAAATGAAAAATGAAAAATGAAAACTGAAAAATGAAAAATGAAAAATGAAAAATGAAAAATGAAAAATGAAAAATGAAAAATGAAAAATGAAAAATGAAAAATGAAAAATGAAAAATGAAAAATGAAAAATAAAAAATGAAAAATGAAAAATGAAAAATGAAAAATGAAAAATAAAAAATGAAAATGAAAAATGAAAAATTAAAAATGAAAAATGAGAAATGAGAAAGAAAAAATGAAAAATAAAAAACGAAAAAAGAAAATGAAAAATAAAAATTTAAAAATGAAAAACGAAAAATGAAAAATAAAAATTTAAAAATGAAAAACGAAAAATGAAAAATGATAAACGAAAAATGAAAAACGAATTTGAAATATGAAAAATGATAAATGACAAAGGAAAAATGAAAAATTAAAAGTGAAAAATGAAAGATAAAAAATTAAAATGAGAAATGAAACGTAAAATGAAAAATTAAAAATGACAAATGAAATATTAAAATGAAAAATGGAAACTGAAAGAATGAAAAATGAAAAATGAAAATGAAAAGTGAAAAATGAAAAATGAAAACCGAAAGACGAAAAATGAAAAAAGAAAATGAAAAACGAAATGAAAATGAAAAATAAATACCGAAAAATATAAAATTAAAAATGAAAGATGAAAAATGAAAAATGAAAATGAAAATGAAAATGAAAATGAAAAATGAAAAATGAAAAATGAAAAATGAAAAATGAAAAATGAAAAATGAAAAATGAAAAATGAAAAATGAAAAATGAAAAATGAAAAATGAAAAATTAAAAATGAAAAATGAAAAATTAAAAATGAAAAATGAAAAATGAAAAATGAAAAATGAAAAATGAAAAATGAAAAATGAAAATAAAAATGAAAGTGAAAATGAAAAATTAAAATGGAAATGAAAAATGAAAAATGAAAAATGAAAAATGAAAAATGAAAAATGAAAAATGAAAAATGAAAAATGAAAAATGAAAAATGAAAAATGAAATGAAATATGAAAAATTAAAAATTAAAAAAAAAAAAATTAAAAATGGAAGATGGAAGATGAAAAATTAAAAATGAAAGCCGAAAAATGAAAATTGGGAAATGAAAAATGAAAAACGAAAATGCAAAATGAGAAATGAAAAATTAAAAATGGAAGATGAAAATAGAAAAAGAAAAAATTGAAAAATGAGAAATGAAAAACGAAAAATGAAAAATGGAAAATGTTTTTTACAACAAGAAATTATATTAGAAACTGGCCAACAAGAAAAGCAATTAACTTTAAATTTAATTTGTATTCAAAATTAAAACTGCAGTACCGACAACAGTTTTAATGTGGTAGCCGTACACAATATTGGTTATAATATTGAGTTTAATTTGCGGGTGGAGGGTATTAAAGATTCGGCGCAGCCGAATTTAACACTATTACTTGTTTTAAACTATTTTACATATGTATGTATTTTCTTATTGTATTTTTGCAAGCTAATAAAACATTTGTAGTGTGAGTAGTCCCCTTTATAGATTTTTTTTGTACCCGAAAATAAAATATACATTTAAATAAAATAAACATTTTTGGAGAGTTTGTAGAAAAAATAAGAGAAAAAGACAAACAATTTCGTTAGAAACATATATTTAACTTTTAGGTAAAAATAAAATTGGGGAAAGATATTTACTAGAGCTATAAAAAAAAATTACGAGGTATCTTTCTGGCACACAATTAAGTGAAAAATATTCACCATACTCAAAAGACACGGTTCTAGAAAAAGTTGACAAAACCATAATGATATGAATTGAGGACTTAACCAAGAAAGAAATTCCCGTAAGTGGATATTTGATAATAGAAAAGGCCCTAATGTTTTACGAGAAGCATAAGTCATTGGAGTATTCTATGTCCAGTACAGTATGACTTGAAAAATTTTTGAAAATTTTTGATAATGCCACCTTTTTTTTGGAAGAAAATGACAAGTAGAACTTATATCTGTGGACTTAAAGCATGCAAAGATAGGGTAACATTTTTATGTTCAGCAATGCATCAGCGGATCGAATGTTACAGCACCTGCAGGTAAATTGATTTTTGAGACCACGTGTACTTAAGAGGAAGGATATTCAAAAACTTCCAGTTAATTGGATGGCTAACACTAAGCATGTTATTACTATTTTTGAATTTATGCGGTTTTTTTCAAATTTCGGAACGTATGCCTAGTTTTTGTATTGTAGACTTTCTATGGAACACATCCACAGCATAAAATGAGACTTGAGTGTATATGAACATTATTTGTATTAATTTCCCTTATTGTACTTCTGTTTCTTAACAGCTCATTCGCTGATGATTAATAATTCTCGTAGTCTCATCTCAGCACTAGAGAGTCTTGCTATGAATAAATTAATTTTATTATTATGCAAATTTCTTTTTTTGTTTGCATCCTTCGTCAAGCACGTTCTTTGAATATAATGAAGTATTTATTTCATCATAGAAATATTAATAAATATATTTTACAATATGTCAAGAATGATTGTAGCATTATTTATACGAGTTATTAACAAAAGCAGACAACAAACAAGTGAAATCTTTATAAACGGTTGTATTGAAAGTAATATTGTCCTTCATACAATTATGGCCAATTAAAATTAGAGAATATTTTGCAGAAAGAGCTTTTCCAAAATTTTAAATTAAATAATATAATGGCATCTTTCTTCACATTTATGTTACAAAATGCATATAACTCCATAAAGTGAAATATGGCTATGAAGTAAAAAATATGTACATATATAAAAAAAAGAATTAAAACAATTTAATTACCAGAGCAACAATCATACGGTGCGAGGGGGGGGGGGGGGGGTAAAAATTCCAAGTGATGGTGAAAGTATTAGGCCAGTATAGTAAAACCGTGATTTGGAATTTCTCACTCCCCAATAATAAAATTATATGAAATTTTATTTTAATTCTAATACTCGTATATTTTAAAACACAAAAAAAAAAAAATCTTAATCTATAATATTAATAGGCAAGGCGATTTCTTGTGACCGATGTAAGTTTCACAGTTTTACCCCGCTTTTGACAATAAATTTATTATTTGCAAGGTATTTCTTTTTAGCTGTTACCCAGATTTACAGATTTTCATCGTCTGGAATATTTTTGGAGTTATGATCGTTTAAAGTTGCTACTAACACATAACATAAAATTATACAATGCTTGTGTTAATGTGTTGAGTTTGTGTTCTTCGTTTAAAATGATTTGAATTGTGAAGCATACCTTTAGGATCTTTATTAAATGAAAATATAATTTCCTAGAATTTGCACCCGAATTTCGAGTGCTGGAATCTGCTAGTTCTTATAAAAGTACTTACAGCAGCACAGTTCCTTTGGCCAATAAAATTATTTATACAAATTATTAAAGTAGTTCAAATTGAGGCAGCTGAATTACTCGTGTCATATCCTAAATATTGGTGATTACAATAACAAATTCTATTATAACAAAATATATTAAAACTGTAGAGATTCAGACTCTTTATGGTAATAAATAGGGATAAAGCCGGACGAATCCGTCCAAGCTGTCCAATAATTATTATTATTTGAGTAAATTATATTTCGAGTTACGAACAGACGGACAAGCGTCCAAATCGACAACAATTTTATAATTATTAAATTTATTTAGTTATTTTTTATTATTTTTAATTTTATGCAATAAACACAAAGGCTTTTGTATTTCTTACAAGATGTTCATTATTCAATAAATCAGCAAATCCAAGTCAGAGTGAAAGTACTAAGTCAGAATAATAAAACCTCCAAGGGGTTTGGCGTTTTCAGGCCAAACTTTATGTGAATTAGGATACTCAAATAATAAAGTAATTAACTTGCAAGGGAAGAAACTTATAGAATTAATAGATAAATTTGGTGGCATTGTGCTTAATGGAAAGACTGGTAAGGATGTTTTTTTTTTTTTTTTTTTTTTTTTTTTTTTTTTTTTTTTTTTTTTTTTTTATTAAGTCTATGGTAAAACCTTACAGACTGTTAAGTATAATACAGAGAAAAAAAAATATAATATATACAAATCCTTAAATCAAAAATTTGAGATTATGTATTTAAAAATAATATAATATTGCGTTTAATAATATCATCATTTAAAGAAAAATCAATTAAATTGTATAGATCATTGAAATCATGGCAAATTCTTCTAAATGGATCAGCAGATTGGGATAAACAGTGGAGTGTAAAAACGTGTTGACCGTGCCGGAACGTTCATGGAAATGTTGTCCATAAGAAAGTTTGAGCATATGTCGCCTCGAATTAAGTTAAATAAAAACATAACATTAAGCATTGTTTGGGATTTGTATTAGAATATTCTGATTTGGGCTTTCAAGGTCATGTATTTCCTTAAATGTAAATAAAAGATTAATTTATTTCATTTTTTATCCAACGTTTCTCTGGTATTTTCCAGCTTCATCAGGGATAATATTTATTAAATAAATAATCTTTGGTCAATCTTTACATTTAATTTTCAAAAACATATAATTTCTTTTTATACACCACGACATAAAAACACAAAAAATAAATTAAAAATAATAAATGCAAAGATAAAAATTAAATATCACAGTAAAATCTATAAACTAAGTATCACAGTTGGAGTTAGAAACTAAACTCTTAAGCATTAAGCATTGTCCTTCGGCTTTTTAAAGACGGCAGTTTATTTTGAGAAAGTCTAATTGTATATGATGGCAGATTGACAAAACTTGGATAAGAACGTGTTAAGCAGAAAAGGAGAAATTGCTTCTGGACCGATTCAATTTTGGCACTGCGAATATTAGATATTGGACCCGAATAACAGACCCGAATTCTAAAATTGGTCTTACTAGGGAGATGTATAGTTGTTTGGTAACTGTAGGGTCATTGAATTCCTTTGCCCATCTTTTAATGAAGGCCAGTACACCACGTGCTTTAATAATTATCATCGAAATGTGTTGAACAAACTCTAATTTGGCATCTAAAAGAACACCCAGATACAGGATTTTATTTACTTGCTCCAACTGGTAATCTCCAAATTTGTAACAACCAAATTCACCTAATTTTCTAGTAAAGTGCATGTGTTTGCATTTTTTTAAAACTTAATTCCATTAAATTTATGTGGCACCATCTATAAAAATTATTTAGATCATGTTGTAGGTGAATTTGTTCACAATAATTCTTATAGCTTAAGAAAATCTTGACATCATCAGCATACATAAGAACATTTGAGGCTTTTATTATACTTGGTAGATCATTTATAAAAAGAGTAAATAAAATTGGTCCAAGATGACTTCCTTGAGGCACACCAGATTTAACTATAATATTCTTTGAAGTAGTATTATTAAAATAAACACGTTGATTTCTGTTGATCAAGTAAGATTTTATCCAGCTTATGCTGTTTGCTGTAAAGCCCATCAAATATAATTTTTTGAGTAAAAGATCATGATTTACTTTATCGAAAGCTTTACTGAAGTCAGTATAAATAACGTCGGTATGTAGCCCATTGACGAAACCCCGATTTACCAAAGTTGTAAGTTGTAAAATATTAGTTGAAATAGAGCACCCCTTACGAAAACCATGTTGTGAGTGTGATATTATAGAAGAAACCTGATGACAGAGATTATCCGTTAAACATTTTTCAAATAGTTTGGGAATAGCACAAAGCTTAGCTATGCCTCTATAGTTAGCTACATTTGATTTGTTTCCAGATTTAAATAAAGGAATAATATATGAATCTTTCCATAATGTAGGAAAATGCCTATGTTTAATGGATGAATTAAATAAAATGCATAATGGAACAGCCAAAGTTTGGGCGCAGTTGATTAAAATGCAGCTAGGAATACCGTCAGGTCCTCCGTTAGTTGAACTCTTGAATGTTTTTAAGTTATTTTTGATATCCGAAGTCTTTATAAAAGGAAATGAAATTGATTGATGTTCCATAACTGGAAATGGATATATGTTTGAAATGTCATATTGAACATCAGAGTAAGTTGTGCTAAAAAAATCAGCAAACATATCGCTAATAACTACATCATCACGGGATTCACGATTAAGATACTTCATTTCAGTTGGATATCCAGTAGATTTCCTTTTAGAGTTTACAAATTTATAAAATGATTTTGGATCTCTCTTCAAATTTATTTTCATAGTTTCCATGTAATTCTTATAAAGTTTTGTATTTAGAATATTATACTCTGCACGTGTAACTGAATATTTCGTATAATCAGATAAAAGACCAGACACTTTATATTTTTTGTGTCGTTTATTTTTTAAGTTTTTAAGACTCGACAATTGTTTTGTGCTCCAAGGAGGGCCAGAGTGGTTGCAAACAGTAAACTTCGGGATGCATTCATTCATATAAAATAGAACAGTTTCGTAGAATAACTTGATCGTTGTATCGATTGATGTGGGAGAACCAGATGTAATAGATAATAATTGGAGCCAATCAGTATTACTGAAGTAATAATTTAAATCGTTGTAATTTGCTCTTTTGAAACAAAAAACTTTTAAGTTATTTGATTTACACTTTGAAACAAATGGCAAATTCAAGTTTATTTCAATGGTAGGATGGTAACGATCTTCTGGTAAAGTAACAGGATCTGCGCGAGATAAAGAGTAGTTTATTGGCTCATTAACATAAATTAAGTCTAAAATCCTTTCATGATCATTATGAACACCATTAATTTGAAAAAGACACAAGTCCGATAAATTATTTATGAAATTATCGTTATCTTCATTTGACACCGTAGGAGTGTAGTAAAAAGAATCAATTAAAAATGTCCATGATATTAACGGCAGATTAAAGTCTCCAAAAACAAGTATAGAATCTTCAGAGTTAGCCTTTGTTACAACTGATTTTATTGATTCAAAATGTTCATTATAAATCGATTGATCAGATTCGGGAGGTATGTAGGAGCAAGTAATAAAAACTTTTTTTTGATTTAGTTTTAACATAACACCAATAATTTCAATATTCGGTAAAGAATCAAGACGTATTTCTTCAGATGATAGTTGACAGGAGACAGCAATTAGAACACCACCACCAATTGTTTTAGTTTCTCTGTCAAGGCGAATACAGCCTTTGTGCTAATATGGGTAGCTCATTGTCAGAAGACAACACTTATTTGTAAACAAATTGCGTTATTTAACAGATAGAGGCAAATATGTGAAGTTGTGTGATTTTCTATTGCATTACAGCACCTTGTTGAATAACACCACAAATATCCATACAAACAGCTGGTCAATTCCGTATTTCACTGATGCCATTTTAGACTCACCGTTTCAATTTTGTGAAATTGCATCTCTAATTAAAGCTTTAAAACTAAATAAAGCTCCTGAAGAAGATATTATTACAAAATATTTTTGCAGGAAAAAATACCTTCCCGTTTTAGAAAATCAATTTTGATACCGCTTCTCAAAAAAGGAGATGAAAACCAGCCAACAAATTATCATGGGTTATCCCTAATTAATACTCTGTGTAAAGTCTTCAATACGATATTGTTAAACAGATTAACAGAATGGGTTGAATATAATAACGTGTGACGGTGATCTGTTTTGCTCTTTACTGTAGCCAAAGAATTTCTGGTACAAGCAGAAATAAGAAAGAAGGAAAAAATATAATAACCTTGATCTTGAAATATTTTCAAGTTCAAGTATGTACATGTAAACAACAGCTTATATGGTAATATGTTGATTGACATTTTTTTTTGGTTCTATTTTTGGCAAACTGATTTATGGCGCGAATTTTTTTGTCTCTTCATTGTTTTGTATTAAATCATGATTATTCATGTATGTATGGGTCAACTACAACTTGCAATCCTTCTTGTTCTCCCACTTGGTTTTCAGCTATTGGTATTAGCCTACCCCTTCGTTCACTCAGTAATCTCACTTACTCTCTCTCCTTTTAATATGAGTTGGTATTTTTTTACGAAAAGAGTGAGATTATGAACGAAGGTCTGTATATCTATGCGTATTATGGATAACGAGATAAAATGTTCCATAATGATATACATAGGCTATTCAATGAGTGGTTGAGCGTAGTGAATACAAAACATGTTTTAGCTGGAGATGAATGAATGAGTGATGATAGGTATAATGTGAAGAAAAGAATTTTGATGAGGGAGTTGAAGTTTTGTTTTGGAAGAACAAGGTTGAGGAAAAACCTGAAATTAAAATTAATAATTTAAAATGTAGTTTTAAGAAAGAAAGTAAAAATAAAATGTAGAGTTAAGTGCAGTTTAAAATTAGTGTAAAAGTTAAACAAAAACAAATAAAATAAATTAAAGATTAAAATTAAAAATTAATGTTTTTAAAGTTTAAAGAAATATAAAATTAAATTTAAGAACAGAAAAGGAGTTGAATTTTGAATGTTGAAATGAACAGGTTGAGGAAAAACCTTACTTAAAAATTAAAAATGTAGTCTTAAAATTAAAAAAAAAATATATTTATAATTTAAAATAAGTAAAGTTTAAAATAAATTTTATAAGTAAAGTTTAAGTGGATAATAAAAGTAAAGTTAAAAAAATAAAGTTTTACGAAAGTTTGAAATAGCAATTAAAATAAAGACCCAAGAAAACTATAGAACTAAAAATTAAAGAAATAAGAAAAGACATAAAAGAAAAATATGTAAATTTAAAATAAAGTAATGTGAAATTAAAATTAAATTAAAGTAAAATTAAGAAAAGTAAAGTTTTAAAATAATCCCTAAGATAATAAATTCGACAGTGAACCTAGATGTATTGAATAAAATAAATTAATGAGATTAATTAATGAAAATAATGTAAAGTAAAAAAAATTTATTTAAAACTTGCCGATACAAACAGATTGGGGGATGGTGATAAAGCCCAATATATTAAAAATTTCGGCACAACTATATATTCTACAACTATTTCATCGTTGTCAGCCTTCTCCAAAGTTAATTAAAAAAAAAAAGTTTTCATCATTTATTTCTATACATTAAATATGCCAGTAAAAAAAAAAAAAAGAGAAAAGCGTATTGCGAATCACAACCACGGCGTCCGGCGGCAGCAGCTTCATCGGTACCTCATCAACACCAGCAATAAGGCGGTAAATCTACTTTATACATATACATAAATTAAAAATTTTCCTATATATACATAAATTAATAATTTTCCTATATATATAAATTAAAATTTTTTGCTAAATATAAATTAAAAATTTTTGCTAAATATAAATTAAAAATTTAGGCTAAATATAAATTAAAAATTTTTGCTATAAATAAATTAATATTTTATAACATTATATATGTATGTAAGTAAAATACAGTGGAACATAAAAATTTGTCACCACTACCTTAAATTAAAACAAAATCTCTTGGAAATGAGAATTTTATTTTTCAACTTACCGTTAAGTAAAATTACTTTAAAATTCAACTATACGCTTTTACAATGAAATTAAAAATTTTATAAATCTACAAATTAAAATCTCGCTAAGATGTAATTTTTTATGTAACCAAAATTCCTTTTAGAGGTTAAACAAAAATTTTTCCAAAATGTAAATAAATTTTCTAAAATTTAAATACAATATTTTTATGATATAAAATTGGACTAAAACGTTAATAAAAAAAAATTTGCCTAGATATGAAATTGTCTAAAATTTAAATTTTCCTAAATTTAAAAATTTTTCCTAAAATTGAATTTTTCTAATTTTAAAATTTTTCTAAAATTAAAAATCTTTAAAAAAAAAAAAAAATAAAAATAAGTTTTTTTTTTCAAAATTTTTCCTAAAATTGAAAATTTTCCTAAAATTAAAAAAAAAAAAAAATGTTTTCCTAAATTTAAAAATTTTCTAAAAAGTAAAATTTTGCTAAAATATAAAAAAAAAAGATTAAATAAGTTTTGCTAAATATGTATAATTTAAATTTTGAAACCTTAAATGAAGGTTAAATAAACCGTTTTTTTTTAAACCCAATGTAGAAAACCAAAGCCAAACCAAATCTTATCATTGTGTGGGTTACCTCCAAGTAAGATGGAGTCGAGGTAACATGGTAGGGAGGGCAAAAGGGGCAGAACACCTCGTCCCCAATCCCAAGGTAAGTATGGCCATCCGTCCCATTTAGCGTCCGTTCTTTTGACAGTTGTTTTTTTTAAATCGCACGTGAAAATCTGTAGTGCGGTTTCCCTGGGCCTGAGCAAGACCCCACCCATCCGGCGAGCTAGGCCCCTACGCCAGCACGTGCGACCAGCAAAGACTCAGGGAAACGGAAGCGGATCTTCCAACAAACGCCGCACCATTACAAACGTTCTGAACGAATACCTATCCGGATTTAGAAAGCACTTCTCAACGGTGGACAATATCTTAAATATTGAAAAAACTATAATCAATTTAAACAAATTGAATGGTAGAAATACTTTATGCATTCTTCATTGATTTTCGTGTGATTTTGATATGATTCCTAGAAATGGCTTATTTTACAAACTATCTTGGTTGGGACTATCATCTAAAATAATAAGAATTTTACAGTACTCATACTAAAACACTGAAAGCCGTATTTGGCATGGCAGCTCGTTTTCTGAACCGTTTTCTGTAAAGCTTGGTGTAAAGCGAGGGCGTATCTTAAGCCCTGTACTGTTCTCGTTGTATGTTAATGATCTCGCTGATGTAGTACCAAATGGTGTAAATGTGGCAGATACTAATATTAAAGTTTTGCTCTATGCAGATGATATTCTGTTAATAGCGGACTCTCAAACCAAATTATAAGAAATAATCGTAATAAATTCTGTTTTCTTATTGCATGACATGGTGGTTGAAAGTTAATTTGGATAAATCAAAAATCATTGTATTTCGCTCTGGCTCGAGAATATCCACAAATCTAAGCTGGTAATTTGGTGATGCCAGCATCGAAATCGCCAACAGCTACAAGTATCTGGGCAATGACATTAATTATAATTTGCCATTTAAAGAACATTTTAATAATAAATTAGCTGCCTCAAAACTTGCAATAAACTCCACATCAAAATACTTAAATCATCTAAAAATTTCAAAAGACAATAAGCTTAAAATATTTCATGCTGCTTCTAGATCAATCATGTTGTACTCTGCTCAGGTTTGGGGTTATCAAAAATATGATGAAGTAGAGAAGCTGTTCAGATTTTTTATATAAAAAAAAAAATATTATATCTATCTACTACAACACCAAACTATATGTTATATCTTGAAACTGGATTAAACTCTTTCTACGTCTCAATTCTTAGACTACACTTTTGTTACATTAACAAAGTACTCAACATGAACCATCACCACCTTCCGCGTATTTTAGCTGAAGCAATCATAGCCAAAGGAATGGACTATTTTACAACAAAATCTTAACTTTACACTTCTTGCTAAAAATTATTCGGCCCGTGTCACAAGCCTGTTGTAGGATTAAATTATTAATCCTTTATGGCAACTCTGTCATATATACTTATATTATAAGTAGTTGATAACCAGAATAACCTAAAATTAATTTTTACTCAATAAATGTGCGTCATAAGAACAAGTAGTCTTTTTCATTAAATCATATAATCAAGCTTAATTGTAAAAGCGAGCGCAAGGTCCTACAGAAACAGTCTAGTTTATAAATGCACAATATGTAATTTAGACATAGCTGAAAATACATTCCACTTTCTAGGCGTATGCCCAATATATAACGGGTTTAGACTGCAATATTTTGGCAAAACTCAATGATGTTATAAATATTCTAAATGTTTCTAATTTTTACAACTTATATAACTTATATTTAGAAATTTACTTAAATTATAGAAAATAAATAATAAATGCATTTGTTTTTTAATTCCAATAACGTTAATATATTTTAAAATTAAGAAGAAAATGAATTGTATTAATAGTACCAGCAATCTGCCAATCTGCCACATCTAGATATTAATAATATTGTAAATAATATGGATAATGTAAATACAACTTTAATATGTAAATAAAATAATATCTATTGATTAAATAAAAAATATAGCTAAAGAATAATTGATGATTTCTCATTTAATTCTTCTGAAAAATAATAGCTAGATCCTATATAAATAATTTTTTGTTAATATATTCATGTAAGAAATCAAGTTTGAATAATTTTAATGAATGCAAATTTTTCCCCGTTTTAAAAAACTCATTTCACGCCAATAACTCGTAAATAACACCAAATTTCTGGCCAACAGCAACTGAAAAAATAAAGCCAAAGGCAATTCACGTAGCACTGAAACACGTAATTTTTATTTCGAAATACAATTTCTCTTTGTAAAATAACGCCTTTACTCGAGTTCTACAAATCGTAATTGTTAAGAGTGTTAAATTCGGCTGTGCCGAATTTTTTGATACCGTCCACCTGCGCCTTAAACTCAATATTATAAAGGGTCCGCCAAATAACTTTTTTTTTTTGAAAATGCTATAAAAAAAAAAACTACCGAATATTATCTCTTTTTTTATTTGAAAGTACAATCCTTCCGGTTAATAACGGAAAATAACTTCATTCAAATGGCTGCCTCGGCTGGCCATGCAGTAGCCTACACGATCGGTGCAATTTTTAAGCACATTATCGATTGTGTGCAGCTGTATTTCACCAATGGCTTCACGAATATTGTCCTTTAAATCGTCAATTGTCCCTGGCTTGTTGGCGTAACACTTATCTTTGAGGGCACCCCACAAATAATAGTCCAACGGCGTCAAATCGCAGCTCCGAGGTGGCCAAACGACATCAGCTCTGCGGCTGATAATGCGATCTTCAAAAACAGGGCGCAAAACATCGAGTGTAGCTTCGGCTGTGTGGCACGTAGCGCCGTTCTGTTGAAACCAAATGTTGCCAATATTCTCCTCTTCAATCTTTGTGAACAAAAATTCGTTCAACATGGCCCGATAACGATCGCCATTGACTGTAACGGCCACTCCTTGCTCATTTTCGAAGAAAAAAGGCCCAATTATGCCTCTGGACCAAAATCCGCACCAAACAGTAACTCGTTTTGGGTGTATCGCCTTTTCAATGTATGCGTGCGGGTTTTCTGTGCCCCAAATGCGACAATATTGCTTGTTTACATACCCGCCAAGATCAAAATGAGCTTCATCTGAAAAGATGATTTTTTTTTGGCAAAATCGGCATCTTCTGTATGTCGATCGCAGGCCCACTTAGCGAAGCGAAAACGCATTGGATGGTCAGTTGGCGTCAACTCCTGAACCAATTGGACTTTGTATGATGTCATACCAAGGTCTTTATGCCAAATTCGTCTCAATGATGCCTCCGAAATGTTCAATTCTTGAGAACGACGGTGAATTGATGTTGATGGCGCTTCACGCACACTTTCTGCCACAGCAGCAATATTCTCGGGTATACGCACTGTTTTTGGCTTTTCACGCTTTGGTTTATCGATGAGGATGCCAGTTACTTTCACTTTTTTCACAAGATAACAAACATACGGAGCTGACGGTGCTTCTCTTCTTCTAAAATCCGTACGCAATTTTCGCACACATTCTGCAACATTACCATGATTTTCAAAGTAATGTCGCAATATTTCCCAGCGTTGTTCAAGCGTATGCACAACCATATTCGTTCAGCGGAAGGATAAAACTAATTATCTGTTCAAACAGACATGAGCTAAGTGTTACCATTCACGAAATAAGCACTAGTTGAAAAAAAAAACGTTAAATGGCGGACCCTTTATATGTTGAGTATGGCTGCCACTTGAAATTGTTAATATTAATTTTTTCAATTTTAATTTTTCATTTTTCTTTTTTAATTTTTCATTTTCTTTTCATTTTTAATTTTCCGTTTTTATTTTTTCAATTTTCATTTCCAATTTTCATTTTTCATTATTCATTCTTCATTTTTCATTTTCTTTTTTAATTTTTCAATTTTCATTTTTCATTTTTAATTTTTAATTTTTCAGTTATAATTTTTAATTTTTCTTTTCATTTTTGTTTTTTAATTTTCAATTTTCATTTTGAATTTTCCATTTTTAATTTTTCAATTTTCATTTTTCATTTTTCGTTTTTCGTTTTTAATTTTTCATTTTTAATTTTTTATTTTTCATTTTGCATTTTTCGTTTTTCATTTTTCATTTTACATTTTTAATTTTTCAATTTTCATTTTTCACTCTTCACTTTTCATTTTTTCATTTTATGTTCTTGTTTTAATTTTTAATTTTTTCATTATTCAGTCTTCATTTTTTTCACTTTTCATTTTTCGTTTTTCGTTTTTAATTTTTCATTTTGCATTTTTCATTTTTCATATTTCATTGTTCATTTTTCATTTTTCATTTTTCATATTTCGTTTTTAATTTTTCATTTTTAATTTTTTATTTTTCATTTTTCATTTTGCATTTTTCGTTTTTCATTTTTCATTTTACATTTTTAATTTTTCAATTTTCATTTTTCACTCTTCACTCTTCACTTTTCATTTTTTCATTTTATGTTCTTGTTTTAATTTTTAATTTTTTCATAATTCAGTCTTCATTTTTTTCACTTTTCATTTTTCGTTTTTCGTTTTTAATTTTTCATTTTGCATTTTTCATTCTTCATTTTTCATTTTTCATTTTTTATTTTTTATTTTTCATTTTTCATTTTTCATTTTTCATTTTTCATTTTTCATTTTTCATTTTTCATTTTTCATTTTTCATTTTTCATTTTTCATTTTTCATTTTTCATTTTTCATTTTTCATTTTTCATTTTTCATTTTTCATTTTTCATTTTTCATTTTTCATTTTTCATTTTTCATTTTTCATTTTTCATTTTTCATTTTTCATTTTTCATTTTTCATTTTTGATTTTTCATTTTTCATTTTTCATTTTTCATTTTTCATTTTTCATTTTTCATTTTTCATTTTTCATTTTTCATTTTTCATTTTTCATTTTTCATTTTTCATTTTTCATTTTTCATTTTTCATTTTTCATTTTGCATTTTTCATTTTTCAATTTTCATTTTTCATATTTCGTTTTTCGTTTTTAATTTTTCATTTTTAATTTTTTATTTTTCATTTTTCATTTTGCATTTTTCGTTTTTCATTTTTCATATTTCGTTTTTCGTTTTTAATTTTTCATTTTTAATTTTTTATTTTTCATTTTTCATTTTTCATTTTTCATTTTTCATTTTGCATTTTTCGTTTTTCATTTTTCATTTTACATTTTTCGTTTTTCATTTTTCATTTTACATGTTTAATTTTTCAATTTTCATTTTTCACTCTTCACTTTTCATTTTTTCATTTTATGTTATTGTTTTAATTTTTAATTTAAAATTTTTTCATTATTCATTCTTCTTTTTTTCACTTTTCATTTTTCGTTTTTAATTTTTCATTTTGCATTTTTCATTTTTCATTTTTCATTTTTCATTTTTCATTTTTCATTTTTAATTTTTAATTTTTCGTTTTTCAGTTTTCATTTTTCATTTTTCATTTTTCATTTTTCATTTTTAATTTTTCATTTTTCATTTTTAATTTTTAATTTTTCATTTTACATTTTTAATTTTTCAATTTTCATTTTTCACTTTTCATTTTTCGTTTTTAACCCTTATGTTTACACCACTTTAATTTGTCACATTCATAACACCAGGGTCTGGCCAGACCCGGCACATAATAACAGTAATAATATCTCAGGAATTACTTAATAAAAAAAACTTAAAGAAAACATTGAATTTACTCTTGGAGCTCCTCATTTATGCATGAGAAACATGTATAGGCGGATTTTGAGTGTTTCTGACATACGGGTTTTGCGACGCATCTTATCACATGTATTACATTATTTACAGTCTCGTCGCTTCTCCATAACTTTAGCTCCGCTTGAAGTAGTAACATTTGTTGTAGCTGTCCGAAAAATCAAAAAGAAACAAATCTGTGATATGCAATAGAGATATTAGATATAAAAACTTACCAATAAAGTTCGGCCGAGGAATTATTCAATAGCTGATCGACTGGAGAACTGCTTTATGACTTGTGGATTGGTGCAACGTTTCTCTATTTCAGGGCGAACTAGTGATTCAGATAGAGAAAACAGGAAATTTCTGCGAGCATCTGTATTTTTGAGGCCATCTTCTTCTTTACAAATTATGTAACTTGCCAATGCCATAACATCTATCAAAAAAAATCCAAACTCCATCTTTTTGTGCGCCTTTTAGTGGTATAATGCCCCAACATTTGGTTCATTGCATCGACACCACATTTGTTTTTATTATAATATATAATTGCTTCCGGTTTCTTTAGTACGCCAACCACATTCTTATTATAATGAACAGTGGATAGAAGATTAACAATTTTTTTTTTTCGGAACATATGAGGATATAGCAATATCATTTTCAAAAAATCGAAATTGGGAGGAAAGAATTGGCCGGGAGCTGTGTTTTTTCATTTCATGTGGAATACACGTGTTATTACTCCGAACAGTACCAACAAACCCCAAACCAAGCTAATCGCATCATTTCCGTTTCACCTTGGTTTGTAGCGCGGTTTCCATTTGCATTTTTACCAGTGTATATATTACCGCGTAGTGGGTAATGAGTCTTGGCATCACACGCCCACCTAATTTTAATGCCATACCTAGCTGGCTTTGAATGGAAATAATTGTTCATCAAATGTGATGTTGCCATGTGGTCGATAATTTTTTCCAGGTTCTCATTTAGGATGTTCGAAATGTCACTAATTGGTGTAGCCTTATCAGTTTGGGCACGAAATGCACGCGAGCGGCTGTCATCAAATCGGATATAACGCAATAAAGAGAGGAAGCGATGGTACGACATTGTCGCTTTAAAAATTGGTAGACTTGTTGTTTTCCAGAGGACAGATGCATGCTTCATATTGTTATGGCTTACACCATGAAAGCATCTAACTCTAAATGTCTTCCGTACTTTGTTCTTGTCTGGGTTATTTTTTTTCCACTTAGATATCGAATCGTTGGCATACCGATTTGTTGCATTTAAAACAATATATGTGATGTTGGGGGGTAAAAAGTTTCTTAAATAGTTCAAGTGCGGCTGCAGGTGACACTTTGCTCCATTTTGTGCCAACGTTTCCGTAAAAAGTTCGGTCTATGTCATTTCCCCTGACTGCACTTGGACTTGGCCGAATATCATCTTCAGATTCAACGCTGTCATAGTTCTCCTCTATCTTCAGTCCTTGTTCCTGCTCAATATCGGAAGTTTCATCGTCATCCGGCACATAATCAGCATCACCACCATCTTCGGGAATAACAGGTTCAAATCCTTCTTCCATTTCCCTTTCCCGCTCAAGATAATTGGCTAAAGCAGTAGCAACTCATTCGCAAAATGTTGGGTCAAAACGTGAATACGTCTGATAGACTAAATCAACTATTCCTTCATTATTTCTTTCCATTTTTATGAAAAAAAAATCAGCAAATTACAAATTATGCACAACCAATTTGAATTACAATTTCGAATGAACTGATTGTTTTCATTTTAGCTCATACTTACTATAGTTCAAATAAATGTTCTTGCAGTTCACAGCTTACTTAATTTTTGCAGTTCAAAAAGTAAAATTATTGAAAAGCCAAGTTTACTTGGTTTTTGAAAATCTGAATAAAAAGTGCCAATACCTATTAAAATATTAAGAAAATATTACGGGTCTGGCCAGACCCGGGTGTTACGAATATGACTAGAGTTTGAAAAACCATAAAATGTATACCCCCTATCCAAAAAAAAAAAACAAAACTTGAAATGTGCACTTATCTATTCTAAATGTATCCTTGAGGATATCATGGAATATCATAGCTTCTTAAGAAATATAAAAAATACATGAAGAAAAACAAACAGGGCTTGGCTAGACCCTGGTGTAAACATAAGGGTTAATTTTTCATTTTTAATTTTTCATTTTCCATTTTCCATTTTTCATTTGTCATTTTCCATTTTCCATTTTCCGTTTTCCATTTTTCATTTGTCATTTTAGTTTTTTCTTTTTCATTAGGGATTATATTTTTTCTTTCATATTGGCGATTCTTTTAATTATGTCGTGATAACGTTAAAAAAATATGTGGCACTACTACTAACATAGCTTATGGTGGTTGATTTTGTTGGTATAATTGCATCATGTTGTACAACAAACACACTGGGTTGTTTGTTTCTTTTAGAGGTGTCTACAAATTTTTGTTCATATCTTACCTCAATGACTTCCAATTTGCTACAGGTTGAACGCCAACCTGGTGGGAGTAATGGCAAATAATAATGTCGTAATTTTATATAGGTAGTGGTTTATTTCGTGAATGATCGTGATTTCAATAGACAGACGGACAGACGGACAGACGGACATCGCTATATCGTCTCGAGCTGTGATAGGGATCAAGAATATATATACCTTATGGGGTTGGAAATTAGATTTTCGAAGAGTTGCAAACGCAATGACAAACCTATACATACCCTCTGGCACTATACGTTACACATGTTTAACGTAGTTAATCACTTTTAAAATTTTGCCTAGTGCATCATGTTTCTCTCGCTTCTGTTCTATACGTGATTTGAACCTAAGGTTTTTCACTGGTCTTTTGCAGTAAAACCGCTTTTAAGCTGCACACTTTCACTTGCACCATTTTTCGCTTTCAATTGAATGCTTAGACCTGAAAAACTAAGCAAACCTGAGATTTCCAAACTCTTTCGAGGTTTTACTTTACATTCTTCTTTTCTTTTTTTTTTGACATTGATAAAATATTTGAAAATATTTTAAAAAAGAAAGGAGCTGTTTCTCAATCCAATGCGCTTGATTCTGAAAAAAAATTTAAATGTCTTTTTCTGTATTTATTTGATATTTGAGGAATACTATCTCAATGTCTTCCCATTAGCTATTTATTCGTAATAAATTTAATATTTACACAAACATTAGTTTTATTGTTCCGATAAACAATTCAATTTATATAAATTTGCAGTTAGCATTCTTTGTATTGTTGGTACGTATCTTTTTCTGCATGTCTTCACAGATTTTCATTAAAAATTCATGTTAAAATTCTGCATATTTCTTTACTTTTGAATAATTTATAGAATCATTATGTACTTCAACTTGAATATCATCAACGTCGGCATCAACCACATCGTGTTTTATAAACAATAATGGAAGAAGACGCACATTTGTTTGCCAACCAACACAAAAACATCAGCAGAAAATGGAATAACAACAAATAGAAGTTGATTTTCTTGTGGTTGATTCTCTTTGGCAACAGCTGGGTCTGTCAAGACCAGTTAAGTTGTACACAGATTTTTGATTTTTATGGCCTACCGTTCGAAGCCATTTCCAAATTTATCTTAGAAAAGTTGTTAAAAGTTGTTAAGTTGATTGAAAAAAAAAAACTTATTAATAATTAGGTGACCTAAAAAATTTGTTTAACCTCCAACAAAACATAGTCACTCCTCTAAAATTAATGCCTTTCTGCACAAATTTGTTAAACTTATAAATTAGTTTTCTGTTTCGAAAATTATATCAGCGTCGCCAAACTTTGTTAAATTTAGCATCAAATAATTTTTTTTTATTTGTCCGTATACCCGTAGGCATAGACGAATTAAACTTGATAAATATAAAAGTAAATAACTTTAACCGTCTAGGCTACTCGACAATTCACCATACTCTTTTCAACGAACTTCCCAAATCCTTGTCAGAGCAGATAATTATTCGTTAGAAAAATATCAGGAGATTTTTTGTAATTCTTCTGAATATTTTTTTTAAATTTATTTTCACATAAAAATCATGATTTAAATTTTAGTTAATAATAATTATCAAAAAGAGTTAATTGATAGTTTTGGTTTCGCCCGAAAATATATTTTTTATTTAAATGTGGAAATGGTGTAAGTAAGTATTGCAATAAAATGTGTAGACATGCTGATGTTACTTGATAGTCTTGTTATTCGTTGTTGAGTTTTTGTTTGTTTTTTACTTTTTTCTTATGATGAAAAAAATGCTGATTACAAAACATCAACAAAACATGTGATGACTATGTTACTTTAAAATAGACAATGAAAAGAGAAATTCTTAATAACAAGTTTGCTTATTTAATGAGAGGATAATTTAACCGTTCTGGCATAATTTTCATATTTTGGTTTCTAGCTTCTAACAAATCTTAAGATTGTTTTTAAAAAATAGTGTTCAAGGCAAATCTATAAATACTTGCAGATTCCAGCCCTTGAAATTCGAGTGCAAATTCTAGGAAATTTTATTTTCTCATTTAACAAATTACTTTACAAGACAATTCACAATTCAACACTTTTTAAACATCTATTGCGTTATTAGTTTATGTCCAAAATTTTTTTTCAATTAAACACAATTCTAATTGTCAATGAAGAAAACAAACTAATTTTGTATAATTTGATGTATGTGTTAGTAGCAACTTTAAATGAGCATTACTCCAAAAAATGTTCCAGACGGTGTAAATCTATAAATCTGTGGGACAGCTAAAAAGAAATACCATTCAAATAAGATATGATTGGTCATACTCGGGAGAAAAACGTTTAACAAATCATCGGTCACAAGAAATCGCTTTATGTATAAGAACATGTTATTAACATTAAATGCAATAATAACACGGTGCAACATTTTCAGATTGATTGTCTGATTTACCAGTACAGTAAAACATCCAGAGTTTGGATTTCTCAGTCCAAATTTTTATGACCATTTATATTTTTTCCTTATCTTGATGTTTTTTGCTTAGTTTTCCAGCTATAACTCAAGAACCATTGATTTGTCATTTTATTCTTCAGCGAAATTGTAGCTAAGGCTTAAATAATTAATTAAATGTAATTAGTATATCCAGACAAAAAATAAAATAAACAAGTAAGAAAATTATAGTCACTATAGATCGACTATACGATTCCCTATACCATGCGTTTAGAGACCCCAACTCTTAGGTCCAACTAATAAGATATAGAAAATAAGCATAAACCAAATTAGAAAAGCATTGCTGTTATTTTTTTTTTTGCCTTCGGATAAGAAAAATGGAACAATCCTGACGTTATTTGGTTATCACTTATTTTTCGCAAAAACAATTACAAACCAAATTTGAGGAAAAATCAGTGCTAAATTTTTGTTTTCTGATAGATTTAAATGAAGATCGGGAATCAGCCTCATTTGTAGCTATGACTATGAATTGTCCTATAGTGTATATTTTTGGACTAAAATAATAAACATACACAAACCCAATTTTACCGAGATTTGGATATTACGGCAATTTAAATCGATCTCATAGGGACCATTTGTATAGGGAATAGCTCTGAATATGAACCGATTTCTACCAGTTTCCTATGGCGAAATTTCTATATTCATATTTGCGACCTGTAGTTTGATTTCAATGTTTACTTACATGGATACACATACGGACGGACGGACATCGCTAAATCGACTCGGAAAGTGATTCTCAGAAAGTGATTCTGAGTCGATCGGAATCATTATACTCATTATACCCTGACCACATAGTGGTACAGGGTATAAATACTGATGGATGTTTGATTTAGTTTTAAAAATATCACTCATTCGT
The DNA here is from genome assembly GCA_963682025.1 of Cordilura impudica. Lineage (NCBI taxonomy): Eukaryota > Metazoa > Arthropoda > Insecta > Diptera > Scathophagidae > Cordilura > Cordilura impudica. The sequence continues at coordinate 8,662,228 of OY821520.1, forward strand.
ATAAATCTCTAGTAAGGAATAATCGTACGCCCAGATTATGTTCTGTAATTCATAAAACTTATTTGAAGAAATTGGAAAAATTTTAAATTTATTGGAGATTTCATTCGATAAAATTAGTCCAACTTTATTTGCTGACGCGTTCTGCTGTAGAATGTAATGAAAAATCATCAATAGTTCTTAAGTTATAGCTAAAAAAAAAAAAAAACTAAACGAACCGACATCTGAATGATAATTTGGATATTATGGCTATTTAAGTCGATCTCGTAGGGGTATTATCTATGGGGCCTATGTCTGAACATGCACCTATTTTCACAAATTTCAATAGTGTACGACATGGTCGGCAACAACTTATATACCATATGCGACCTGTAGTTTGATTACAAAGTAGAAAAAAAAAGTAAAAAGAAATTCTGAGTGGATGTAATAAAAGATGTATCTAGCTCAAATATTTTCGGTAGTTACAAACATCAACACAAAGTTAGTATAATCTGACAATTATACCCTGGTATAGGGTATAAATATAAACGCTAATAAAAAAAATATCATGTGAGTCGGATCACACGGGAGATGTATAAACATCTAGTCAGCATCATCTATGTATCACTGATAGCAATCAACTGCAGGGGCTCTGCTAATATAAAAATATTTATTATTATTCATTATTTCAACTGGTTAATTGTTAATTTTTCGTTTTTAATTTTTTATTTTTCATTTTTCGTTTTAAATTTTTAATTTTCCATTTTTCGTTTTTCATTTCTCATTTTTTGTTATATATTTTTCATTTTTAATTTTTTATTTTTCCATTCTTGTTTTTCATTTTCCATTTTTCATTTTTTATTATCTATTTTTTAATTTCCATCCTTTATTTTTTATTTTTTAATTTTTAATTTTTAATTTTTAATTTTTAATTTTTAATTTTTAATTTTTAATTTTTAATTTTTAATTTTTAATTTTTAATTTTTAATTTTTAATTTTTAATTTTTAATTTTTAATTTTTAATTTTTAATTTTTAATTTTTAATTTTTAATTTTTAATTTTTAATTTTTAATTTTTAATTTTTAATTTTTAATTTTTAATTTTTAATTTTTAATTTTTAATTTTTAATTTTTAATTTTTAATTTTTAATTTTTAATTTTTAATTTTTAATTTTTAATTTTTAATTTTTAATTTTTAATTTTTAATTTTTAATTTTTAATTTTTAATTTTTAATTTTTAATTTTGAATTTTGAATTTTGAATTTTTAATTTTTAATTTTTAATTTTTAATTTTTAATTTTTAATTTTTAATTTTTAATTTTTAATTTTTAATTTTTAATTTTTAATTTTTAATTTTTAATTTTTAATTTTTAATTTTTAATTTTTAATTTTTAATTTTTAAGTTTTAATTTTTAATTTTTAATTTTTAATTTTTAATTTTTAATTTTTAATTTCTAATTTTTAATTTTTAATTTTTAATTTTTAATTTTTAATTTTTAATTTTTAATTTTTAATTTTTAATTTTTAATTTTTAATTTTTAATTTTTAATTTTTAATTTTTAATTTTTAATTTTTAATTTTTAATTTTTAATTTTTAATTTTTAATTTTTAATTTTTAATTTTTAATTTTTAATTTTTAATTTTTAATTTTTAATTTTTAATTTCTAATTTTTAATTTTTAATTTTTAATTTTTAATTTTTAATTTTTAATTTTTAATTTTTAATTTTTAATTTTTAATTTTTAATTTTTAATTTTTAATTTTTAATTTTTAATTTTTAATTTTTAATTTTTAATTTTTAATTTTTAATTTTTAATTTTTAATTTTTAATTTTTAATTTTTATTTTTTAATTTTTAATTTTTAATTTTTAATTTTTAATTTTTAATTTTTAATTTTTAATTTTTAATTTTTAATTTTTAATTTTTAATTTTTATTTTTTATTTTTAATTTTTAATTTTTAATTTTTAATTTTTAATTTTTAATTTTTAATTTTTAATTTTAAGTTTTAATTTTTAATTTTTAATTATTAATTTTTAATTTTTAATTTTTTATTTTTCATTTTTAATTTTTGATTTTTTATTTTTTATTTTTCATTTTATATTTTTCATTTGTCAGTTCTAATTTTTCTTTTTTTATTTTTTATTTTTCATTTTATATTTTATATTTTTTATTTTTTATTTTTTATTTTTTATTTTTAATTTTTAATTTTTAATTTTTAATTTTTAATTTTTAATTTTTAATTTTTAATTTTTAATTTTTAATTTTTAATTTTTAATTTTTAATTTTTAATTTTTAATTTTTAATTTTTAATTTTTAATTTTTAATTTTTTATTTTTCATTTTTCAGTTTAGATTTTTCATTTTTAATTTTTCATTTTTAATTTTTCGTTTTTCATTTTGCATTTTTCATTTTCCATTTTTCATTTTTCATTTTTCATTTTTCAGTTTTCATTTTTCATTTTTCATTTTTCATTTTTTATTTTTCATTTTTTATTTTTTATTTTTAGTTATTCATTTTTCATTTTAAATTTTTTATTTTTTATTTTTCGTTTTTCATTTTTAAATTTCCATTTTTTATTTTTAATTTTTTTTTTCTTTTTTTTTAAGCCTAGATCCGCGAAGCCGAGTGGCTTGTCTGCAGATTCTACTTTGGCTAGTTTTTTTTTGCAGCGACAGACCAAGGCCTCTGGTGGGAATCGAACCCACGACCCCCGCATGATAGGCGAGCACGCTACCTACTCACCTACCGGGGCGTTATTTTTCATTTTTCAATTTCCATTTTTCAGTTTTCATTTTTCATTCTAATTTTTCATTTTTAATTTTTTATTTTTCTTTTTCATTTTTTATTTTACATTTTTCATTTTTCTTTTTAGTTTTTATTTTTCATCTTTCATTTCTTTTTTTTCATTTTTTATTTTTAATTTTTCGTTTTTAATTTTTTATTTTTCATTTTAATTTTTTTAATTTTTTTTTTTATTTTTAATGTTTTATTTTTATTTTTTTTTCTTTCTAATTTTTTACTTTTCATTTTTCGTTTTTATTTTTTAATTTTTAATTTTTTATTTTTCATGTTTATTTTTTATTTTTCATTTTTTATTTCTCATTTTTCAGTTTTTATTTTTTATTTTTCATTTTTTATTTTTCATTTTTAATTTTTATTTTTCATTTTTAATTTTTTATTTTTCATTTTTTATTTTTCATTTTTCATTTTCAAAAAGGTTATTTTATATCATAATTTTTTCACCAATACAATCATAAGTCACACCGATTTGTCTTACGTCTTACATGTTACGCTGTTTTGGTGATTGTTTCTGAATGGATTTTTACGCCAAAGCCTTTGGAGGTTTTACTATAATGGCCTAGTACTTTCTCCCTAACTAGGAATTTCTCATCCCCCAGAATGGCCGTTCTATAGTGTAATGTGTAAAACCTTGATAATCTCTTAAAATATTTTCCCCACAAAAATGCCAGGTTATGAAAAAACTTCTCATACGCTTTCAAAATATTTTTGCAGTACTTTTTTAGTTTTTCTTTTCCGTTTAACAGAAATAATTTTTTTAAGTTGTTCTACAAATTATTCAAAAATTAACTTAAGCTTTTACGAAATTGAATTTAAAGTTAAAGCAAAATGTGCTGTACCTACATACAGCTGGTACTGGTCGTTATTTTGATTTTAACATCAAGTGTGCCGTTGTATTCAGTTCATCTCCTACATTTCTAAATATAGAAAAATTAGTAAAGTTAAAAATATTAAATATTACAAATACCAAACTCTTTCATGCATTAAACAGGCCTTCACTAAACCAGAGAACATAAAACTAAAATATGAACTATTTTGTAACATCAGCAAAAACAAAAAGTCGTAGTACAACAAAAAAAGTTAAACCTCAACAAATTATGAGCAACCACTCAAATTCATATGATGTCAGTATAAAAAGTTTTCCGTTTTTTTTTTTCAAAACTAAACAAAATGTTGTTAGCAGAATAACACATATTAAGAATCGCAAACAGAAACTATTTGTTGACTGACAGGCACATACATTTTATAAATATTTAGCCAACTATAAATTTGGTAAATTATAGTGTTGAAGATATTCTTCGTATGAAGAGTATACTGAAACACATTTTGACTTAAGTTGAAAACTATGCAGGGATATTATGGTTTGATAAACAAATGGCTACGGTTTTAATAGAAGCCAAATATGAATTTAATTTCCAATGAATTTTACACAAAAAAATTATAACAATACACTCAGCCAAATTTCGGATTATTTAACCTTATAACGACGAGGGCAACGATTTCGTTAAATTTAATTAAAACATGTCTAGTCCAAAAATATAATGTCAGTTTCGATGAAATCAACGCAATTTGCCTAATACACATATATACCATAAGGCAGAGACTTTCATGCAGCCCAAATTTAAATTTTGAGCGAATATTTTCCTGAATCAAAAAATTTGAAACAATATGGCTTCGATTTTTTTTTTGCATATTTTTGAATTTTTGTCTAAAATGCAAATTTGTGTAGATTTTGCTTTTAAGTGCATATTTTGGAAAATATATAATTTTAAAATTTATAGACTTTACCTAAAAAGTATGAGTAATTTAGCCTATATAAACAAAGTTGTGTGACGAGTAAAAGTCACGCCGTTCGTTTTTACGTACACAATCATTTTATTTATTATATTCTATCACCTATAACTTAAGATAATGAATATCCATTTAATTATATTCTTTAGTACGATTGAACGTTTGTACACCCATTATTTTATTTATTAAAGCTGAATTATATTTTATTTTATTTTATAACTAGAAGTCTAGTTAACATCTATTTAAAATATTAGTTAAGATATAATGCTACTGTGTCTGCTTTGTATTAAAACCATTTATTTCATAATGTTAAATAACAATGGTAAAGCTCAATCACTGTTAACAACATACCATACAGTTGTTGTGGTGAGAAATTAAATCACCACCACTGTATTGAGCTTTACCATAGTTATACACAGCTTACATGGTCAAGCGACAGTATAAAAGACAGCGCACTAACGAAGAAAAGTTAGTTCGCCAGTGGACAGCCACACGGTAAGATCATATTAAACTGAAAGGTTGGGTCTCCGCTATCAGTTTAATATAACTTATTAGTTGCCACGGTATAATCACCCAAGATTGAAAGTTTGTTATACAGCATCAATCCAGTGAATTATACTCAGGGCAATTGACTTGGACAACTAGTGACTCAACAACATAGTCCGGATCAATTGAAAGGTACGGGTCTCCACCATTGATTGAACCAGACTTGTTGTTTCGTAACCGGGACCATCACTGTCGGGTGGGGAGTTCCTACGTCCTCAACCAGGTGATCATTACCTGTTTGCGAGAGTCTGACTACACGAACCATCCCCAAAATTGAAAGAGTGTTCTACGCCATCAATTAGACGGGAGAGGTCAGTGGCTCTACGCAACCCAACATTGTCAACAAGACGCCCCTTGACCACCACTGGTAAACACCCATAGTGTAATTTGTGCGTGAATAAAGTTTATAACGTTTTACAAAAAGTGGTGCGTGATTTATTTTCTTCCGTCGGTAAAAACAAACAAAATTTGTAACGAACCCTGGGCACGCTGAGGTTGCCCCAGCTAAAGCGAAAACGCGTCGTTACAGTGGCGCCCGAGCAGGTCTCCACCATTGATTGAACCAGACTTGTTGTTTCGTAACCGGGACCATCACTGTCGGGTGGGGAGTTCCTACGTCCTCAACCAGGTGATCATTACCTGTTTGCGAGAGTCTGACTACACGAACCATCCCCAAAATTGAAAGAGTGTTCTACGCCATCAATTAGATGGGAGAGGTCAGTGGATCTACGCAACCCAACATTGTCAACAAGACGCCCCTTGACCACCACTGGTAAACACCCATAGTGTAATTTGTGCGTGAATAAAGTTTATAACGTTTTACAAAAAGTGGTGCGTGATTTATTTTCTTCCGTCGGTAAAAACAAACAAAATTTGTAACGAACCCTGGGCACGCTGAGGTTGCCCCAGCTAAAGCGAAAACGCGTCGTTACAGTGGCGCCCGAGCAGGGACAGTCGTAAAACTGTCCACGATGGATTAAAATATTAGTGTCACGGAAAATATATATAGTTAAAATATATAATGTCGTCATATCCGAATCGCCATGAGAATACGTTGCAAGCGATCTTCGGAAATTAAACTTTAAATATTACGAAAAGTGTAAAGTAAATTAAATTTTTAAACTTTTTTTTATAAAATGAAAAACTGTGAACAGTTTAAAATAGAACGATAAAACAAAGAAAAAAAAAACCCGAATAACTAATAATTGCTATTCAAAGTGAACTATTGACTAATGTACAGTTTAACAACAAGTGAACGCGACTTATCAATGCGATAAAACAAAAAAACAACATAAAGCGGTAAAAAAAAAAAAAACAAATTGGAAAAAAAGGAAATAATATAATTTTTTCCTCCTGCATTAAAAGACTGGAGGTGAACTACAACCTCTGTAGATTTTTATTTTATTTATCATCTCCCCCTACGGTTGATGAACCTGACTTCCGACTGTATAACGCCAACGCAGGTGATTTATTATACAACCAGAACGCGGTCGAAGTGAAAGCCTATTATTAGGTACAAGAAAGTGGTAAGCGAGTGGTCAAAACAAGTAAGTATCATAAATTTGAAACAACAATAGCCAACGTCATCATGCTCAGAACTACGTGGGCATATTCACTGAAACGTGAAGAACTGCTCACCTACGCAACAGAATTCAACTTGGAACTTACCGGTAACGTGGAGGAACTCCGCAAACGGCTGGCCAAATTTATTACAAATGAGCACGATGAAGCCCGACGACAACGTTTACTAGAGCTACAGATGAAGTATGAGCAACCTGCCAAGCCAGCATATCTCCCAGTGCCAACGACAACTAGGCCTAACCCTGACGTTTTAACCACACCAGACGAAAGCGGATCACGTCAGTGCCCATCCCCCGTCAAAAATGAGATGACCCAGAATACAGCCAACATCATCACAGCTATACCGTCTACATCAAGCATAGCCGTAATCGACCAGGTCCGTAAGTGGGGTGTAAAATTTAATGGTGAACAAGACCCGTTAGACTTTGTTGAACGAATTGAAGAACTGGCCGACACGTACGGTGTCCCCCTGGATCGTGTGCCAAAAACTATGCCAGAACTTCTGAGAGAGAAGGCCATTATTTAGTATAGAAACAATAACCAACATTGGCAGACGTGGCCAAGGTTTAAGGAAGACTTTCTAGAATTTTTCTTACCACCAAGGTATTTCGAGAAGTTGGAGGACGAGATACGGAAACGCATTCAACGGCCACGCGAGACCTTTAAAGACTACGTTCTCGCGTTACAGAATTTGATGCGCCACGCCAATCTTGCTGAAAATGAAAAACTAACCCGCATTTACAGAAATGCACACCCGGACTATCAGTGGTATATCCGGCGGAAAGATTTCAACACCTTAAAGGAACTGATATCATTAGCTCACGATCTAGAGAGTATTCCCAAACATGCCGCTAACACCCCAGTAGAACCTTCACGAACAACCAAAGGTACACCAACCAATACTTCGGGCAGAGGACCCAACAACCGAGAAATGCTTCGCTGTGTAGACTGCAAAAGCACCAACAAAGTGACAGGCTCACGTAAAACCAGGTCGGAAAACGAAAGCGGAGGTCGCCACGACTGAGGGCGGACGACTTACCGATAAAACGACCCTCAACAAACCCAACCCAATTAACCTGCGAGGAATCGCGTATCACGGCGACTATTCTAATTGAAAATCGCTTGGTCATCACCACTCTCGACACGGGGGCGTCTCGCAGTTTTATAAAGAGTAAGTTTGTAGAAACTTTAGGCAAGCGACCTGCCATCCTCACCGAGGGTATGAACATTACACTAGCCGACGGCTCAAAGAAACTGATCCAAGCCGCTGTAAACTACCATGTTACACTCGGAAACCAAACCCACACCTGCACATTCCTGATCATGTCTGACTTCAACGAAGACATTATTTTGGGATTGGATTTTTTAAAGCAATTCCAAACTACACTGCATTGTGCCGGATTATCTGTCAAATGTACGACCAAAACTAATCCAGCCATACCATGCAGTCTAATAAATGCAACCCAACTTCAAGTAAGTACGGAAAAAACAAAATGTGATCAATCTAATGAGTCCACCACTGGAGGAAGGCCCTATAACATCGCGTCACATGGCCACAGCGACCAACAACTTATTCAACAGTTTCTTGAAACCGAGTTGCCTAAATTTCAATTCATCAATGGTCCCTCATACATAGCCGAACACCACATCATTATGAAAGATGACCGCCCCATCAAAATTAGGTATGCCCCACGCAACCCCGCTATGCAAGCGATAATCGATGCTGAAGTAAATAAACTTATTGCACAAGGATGTATAGAACCCTCACACAGTCCTTACAGTTTCCCAATCACCTTAACCAAAAAGAAAAACGGCACCTGGAGGACGTGTATGGATTTCCGGCAATTAAATCTCAGGTCAGTACCCGATGCATATCCCTTACCACACATAGATAATATTTTGAATCGATTACGGCATGCCAAGTATATCAGTAGCATCGATCTGAAAGATGGCTATTGGCAAATCCCAATGGCAGAGGCCAGTAAACAGTACACTGCTTTCGCCGTTACTGGGCGTGGGTTATATCAATGGCGAGTGATGCCATTTGGCCTGCATTCCGCCCCGGCCACATTTCAACGGGCATTGGATACGGCCATTGGTCCCGACATGGAACCATATGCTTTCGCCTACCTGGACGATATAATCGTTATCGGACAGACGTTACAACAACATTTGGGGAATCTCAAAGAAGTTTTCCGACGTCTACGCAACGCCAACTTACGCATTAACCCGGAGAAATGCGAATTTTTTAAAACAGAAACGAAATATTTGGGCCATGTAGTCAGTGGAGAGGGTATAAAAACCGATCCCGATAAAGTAGCCGCCATCACCACCATGAGTGCCCCAACCAACGTCAAAGAGGTACGAAGTTTCCTCGGGATCGCTTCATGGTATAGACGATTTGTACCAGAGTTCGCACGAATATCACAACCCCTGACCGCCCTACTTAAAAAGGGGAAACATTGGAAATGGGGAGTTGAACAACAACAAGCATTCGAACTATTAAAATCAAAACTAACTGAAGCACCAGTCCTGGCTTGTCCTGATTTTTCCAAAACATTTACCCTACAAACAGATGCAAGTGATCATGGTTTGGGGGCAGTACTAACCCAGGAACTGGAGGGTGTCGAAAGGGTCATAGCTTACGCCAGTAGACACCTCAACCCGGCAGAACGAAATTACTCTACCACGGAGAAGGAGTGCTTGGCCATAATATGGGGAGTACGTAAAATGAGACCTTACCTCGAGGGGTACAAATTTACTGTTTTGACTGATCATTTGTCATTAAAGTGGCTCAATGCGATCGAGAACCCCACAGGGAGGCTCGCACGATGGGCATTAGAGCTCCAACAGTATAATTATACAGTACAATATCGCCAAGGACGACACAATGTAGTCGCTGACGCCTTATCACGACAACCGATGGACGTGTTATATTCGGCAAATGTCGCATCCACACCAAGTACTTGTGCCTGGTTTACGAAACGAATGCAAGAGGTTCGAGATCAACCCAGTAAATATGCCGACTACGCCATCGTCGGACAACAATTGTACCGACATTTCCCACGTCACCTGAATGACGAAGATGGAACCACATGGAAATTATGTGTAGCCAGCGAGCTGAGACCACGAGTGTTACGAGAGAATCATGATGACGTTACGGCCGGCCACCTCGGTATAAGAAAAACGATGAACCGAATCGCGAGTCGATACTACTGGCCGGGTATGTTTCGTCAAATTGCCCAATATATCCACCAATGTCAATCTTGTCAGCGACACAAGGTCTCCCAACAACGGTCAGCTGGCGAAATGCTCAGCCGAGTTCCGGAAGAACCTTGGGCCACAGTATGCGCATATTTTGTGGGACCACTCCCTCGAACCAAACATGGGAACACGATGTTACTGGTTCTATTTGACCGCTTCTCTAAATGGAGTGAGTTGATACCCATGCGCAAAGCCACGGCAGTTAGTTTAACCAGGGGTTTTCGTGAGCGCATAGTTAGTCGATATGGCGTCCCAAAGACACTCATAACCGACAACGGTGTCCAGTTTACATCTCGTATGTTCCAGCGTTATCTCCAGGAGATTGGCACCCAACAACAATTTACAGCACCCTATACCCCAAAAGAAAATCCGACGGAACGAGCAAATCGCACAATTAAAACCATTATTGCACAGTTTTCGAGCCACAGTCATAATACCTGGGACGAGTTCCTACCCGAGATTATGCTGGCCATAAATACTAGCGTTGCCGAGTCTACGGGATATTCTCCAGCATACCTTACCCAAGGGCGAGAACCCCGTTTACCCAAGGCACTATATGATGAAGTTACAATTGGAACCGGAGCACACAATCCTAGCCCAACCGAGCGGGCTAAAGAACTTCAAGAAATCTTTAAAATCGTAAAGACAAACCTCATTAAGGCGAGCCAAGAGCAAAAACGCCATTATAATCTCAGACGACGAGTCTGGAAACCAAATGTGGGCGACCAGGTGTTGGTCCGACAACACCCACTCTCAAAATCCCACGATAAATTCACAGCAAAACTTGCACCCAAATTTGATGGGCCTTATGCCGTTATCGATTTCGTGTCACCCGTGATAGTTAGGCTGCAGGGTACCGACAAACGAAACACACGGACTGCTCATGTAGGAGATCTAAAAATTTACCACACTCAGTCAGGGACAACATAATATTTATCATTTCCCTTACTAATTATGTTGGTATCTTCTGCTCTTTTCCTTTATTCTTAGTTCATTCCACATCAACCACACCGTAAACAATATGGCGGACAAATTTGAGCAAGCAAGAAAACGGTTCCGAGCAAATCTTGAACGCGAACAAGCCAAGAGACGCAAGACCATATATGTGGAACCTGACCAGATGCCCAGCACCAGTCGGGGCCGACAAACAGGTCATCGGCCCAAACGATCAGCCACACCAGGTCCACCACCAGTTTTCAACCCCAATACTACGAGGTGCTATCGCATGTCCGCTCAAACAACCACCTCACGCGAAGATGATCGAGATGGTACTAGCGGCAACGCCAATACTCCGCAGTATTTCCCCAGGAATTCGTCCGCTAGAAAACGACCAAAAACATCGGACCACCGTCCACCAACACCACTGCTATTCTCGCCAACAACTTCCTCAACAACCAAATGCCATGATGACACCAAACCCGATGGTACTGAAGAGGTCGATGACCCCGATCCAATTGAGATCGAATTGAGTCGCTCACTCCTTGGGTTTTACGACCGCACCGTCGATCATCGGCTGAGTACACCACCATCACCTTTACCGCCTCGGTCACCACCATCATTGGATAGTGACAACGAAGGGTATCACCCACCAACACCGCCAACCAGAAAGGGGTTTTGTGATATGACCCAACAGATCCGATCCTATCCACACCTCGGCTATTACTGTTACGAAAAAACCATGACAGTACGAGTGCTGGTACCCCTGGCCAAGCAAATGCCAGAAATAGGGGCATTGACGTACGGAGGTATACGGTCTACCAACCCACAACCAACCGATAGTGCGAGTACACGTACCAATGACGACGACTATTTACCATCACAGTCGATCGCACCCGGTGACGTAGTACACCCCGGCACTCTACCATCCACATCGCCCACCGAGAGGACGCTGCAGAGCCAAGATGCATGCGTGACGCCCACTCGACCATCATCAATAGAGTCGGTCGATGATACCACACCATCATCGACGTCAGATACTCTCATCATTGGGGTCACTCCGTTGAGGACCTCCCTCACTTCCAAATCATGGGAGTCCCCACTTTCCAGCACCAATTGGGTTCCGTCATGTTCGGGGACCACTACTCCAGGCCATAATAGACCAGAAACTGTCCATCATGACATGACACCTACTTCTACAACCCAGTCATCACCGCCATCGCCCTCATCATCCATATCATCTACACCTTCATCGGCACCATCATCACCATCATCTACACCTTCATCGACACCATCATCACCATCGTCATCCAAAGCCTCATCGGTAGCAACAAACTAATCACACTCCAGATGCCCCGTGATAATCGGGACAGCCGTACCGATGGTCGCTACAGAAGCCAACCCTGACGTAGTCAGCAGTACCACCACCACCGACGACGACCCAGCCAGCATGGTCAAAGCGAACCCAGCCAGCCAACATGACCACCCAGCCGGGATGCCAGCAGACGTAACCCAGATGATCGAAGAAGCCATTAGACAAAGGCCGTTCCAAAAACAACGGTTCCGAAAGACGGTAGCGGGCATACCCTATCGGATCCACATAGCGCGGAATGGTAACTACCGCATCCGAACAATATTTGACGAGGAAGAGGGGCCGTGTGACGAGTAAAAGTCACGCCGTTCGTTTTTACGTACACAATCATTTTATTTATTATATTCTATCACCTATAACTTAAGATAATGAATATCCATTTAATTATATTCTTTAGTACGATTGAACGTTTGTACACCCATTATTTTATTTATTAAAGCTGAATTATATTTTATTTTATTTTATAACTAGAAGTCTAGTTAACATCTATTTAAAATATTAGTTAAGATATAATGCTACTGTGTCTGCTTTGTATTAAAACCATTTATTTCATAATGTTAAATAACAATGGTAAAGCTCAATCACTGTTAACAACATACCATACAGTTGTTGTGGTGAGAAATTAAATCACCACCACTGTATTGAGCTTTACCATAGTTATACACAGCTTACATGGTCAAGCGACAGTATAAAAGACAGCGCACTAACGAAGAAAAGTTAGTTCGCCAGTGGACAGCCACACGGTAAGATCATATCAAACTGAAAGGTTGGGTCTCCGCTATCAGTTTAATATAACTTATTAGTTGCCACGGTATAATCACCCAAGATTGAAAGTTTGTTATACAGCATCAATCCAGTGAATTATACTCAGGGCAATTGACTTGGACAACTAGTGACTCAACAACATAGTCCGGATCAATTGAAAGGTACGGGTCTCCACCATTGATTGAACCAGACTTGTTGTTTCGTAACCGGGACCATCACTGTCGGGTGGGGAGTTCCTACGTCCTCAACCAGGTGATCATTACCTGTTTGCGAGAGTCTGACTACACGAACCATCCCCAAAATTGAAAGAGTGTTCTACGCCATCAATTAGACGGGAGAGGTCAGTGGCTCTACGCAACCCAACATTGTCAACAAGACGCCCCTTGACCACCACTGGTAAACACCCATAGTGTAATTTGTGCGTGAATAAAGTTTATAACGTTTTACAAAAAGTGGTGCGTGATTTATTTTCTTCCGTCGGTAAAAACAAACAAAATTTGTAACGAACCCTGGGCACGCTGAGGTTGCCCCAGCTAAAGCGAAAACGCGTCGTTACAGTTGTTATTAAAACTCTTTCTTTCCTCACGCATATGAGTTTTGAATGTCTGTGACTATGCGTGATTGTGTGTAACTATATTAAAATTAATTTTTGGTCACATTAAGTCTAAGGATAAAGTTTCAGATCAATTAGATGAGGGGAATGGGGTTGCCCTATGGTAAACAGACAGACAGACAGTCAGACAGAGAGTATGAGTTAAAAGAAACATTTTAAAAATTACCCTGTTCAACAAATGCACACTTTAGGAAACCAGCAGAGACGAGACGATTGTAGTTGCGTAAAGAAAGAATCATCCCAAGGCAAAAGAATTAATAACAATGCCACTCAAATTTGGTTTATGCTTATTTTCTATATCTATGTATTAATACGTGAAGGTAAATTTTTAGCAATATGCGGGCACGGAGGAGTGTGAAAATTGAAATAGTTATAGTTCATATGAAGGAGAAGCTGAGAATGATAAAATTTATATTTAGTCTGTCTTAAAAATATATTAAATTAAATAAAATAAAATATTTATAATAACACTGTGGAACAAATTCAGGTTAGCAAAAGTTAGGTCGATTCTGAGAGTGAGGGGTGAAAATAGAGACTAAATTAGAAGACCCGTATCGCGGCGTTTGTTTATGTTAGTTTGAATTTTTTTTAATCGACCTTTGAACTTTGCAGTCAAATGCCGATTTTCAGAATATTGTTTATATGGTTTTTTGGCTATAACTCGTCGACTGATTGATATTTTTTCAATCTGAAAAAGCCAAATTATTGCCAGAGACCTGTGCAACAATTAAAATTTTTTTTTAAAAAATTGATTTAGAAAATTTTTGTGGTGCTTATGAAGCAAAATGTTGGAAAAATTATTTTTTTCTCATGCTTTTTGAAAATATTTTCCACAAAACTAAGTCTTTGTTGCTTTCTGTTTGATCTATAATATGCTTCTCAGTTTCTTCAATAAATTTCATTTGAAAAGAAAACAATCATAATACAAAACTTGCGTTTTCCAGCTTAATATTAATTTACTTCTCATTTTTGTTCAGTGTTGGTTTTGAAGAAACATTGAAAAAGAAATTATAATTTTTTCTTAATTTTAGTTATTTTCGACCTTTTCCTAATTATATTCTATACCACTATGTGGTTTGGGTATAATGACTTTGTGCTGCTGTTTGTAACTACCAAAAATATTTAACCTAGACCCATCTTTAATTATACCGATCGAATTAGAATCACTATCTGATTCGATTTAACGATGTCCGTCCGTCCGTCCGTCCGTCCGTCTGTGTGTCCATGTAAAGCTTGTAATCAAACTGCAGGCCGCAAATATGAATATGTTTTGATGAAATTTGGTGTATAAGCTTTTATCGGCCATAGGATGAACGCTATTGAAATTGGTGAGAATCGGTCTATGTTCAGACCTAGCCCCCATACAAATGACCCCTATGAAATCAACTTAAATTGCCATAAGATTCAAATTATCATATAAATCTTAGTCAAATTGGGTTTGTATGTATTTATTACATCCATTAATCAGTAGTCCAAAAATGATCCCAGTTGGACAACTCTCAGTCATAGGCCCCATATAGAGCTGCTTCCCGATCTTCACTTAAATCTATCAAAAAACAAAAATATTGCACTGATTCTTCTTAAATTTTGTTTGTATATATTTTTTTGCAAAATACAAGAGACTTTACCAAACATGGTCAGGATCGGTCCATTTTGGGGCCTAGTCCCCTTATAGAATAGTGTCCGATATGAACTTTTTCATATCTGCAGCCAAAAAAATTAATAAAAATCCCACTCAAATTTGGTTTATGCTTATTTTCTATATCCAGTTAGTTGGGCCTGAGAGATAGGGTCTCGAAACGCATGGTATAGGGTATCGTATAGTCGGTCTAGGCCGACTATAATTGCCTTACTTGTTTTATTGTTATGATTTTTAGAAATTTCTAAAACGGGCTTACCAAGGTCATGTATTTTCAATTTCAATTTATTTAGATCAACTACTATTTACATTGTTTCTAAATATAATTATGTACAAAGGGTTCAAGAATTTATCTTTTTCTACTTAATAATTATTGTTAATTTATAGAATTTTATATATATACATTTAAATAATATTGGAGTTAAAAATTTTCAAAAACCTATTTGAAGTTATGATAAAACTTAAACTAAGAATTTATTAACTACCTAAGCTGAAGCTAGTTCATTAATATGGGCATGTTCAGAATTTAAACAACGGCAATAAAAGCTACGGGAAAGTCTATTAATTTTGCTTTCCACTAACTCTATATCTGCAAGAGCATGGAGTCGGCGGGTAGAAAAATACCTTGGAAGGTTATAGATTAACTTAAGCAATTTGTTTTGGGAAATTTGTATTTTATTTATATGGCATTTTGCGCTATTTGACCAGACAGGAGCTGCATAAAACACAACCGCCTGTAAAATTGACTTAAATATGAGTTTTTTGTTGTTTATGATTAGCCTTGAATTCCGGTTTATAAAAGGATAGAGTATTCGTATTAATAATGAGATAGTTTATCTTAGTCTTTACCAGATGAATGGCGTATTTAATGACTACGGTAAACTGCTAGATCTGGTATTTACAAATAATCCAGAAGATTGTACAATAACTCGCTCTGATCCTATCACCTTGCCGGAAGATCGCTTTCATCCAACTATAGAAATTAGCTGTGTTTTGCCTACTTTTAGTGGATCCAATATTCGTATTAATAAAGATAAAGTTTTTTGTTTTAAACAAACCAACTATAGCAAATTGATTGATCTAATTTCTAACACTAACTGGAATGATTTGTTGTGCCATACTTCTATTGATTTAATGGTGGAGGTCTTTTATAGAACTATGTATTCTTTTATGGATGAATGCATCCCAAAGCGTTCTGTCTACAAAAGAACTGGTCCGCCTTGGAACTCAAAACAACTATCAAGATTAAAAAATTTGAAGAACAAGTATTATAAAAAGTATAAAATTTTTGGTTCTCTTGTATTTTTTGAAAAATACTCCATTCATCGTGCCGAATATAATATTCTTAACAATTATTTATACAAAAACTATCTAAACAAAATGAAGGAAGATTTCAATCGTGATCCTAAAGCATTTTACAACTTTGTTAATTCAAAAAGAAAAATTACTGGTTATCCATCTGTAATGAAATTAAACGATATCGAATCTAGTGATGATACTATAATAAGTAACATGTTTGCAGACTTTTTTGCTAGTACATATTCTGTTTCTCAATATTGTTCCAACAGCTATTCATATCCAATAAACACAAATCAAGCTATATCTTTTCCTCTAATTGATAAGGCAGAACTTGTTAATAGCCTGAAGAAACTTAAAGTTTCATTTACTCATGGACCTGATGGAGTACCTAGTTCTATACTCAATTATTGTGCTACTTCCTTGGCAACACCACTGACTCTGTTGTTTAATGCGTCAATAAAAAACGGTTATTTTCCAAAATTTTGGAGAGCTTCTTACATCATTCCATTATTTAAATCTGGAAATAGATCGGATGTTTCTAATTACAGTGGTATTGCTAAACTTATTGCAATCCCTAAGCTTTTCGAGAAATTTATTACAGATTTTTTGTGCTATCACTCATCGTCAATTTTGTCACCATTTCAACACGGATTTCGTAAAGGATGCTCTACCGTTACAAATGTGCTTCATTTTACGACAATAATTAACGATGGTTTTGTCAAGAAAAAACAAACAGATGCAGTATACACCGATTTTAGTAAGGCTTTCGATAAAGTAAACCATAACCTTCTACTGATCAAATTGGATTTATTAGGTTTAACACCATTAAGCCTTAAATGGATAAAATCATATCTTTCTGAGAGAACACAACGTGTAATGTATAATAATATGTCATCTAAAGATATTACTGTGACTTCTGGTGTTCCTCAAGGCAGTCATCTTGGACCAATTCTTTTCTCCCTTTTCATCAATGATCTTCCAAAAGTGATAAATTTTTGCAACGTTTTAATGTACGCTGATGATGTTAAAATTTTTTTAAGTTACTGTCAACATAATGATCATATTCATCTTCAATCAGATCTCAACAATTTCTTTTCGTGGTGTAACCGTAACCTAATGGAACTAAATTTGAAAAAATGTAAATGTATGCGTTTTTCTAGAAATAATGTTTTTCCTGCTAACTACTTTTTGGGCGGATATCAGCTTGAACTTGTTGATACTTTTCTGGATTTAGGGATTCTACTTGATCCTAAATTAAACTTTGTATCTCACGTCACCATGACAGTTAATAAAGCTAGAGGTACACTCGCCTTTATTAAAAGATGGGCAAAAGAATTTATTGATCCTTACATAACCAAACAACTTTTTACATCTCTTGTAAGACCTATTTTAGAATATGGGTCAATAATATTGGATCCCTTCTATAACATTCATATTCAACGAATCGAGTCTGTACAGAAACAATTTCTACTCTTTTGCTTACGTGGCTTACCTTGGAATTCTGCAATTAATCTACCTTCATACGTTGATCGACTAAAATTAATAAAATTACCTACTTTGGAAAGCCGTAGGACTATGCTAAAAGTGACATTTATGATCAACCTAATTAATGGTGAAATCTGTTCTGACTTTCTTGTCAACAATATAACTTTTAATGTTCCTCAACGAGTATCACGCCAATTCCAACCACTCTTTGTTAAATCTTTTCAAACCAACTATGCTTTAGCTGATCCTTTTAGAAGAATTTGTTGTGTTTATAATAATCTTTATCAATTAATTGATTTTTCGTTGAACACTGATGTTATTAAGCATAATATCATTATTTTCTTAAATTCCTAACTATTTGTTTTTATTTTTAAATCATTTAATTGTTTCAATATATGTACATATGTAATTATATCATTTATACAGGTCTGTAAGGATTTATTCCATTGACCTAATAAATAAATAAATAAATAAATAAATAAAAAAAAATATATTAATTTTATTAACAATATATGGTATATGGTCTTTAAATTTCATTTTAGGATCCAATATTACTCCTAAATATTTAACTTTCTGTTCCCATTGAATTAAGGTATTATTTATGCTGATATTTGTCTGTGGAATGTAACAAACTTTTCGTTTCCTAGTGAAATATATGGCTTGCGTTTTGTCATTATTCAGCATTATTTTCCATCTATTAAAATATGAGGAAATTTCAACTAAGGCTCTTTGAATGTTAATTATAACATCCACAGCTAAAGTTTCAGAGCAAAGTATAGCTGTATCATCAGCAAAAATTGACATGGTGCAATACTCGAGTTGAGGGATATCATAGGTATATAAATTGTATAGTATTGGTGATAGACAAGAGCCCTGTGGGCAACCAGCTGGAACATTAAAACTTTCCGAACAATAGGAACCAATGTGTACTTTAAAAGTACGGAAAGAGAGAAAGGACTGAATAATTTTAATTATATAAAAAGGGAATTGTAAGTTAATCATTTTATATATAAGCCCATCATGCCATACAGAATCGAAAGCCGCTTTAACGTTCAGTAATACCATTCCAGTGGATTTTTGGTTGTTGAAATTTAGAATTCACTAAATTTCTTATTCGCACTAACGGTTGAATTGTATTGTGTTGATTTCGAAAACCAATTTGATATGAAGGTATGATATTGTTCGCTTCAATAAAATTTGTCACTTTTTCTTTAACAACTTTCTCAATTATTTTGCTAATGGATGATAGTAGGCTAATAGGTCGGTATGAAGAAGGCATATCTTGTGGTTTGTTAGGCTTTTTAATTGGAATGATCTTAGACTTTTTAAACTCTTGTAGAAAATAACAGAGAATTGATTTATTATGGTAGTTAAATACTTTATTCCCTTTTTTGGGAAGAGCTTTTAAACAGCTGTTATTAATACCATCATCTCCTAGTGACTTTCTGGTTTTCAGGTTCTGTATAATGCGAGATATATGTGAGTCATTTATTGAAAGATGGGATGTAGAGTTTGGGGTTGATAATTGAAATGCTCGAAGGGTGTCGCTTACCAGAGAATTTGTTGCTGGATCACCAAGATTGGAAGCAATCGAATGGTTTAAAGCAAAAGTTTGTGCGAGGATTTCGCATTTTTCGGAGTTAGTTGTATAGCATGATGTGTTGTCTTTCAAAATTGGAATGTTATTACATTTTTTTCTTAAAATTTTCGTTAGCTTCCAAAAAGGCGAGGAGCCTTTATCCAACGTAGAAAGAAGGTGATCCCACGATTTATTTTTAAATTTATCCATTTCCTCGCAAATAATTTTATTAAGCATTTTCATGTCGTAGAAATCATTACAGTCTCTAAAGCGTTGCCAGTTTCTTCTTAGACTGTTTCTTTGTAGTATCAAGGATTTTAAATAAAAAGGTAATGATTTTCTTGAAAGCGAATGTAACTTCCTTGGTACACTGGCATTAATAGCCTCATTAATAACAGTTTTGAAATTTTCTAATAAAGTATCAATATGTTCCTCAAGTATGATATCTCTTGTGTTTGGTAAGTTTAAATGTCTATCAAGGTGTCTTGAAAAGGCATTCCAATTTGCTTTACTAAAATCAAACTTCAATAATGGTAAATTATTAATACTACGAGTTGGCTTTAGTTTGACTGGTAAATGATCTGAACTTAGGTCATTTATTACGACTGCTGGAGTTATAGTATCATAATTGATTACGGAGAAGTGTTGTCAAAGTTCCCTTATTGTAATTGACTGGCGTTCAAAGTAAGCGACATATATAACATATTCTACATTATAGTTACTATTTTTTATAACGAGCTTTACATCCAAGCATTTTAAACCCATGTCAGTAAGATTTTTCTTAATGATCATAGGGTCACATTTATCGAGCCCAAAAATTAGGGCTTTCTAAGGTTTTTTGTTTTTGGTTGCATAGGTGAAAAATTCAAATGTGTTAGTAAGCACATTGCAAACCGTATTAAAATCAATTTTTGTTTAACAAAATAATTTTAAACAAATTGAAATTTTTCTGATTGCATAATCTGAAATATTGTTTTTTTTTTTTTGCATATTTCATGAATTTCCTCAATTTTGCATTTTAATATTGTTATGGGGGGTTCAATAACTTTTTTAGTTTTTTCGACTATTATTTCGTTTTCTATTTTGTCATCATCAATGGTCTGTAACGGAGAAAAATAATTTGAACGATTCACATTCATTGCGTTGTTGTTATTGGGTTTTGTTTTTTAATCATTGTGTTTACGCATAGTGCGTTTACATCTTCACTTGGTTTTGTACGTTTAATGTTGTGTACTTTAAGTTGTTGTTTTAAAGAACTATTTATGTACAATTTAGTTTTTTGTTTATTTTTTGTTTTTCAATATGCGAATTGTTTTTTTTAAATTGTTTTTATTTTAATATGCAAATTGTTTTATTTTGAACTTGTAAGAAAAATTACATGACTGAGAAATTATAAAAATATGGAAAAAAAATATATTTTTTAAATGTTAGTTATGAAAAGTTTTAAGTAAAAAATTAAATATATTAAATTAATGATTTGGCCAGTTGCCGTTTAGCAGGCGGCTGTGGATCAACATCACTGCTCTCTCTAATATCTTGGTCATCGTCATCATCATCAGAAAGGTCGATAATTTCGTCCAACAGATATTCTGGAATTTCATCTTTGCCTTTCCCTTCTTCCTCTTTTCCTCGTCTTCCTCTTCTTCTTCGACTATTGCATCTGGAGATTTCTTTCCTCTGTACCTGAAACGAAAATAGTTTTCAATCGTTAAGATGTTTAAATTGTGCACTCTGACAAAGATATTAGAAAAATCTAGGAATTCAAAATATGCACACTCTATAGTTACCTTATTTCAAATCGAAGCGCAGTTTGGTGATAACGTTCGCCTTGCTCATCAGATTCAGTTGGCAATTGTTGAGCGAGTTGATCAAGATGCTGATGCAAGAGATGAATTTTGTACGACATATTAACCCCAATTTCATCGAAAGCTGCCAACATGTTTACAACAGATTGCCTATAGTTGTCTTTGCGTTCTTTACCCAAAAAAGTCCTTTAATGACTCCTTTCAATGCGAGCCATGCATTTAATTCTCGGTCTGTCAGAACTTGGTCAAAATCTTGACGACTCATTAGTTTCCGTATGTCGGGACTATTAACATCCCCTTCTTGAATTTTGGGCGTTACTTAGTCTTGGGAAAATGTCTTTTAAGCAATTGAATACTGCTGGTCTTTTTGCGATACATTTCAAAATAATTTTAGCAATGCCAAGTTTAATGTGGAGCAACGGCAACAAAATTTTCATTTCAGGAACAAGACTTGCATGTAGCCTATTGTTTTTAGGCCATTTTCGTCCAATTCGACTATTCCAGTTATGCTGTTTGTATTGGTTTCTTGCTTTAATTACTTCTCCGTATCGTGAATCCCAATCGCACAAAAAACACGGATATTTTGGACGGCCAGATGCTGTTAAGCCTGTAATCAATGAAACTACTTCGTTATATTTGACTACTTCCAGAATGTGTTTCAAATTATCGAAATTTTCACTAGTGTCAGTGCTATACGCAATCGGAACAGAAGGCATTCTATTTGTCTTGTGCAAAAGCACAACTTTTAAGTTGATTAGTGAACTACCGATGAATAAACGCCAATCATCTTTTTTATAAGTTAACCCTATCGTCTCCATTAACTTTTCAATATCGTTGCAATAATCATTCACATTGAAAAACTTTTCTAACTCTTTTTGGCGTTTTCTCGATATGCTGTTACTTTGGTACCTTTCGCCAGCAAATTATTTCCTTTCAAAAATGAAGCCAGTAGTTCTTATTTTTTCTGAGTCAAACACAAATTTGCAACAATTCCATTTAATTGGTTTTGTGTGACTAGGATTGGGTCCTTTGATGTTTCATAGGATGTACCTTCACCAGGGTCGTATTCAGAGAACAAATCCATGGAAGTAGCAGCGGCGGTTGTAGTACTGATATCTGTTTGAAGATCAATACTTCGGTATGTTGGTACTGGAACGACTTCTGAGTGCGGTAATGGCAATTGGACACTTGGCAGTGCGACATAAGTTTTATTCTTTGCTTTCCTTCTATTCCAATTTTTATGGTAGTTGCTACATCCATAGCAATTTTCTTCTTGATGCGGGCTGTTGTCTAACCACATCATTGCTATACCAAAAGGCATAGCCTTCTTCTTTTCACTTTTCCATTGCATAAGAGTTGAATAGCAATTAAAGCAAACTTTTTTAGGGGCATAGTTTACGTCAGTGATAAACTCTTGCGAGAAATGTTGTTTATAGGCTTCCAAAAAAAAAATCACTCGCATTGCCACATTTTTCATCGCTTGCTATGAAACGTCCACAACCATTACAAAAATGGTCCATTTTACATTTTGGTTCCGACATTTTTAATACAATGTTTTTTTTTTTATTTTTATGAAACCGATGCAATCAACTTAAATCACTCAAAAAATGAAATAAGTTCCAAAAAAATTAATAGCGAATTTTATCACGACCGAGAGAAAATTAAAAGACATCAGCTTCGGCTGAGTTTCGAGTCTTAACTGAATCTTCATTTTTGAAATTAGTTCGCTTGTACGAAATAAAAAAAAAATCGGTACCTCTGCGGTGGTTGAAAACAAAAAAGTTGTTTTACTAATTCCTAATTCTTGGAACTTCCCTTTTTAATTACTTCTACCTAAATCACTATTTATTTAATGGATTTGGGATTTAACGCAAATTATCAACTAAGACCATCTTCGTTTGAAATGAAATTTATTGAAGAAACTGAGAAGCATATTATAGATCAAACAGAAAGACTTAGTTTTGTGGAAAATATTTTCAAAAAGCATGAAAAAAAAATAATTTTTCCAACATTTTGCTTCATAACCACCACAAAAATTTTCTAAATCAATTTTTTTAAAAAATTTTCATTGTTGCACAGGTCTCTAGCAATAATTTGGCTTTTACAGATTGAAAAATATCAATTAGTCGTATAAACAATATGCTGAAAATCGGCATTTGACTGCAAAGTTCGAAGGTCGATTAAAAAAAACTCTAACTAACATAAACAAACGCCGCGATACGGGTCTTCTAATTTAGCCTCTATTTTCACCCCTCACTCTCAGAATCGACCTAACTTTTGCTAACCTGAATTTGTTCCACAGTGTAATTAGAGCATGAAAGTCACAGGCCAGTTTACATGCATGAAAGTACAGAAAAAAAAAATAATTTTATAAAACAAATAGGGCACCACTTTTCCACTTTCAGAAAAACATGTAGAAGTTTTCCATCTACCGGGAAACATACGTATGTAAATCATTCTCAGAAAAAAAGTAACATATGATATGATTAAGATTAAAACTCTTATGATTTTTCCCTTTTCTACGTAGTACAAGCGGCTGGTATCTGTTTTATTGTTGGGTTAATTCGTGATGAAGGCATAGCACTGATCACAATTAATCGTTTCAGCAATAAAGCAGGTACATGCACTTGTAATATCGTAAGGAAAATTGATTTTATTTGATGTCGTACCGACTTCTGCAACATACGAGGACTCAGATCGAATTTTTTCTCTGTTTATGCCCACATTTGCTTTCATCGGCCGGATGTTTTCGCCTTATGTGACACCCAGGTAAGTAGGGATGTTTATCCACAGGATTTTTGCATACCTGGTTATCACCTTCTATCCCTCTTTATTCTTCATAGGGGCCCTGTTATGTACATTCCCGACAATTTTGTGTACCAGTATCAGCAACATCTGAACTCTAATGATGCAGAATTGAACTCACTTTAGGTTAAGTTCAAAATCAGGTCACACAATTTGCACTTCGGGTTTCAATATAGAACCCCAAATACAGAGAGGGAGCATATCTATAATAGCTTCGACGCCCTTTCTGAATCCATTTCTAGAATCCTAGAGAGTTGCCCGAATACTGAAATCGTTGTTGCCGGTAATTTTAGTATCCATAACTCTACTTGGCTTCACCATTCGAGTCAAACAATTCCCGCTGGCCGTTACGTTGAGCTTTTCGTGGCTTTTCGTGAATCAACCAACGCAAATTCCATGCATTGAAGAGCAACAACAAAATACTCTCGACCTTTTTCTCACTTCACACCCTGATAAGTATGAAGTGAAAATATTTGCACCTCTCGGTAATTCGGATCACTGCACCATTTCCGCATCCTTTTCGTACTCTGTACTTCAAAGTGTTTCAGCACCAGCTTTGAAGCGCTTAGTTTTTATTTACGAGAATGGCTGAGCTCGTTGCGCTGAGCTCAACGATTTTTACAAGCATTTCAACTGGAAACTTTGTTTCCTGGATAAAAATGTTGATGCTGCTGCGAAAATGGTGGAAAAAATGATAGTGCTTGGTACGCGATTATTCATTCCAACAAAGCACATTTCGGCTAAACCTAATCAAAAATTACGGCTGTATCAGACTTGTAGAGATGCAGTGAGATCTAGTGAGAAAGCATTCAGATATTAGCGTGAAAATACAAATTCCGCCACTGAACTGCAACGCAAACAGGCGAGAACGGAATGTGCCAAACAATAAACGGCAAAAGTTTCTTAACGATCAGCGTCTTCGTGCTAAAGGTCCCTCTGCTCCTCGGGGTAGTAAGAGCTTTTGGTCATTTGTTAAAAGGCTAAAGAACAATGCTAGTTCTGCTATCCCAACTCTTTTAATGAATGACCAAATATTCACTGAACCGGTTGAACTTTTTGCAAAAAACTCGATTTTGCCGGATAACGATCAACGTCTGCCCGCACTTGAAAGTGTATCTTGTACTATGCCTAAAATATTCTTTCGAGCACGTGGAGTTAAAAAGGTTCTTTCGGATCTCAACATTAATAAGTCTTCGGGACCGGATGGTATACCAGCACTGGTGCTGAAACAATGTTCTTCGACGGTAGCCAGTTCATTGGCCAACCTTTTCAGCCTTTCGTACCGTGCGGGAGTTTTTCCGTCTTGCTGGAAAGTTGCTAATGTCCAACCAATCCCTAAAAAGGGAGCGGCTAATAACCCTGAAAATTACCGTCCAATTGGAATCTGCTCTGCGCTCTCAAAGGTGATGGGAAGCATGATCAATTTCCATCTTGTGAACTACTTAAAGGCCAATTCACTTCTTAATGATCGTCAGTATGGCTTCCGTAGAAATCGTTCCTCGGGAGACCTGTTAGCTCTACTTTCTGAGCGCTGGAGTCGATCCATTCGCAATTTTGGCGAAAGTAAAGGGGTTGCTCTGGATATTTCCAAGGCGTTCGTGTGTGGCACGGTGCATTGATATCAAAGCTTATTGCATTTCTCGATTTATATCGAGTTTTCTCAGAGACCGAACAATACGTGTTGTTATTGATAGGGTCTCATTAAATGAGTTTCAGCTTAATTCAGAGGTACCCCAAGGTTCCGTTCTTTCTCCTTCTCTTTTCCTTATCTTTCTGAACGACCTTTTTGGTCAAACTTTTAATTCTATTTACTCTTTCGCAGATGACACCAGCATTTGTCATTTATTATCCTTTAATTGTAGGCCAAGCCTCTTGGAGGTTGGGGGCAAAAAGCAGACAATGAATGACACACTCAATCAAGGCCTGTTAACAATCTCCGAGTGGGGTAAAGCGAATAGGGTTGATTTTAATGCGCTAAAGACTCAATGTTGTCTGTTGACCCATAGGGCCATGGATTCAACAATATCATCTGTAGATATGGGTGGTATAGGTATTGAGGAATCGCGTACTCTTGATGTTTTTTTTTTTATTTTTTTATTTTTTTATTTAAGTTTATTTTATTTACAAATTTATCTTATTTACAATAAATAAACAAATAGTTTGAAAATAATGTACAATACAAAGACCCTTATGCGAGTTCTCAAGTATAATATTTATAAAACTAAATATATTTTTAATAATCTTAATTGTGATATTTACATGTATGTGATAATTATGAATGTTATGTAAGAAAAAATTGGAAAAAACCTTACTTTTATATTTAGAATGGAAAAGAATTGGTCAAGAGATAAAAAAAACAACAATAAGCCGATTGGAACTGATTCGATAGCCACCAATATTTTTTAGTATTAATATTTGGTATCATATGTTTATCTTCGGAATAAGCTCTTGTATCAAATCTACTATTTTCAGAAGTTAACTGATTGCTTAAAATAGCTTTAATATTGGCCATTCTATAAATGTGGTATATTATAGGTATGCCCCTTTTAATCCTGGATATATCCATATATATCTAGGTAAAGGAAAGCTTCCGGTGGAGCGTATCCTTGTTGTAGTGATTTACATATGTATCCCTCATCTACGTAGTATGGTGCCATAACTAAATTATTTTCCCAATACTCTGTACTTTTCACAATGTGATCCCTTATCAAATGAATTATAAAATTATCAATTCGACCAACCTTGGCCTCTTTATATAAAATTTTATTAGAAATATATTTCTTGTAGTCGCTATTAGCAGATCTATAAAGAGAAGTACAACTCCTCAAACAACCTTAATCTCTCCATATAAGATGGGGATATGGTATACCAAATTTGGCAACCGTATGTGGAAATGGGTCTAATTAAGGACTGATACATAATTAATTTAACTCTACGTTTTAAATACCGCGATAAAAATAGTCTTTTATACAAAAAGTAAGCATTCTGGCTTTCTTTAGCTGAATATTAGTATGATCATTAAAGTATAGGAATTTATCAAGATTGATACCCAAGTATTTTACGATTTGTTTATTTGGAATAACAAAATTATTAGCAGATCTTATGCTAAAAGACTTCCAATTGCGTCTTATATCATTAGTACATTTTCCAACGGGAGGGTGAAAAAGTATTGTTTCGCATTTGTTCAAATTGATTTTCATATGCCAATTTATTGTATATTTCTCTATAATATAAAAATATCTTTGTAATTTATCGTTAATTTTTTGTATCTTATTATCAGAGTGATAAATTATTAGATTAGATTCTGGATCTTGCTCAAAAGGTCATGTATGAAAATATTGAAAAGGAATGGTGCATTTACCGTGCCCTGTTGTAATCCATTAACAATAATAAATTTCCTTGAACTTGTTGATTTTCCATTGCAAACTTGGAAACATTTATTACTTAACATATTATATATCAGTATTAATAAATGCATTGGAAATCCATAGTTTAACAATTTGAAGACTAAACCCGGAATCCAGATATTATCGAAAGCTTTCTGTAGAGCTATCAAACAAGCCCCTGTTACTAAGGCCTTGTTCAAATTCCATTGTATGTCTGAAACTAATAGATGTATCGTTTGAATGGTGGAATGTTTATGTTTGAAACCGAATTGTTTATCATTTATCAAATTTATCTCGTTACATGTTTTTATTATGTTGTTGTTAATGCAGGCTTCAAAAACTTTACTTATATTTGGTAGTAAGCTGATTGGGTGTAAATTTTTTGGATTAGTAATATCCTTATCCTTCTTTGATATGACGACTACTTTTGCAGTTTTCCATGCATGGGGAAAATAAGAGTTATTAAGTAAATTATTGAAAAGTGTACAATACTCGAGAATGATTTGCTCAGGAATGTTTTTTAATACAATATTGGGAACGTTATCAATGCCACAGGAAAACTTTCGTTTTAAATTTTTAAGAATATAAAATATTGTATCTTTAGTTACAAAATAACCCTCTGCACGTGACTCATTAAGATCATTAGATTTTTTTATAGGGGTAAAGGCAGTTATAGTAGTTTTATTGCTTTCGTACAGATTTTTATCGACTAAAAATCTGTTGAAAGAATTATTAACATTGACATGTATATTATTATCAGTATTTATCTCTTTGTGAGAGTGAACTGATTCCAGGAAGGATCCAATCACATTCAGTTTATCATTGTCGTCCTCAATCAAATAGAATTCATTACTACCGTCTTTATTTAATAATTCGGGTTCAATTCCAGCATTTCTGATCAACATTGGATTGTCCGTTGATATTTTAATACAATCTATATTTAATGTTTGTGTGGTCTTGAATTGTTTTTTAATTTCACTGAACATTTAGGGTGAGTTTTTTTTTGGGGTCAATATTAACAAGTTTATCATGAAAATATTTATTAATTGACAAAATGAAGTTTTCTTTTAGCAATTTCCTTATAACTTTTAGTTTGGTTTTAACTAAATTATATTCTGACTCAGTTAATATTTTTTCGAGTCTGTTGTGTTTCTTAATTGCCGTTATTATTTTACTTTTCTCAGCTTGTAGCTTTATTATTGTAGAGTTAGTAAATTTTCTATATGGATCATGATTTTTGAATTTCAGGATCGATTTTTCAATAGAACTATGAATAACTTGTTCAAGCCTCCGAAGATAAAAATCTATTTCAGAATTCATTAGATACCTCACATTCGGAATTTTTCAAACTCTCCATTTTCAGTACAAATGGAGTATTTAAATTTCTTCCAATTAGCCTTAGCGTAGTTGTATTTTAAATGTTGTTATTCTCTGAGGAGTATAAGTGGGTGACCATTTTCCACCCCTAAAATTTGTATTTTGATTGCATTGTGATCGCTATCATAATCAGTTTCTGTAATATCTGTTAATGAACATTTTCCAATTTCATGATTTTCGTTACATTTAACGCATCTACGTGGTAAAAAGCAATTAGCAGCGCTGTGGAAAAAACGCTGACTATTCCGACATTGGGTTATTTCTGGTTTTTTAAGAGCTTCCCATCGCACGCACCGATAAATGATAGCTTTTATAGCTTTAAGTTCGGTAACTTTGAACTAAGTAAATTGGTAATTTGGTTGATGTTTTTGTTTTGAAGGGGTTTACTTTTAAGAATTGTAAATTATCATTTTGAAATTTATTTAATTCATATAGAATTTCTTCTGGTTCAATATTGGCACTTAGGCCCTTTAATAAATAAGATTTAGTCTTCATGTCTTTAGGAGTAAACGAAAAAAAATTTTGTTTTTGTTTTCTCTAGATATGCTTTAATTCTGCAATAATCATCTGTTGATGATGTGATACTCTTGATGTTCTAGGCATGAGAAATCAATGTGATGTTCGTTGGAACGAGCAAGTGTCGAAAGAAGCATTCAAGTGTCTTGGTTTTCTAAAACGGTACAAAAATTACTTCACTCCTTCTGATCTCCTTAAAATCTATACCACTTACATCCGACCGAAAATGGAATACAACTCCCATATATGGGCAGGAGCTTCAAAGTCTATTTTGGAGCTACTGGACCGTGTGCAAAGGAGGGCGTTGGCGCTCATCAATGACAGTAGGGTATCCATGGTATTACCATGGGAAATGTTCTTCTGAGATTAGCGAACTTATTCCAAGTGCCCGAGTTTGGGTTGGCTCTACCCGCTTCTCTAGTAGATCACATCCA
The DNA here is from genome assembly GCA_963682025.1 of Cordilura impudica. Taxonomy (NCBI): domain Eukaryota; kingdom Metazoa; phylum Arthropoda; class Insecta; order Diptera; family Scathophagidae; genus Cordilura; species Cordilura impudica. The sequence continues at coordinate 8,692,195 of OY821520.1, forward strand.
TTTGTAGTCTAATGTCTAGTTGACTGCACAACGCATTACAGAGAGAATTCGTTTATCAGTCGTATGTGGAATAAAATTCCGAAGAGGTCTTTCCCGACAGTTATAATCTAATAAAATTTAAGTCAAATATCCACAAACACTAGTCCCTTTTTCCTCCTTCCCATAACCTATTTTCCTGAAATCAACACAATGCACTGCATTTGTAGGGGGCATCCCCTGAGTGTTGGTTAATAAAAAAAAAAAAAGAAGTCTTTGCTTGACATATAAAGAAGATATGAATTTGATAATCACTTGTGAGTAAACGAGGTGGATATTATGTTCCCTTTACTTATCCAATGTTCTATTGACTATTTTAAAAATTCTGTAGTTATTTTTCATTATGAATTTCTGCTTATGGGCGTTCACAATGAAACTTCTTTTATCTTAAATCATGGCTTTGTAATATTATTTAATAGAGAAATTTATATTTTGTTTTAAAATTATGATTTTACTATATTATACTTCACAAAACTACAACAGTTTGAAATAAACATAACATTTTATGACTTGACATTTACGTTACGCAGGCATCAATGGGTACTAAAAAGAAAGTTAAAAAACTTTACAAATTTTATTTTATAAAAAAAGCAAATCGTTATTATTGTTAAGCGACGAGTAAAACACAAAACAACATTAAACAAAACAACAAGTTTATAAAATAAAAATTTATGGAAAGAAGGGAGCGAACGAACAAACGTAACAATAAGTTGTGTGTTGTAGGTCAAGGTTTATTAAAATGTTTCATATCATCATACAAATATCAAAAACATTTACACACACCTACATTCATACATACATATGTATGTACATAATACTCGTATGTGGGGATATTACAAACACAACGAACATAAAAAGTAGGTACGCAATTTTGTTTTTTATTTTTAAAAATTCATATTTTGCATTCGCCTCTGTTCAGGAAATGTTGCATGAAATTGAAATTTAGATTTCCACAATTCAGAAATTTTGTATAATAATTGACTTTTGAGAAATAATTGCTTCAAAATAAATGGATATAATGGTTGTTACATATATACGCGAGTTTATATCATATATGTAATTGGATTTTTGCTTAATCTCTAAAATTGTTTTTTTTTACATTTTCCATTAAAAAAGTGTATCATGAGAAGCGAAATAGATGTTATTCTTGGTTTAGGATGTTGTGAAAAATTTGGGTTATAAACAATGAATTTAACATGGGCTTGTCATAGCATGGAAGTTGGTTTTTATAGATTCCGTGAAATATTTATTTATTTATTTATATTATTAACTTATAATTATAAATTACAAGGTAATATAGGGAGTCTACAAATAGCTACTTTGGTCTTCAGCTCAATATTATAATTCAATATTTATAATAAAGTAATTTTCATACACTGAATAGATACAATAATGATTTAGATCTTTTATAAACTTGTAGGTATTTGTTTGTTTTAGGAAATTTGTTATTTTCTTTAAATTTTCAGGGGTTGGGTTAGACAAAGCTCTAATCGGGTCGGTTCCATTGAAAATATTTTGTCTTTCGTTATTAAATTTAGGACAATGTAAATAAATTTTAACTATTAACTTAGGAAATCATGATAAATCACTTTTTCGGTATATTTATTTTTAAAACCATTGTTATGAGTAAGTTCAATGTGTTATATTGTAATATAAATATTTTTGTTATCTTTTCTTTTCCCTCATATAAACTGTAATTAATTCCAAATTAATTCTTGCCACTTTAAAATTAATTATCCTTTTCTCAACATAATTTTTTTGTATGCATTCTTTAATTCGATTAATTTTTTGGATTTCTCGATAAAGCCTTGTAATTCCTAAATACAGAAAATGGATTCGTTGTGACAACAGAATTTGTTTCCAACCGAATATTGATAGTTCCATGTACTGTTTGTACCATTTGTGATTACAGAAATATATTTTCTAAACTACCGTACAAAATAAAAGCCAAATGATTTTTAAAATCCTTCTTTTAACTCATACTCTCTATCTGTCTGTCGTGGGTGGACCCCATTGCCCCTCATCCAATTGATCTGAAACTTGGCCCATAGTCTTGTTGTGACTAAAGATTATTTTTGGGGTAGTCACGCACAGTCACGCATGGTCACGTGCACTCACGTAGTGATCTAAAACCCATTTCCCCTTATCCGATCGATCTGAAGCTAGGTCGATAGACTTGCTGTGAAAAAAGATTAACTTTGACATATTCACTCACAGTCACGCATAGTCACGCACAGTCACGGAGTGATTTAAAACCAATTTCCCTTATTCGATCGATATGAAACTTGGTCGATAGACTTGCTGTGAAAAAGATTAACTTTGACTTAGTCACTCACAGTCACGCATAGTCACTCACAGTCACGGAGTGATTTAACCCCATTTCCCCTCATCCAATCAATCTGAAACTTGGTCCACAGACTTGTTGTCACCAAATATTAATTTTAAAATAGTCACGCAAAGTCACGCACTGTCACGGAGAGATTCCAAACTCATATGCATAAGGAAAAAAAGAGTTTTAATTTAAACTTTGTTTTTATAGGTTAGATTATTTAAAATAAATTCGATTGCATGAATTATAAAATTTGGTGCATACAGTTGAAGTCGGATTTTATTTGTAGTTTGTAACGATCATTTAAACAAATAAAAACTATTATAATTCTTGGGCAAAGAAAGTCGATGCTTTTGTACATCACCTACAAAAAGGCTTCCAGCCATTTGAAGAAATTAAAGTATTCAATAAGCCCCATACCGTTCAAGAATCTGTGGAAATATAACCCTTCACCCATTCATATATTAAAAAACCTCCCCAATACAATATTAATAAAAATAAACGTTTTCATTTTTCATTTCATTTCACTTTTAATTTTACATTTTTTATTTTTCATTTTTAATTTTTTATTTTAATTTTTAATTTTTCATTTTATATTTTTCATTTTCCGTTTTTAATTTTTTATTTTTCATCTTTCATTTTTCACCTTTTATTTTTCATATTTCATTTTTCGATTTTCATTTTTCGTTTTTCATATTTTATTTTTCATTTTTAACTTTTAATTTTTAACTTTTTGTTTTTCATTTTTAATTTTTCGTTTTTCATTTTTCATTTTTCAATTTTCATTTTTCCTTTTTCATTTCTTATTTTTAAATTTTCATTTTTTATTTTTTTGATTTTCATATATAATTTTTATATTTTATTGTTCATTTTTCATTTTTCTTTTTTCATTTTTCATTAGAGAATATAGATTTTCTTTCATATTGGCGATTTTTTTTTTTATTATATCGTGATAACGATAAAAAAATATTTGGCAATAAAACTAACGAAGCTCATGGTAGTTGTGTTTATTGGTGCGATTGCATCATTTTTTTGTGGCTTTTTATGTTCAACCACTGAAATATTAAAACAAACACTGGGTTTTTTTAGAGGTGTCTACATATTATTGCTTGTATCTAAGCACAGTGCCGTCCGATTTACCCCATTTTAGATAGTGACCTAGTCGGAATAATGGCAACTGGTATTATGGTAACCTTGCCCAGGTGCCTGCTTTATTTTGTGAATGAAGGCGATTTCAACAGACAGACCGACATCGCTATATCGACTCGAAGATCAAGAATAATATATAGTTTATGAGGTCGGAAATTAGTTTTTCGATGCATTGCAAATGGAATACCTATATATACCCTCTGCCACTGAGGGTGTGGAGGGCATAAAAATTACCTTTTTTAAGAACTTTTATCAAAAAAAAAATATTCTTTTAAACTGCCCTTTTTTAAAAAAGTACCATTTTTTTAGAGTACTCTTTTTTAAGTTATTACTTTCTTTTAAAATTTAACTTTTTTAAACAAGCACCTTTTTTTAAAAAATACATTTTCAAAGCAATTAACTTCAAATTTATTTAGTATTCGAATTTAAAGTTTCAGTATCGGCAACAGGGTTTAAGTTGCAGGTGGAAAATTTTAAAGATTCGAGACAGACGAATTTAACCCTGTTACTTGTTTCTTCTATTTTTTACATGGCTATATTTATAAAATTTATTTATTATGCCTCAGGTACAATTTTGCTGAAGAATGAAATGAGAAATCATCAATGGTTCTTGAGTTATAGCTGAAAAAACTAATTCAACTAACATGAAGATAAAGAAAAAATATAAATATAAACCCTTTGAAGGTTTTACTAGTAGTTTCACCCTGATTTAGAAAATCTCGCCCCCGAGACAATGTTCCACATTGTGATTTATTTAAATACTTCGATTGGTAAACTTTACAAATTTTGTTGTTCGAGGTACTTAAAATTTTTTAAGATTAGATTTATAAATTAGTTTATAAAATAATAAATAATTACAATAAAAATTCTCATTACATAATTCAATTTTTCTAGTAGTACCCGAATTCTAGAACAGTGCTGATTATTTTCTCCCTTCTTTCCTTCTTTGAAAAAAAAATTATAAACATGCACATTTATTTATCTACGGTAGATAAACAACACACGCACGCATTCGTGCCAGATAATGATGATCAGAATTTGTACGAATTTCATACATTTTAAATGAACTTTTTATTAAGTGGAAAACATTTACACACTGTGAAATACAAAATAAAGTTCTCTTTTCCATCTGCAACTTGTAAAGAACTTGCTTTACAGCTAAGTATAACAAAGTATATTTAGTTGCATTCTTTATATTAAATGGAAGATATATTCTTTTATTGTTTCTTAAATAGCTTTGTAAAACTATTGGTTAAATGAAATAAAACGAGCAGAAAGAATTTCAAGTATGAAATTTTAAAAATTCATCGTACATACAGATTTATCGCCAACGCAATTGCGATGAAGGTGATAACCAATTTGCGAGATAAAAGTTCTGTCACCTTTACAGAAAAAAATATTGTCTTCACAGAAAAGAATATTTAGTTATCCAAATTAAACATAATTTGGTTGGCAAATATTTCGTTTGTGCGTAGGAATAATTAACAATGAAAAAGTTTAGCTTCAGATTATCATAGAAAAGTCTAGATTTCTTTAATTTTCATTGATAACTTTCTTGATTATACTTCCTCGAAGTTTTATTATCTACCAACTTACTTGTAAACATATTTTTTATTTTTTCATTTTTCTTATTTATAGTTTTATTTTGTATGTTTTTACTTACAAACATGATGATATTTTATCTACAAACTTCATACTCGTACATGCATTTGTACATAAATTACACAAACATTGCACATGCATGTAAAGTTGCAACTCCTTAAAAATAATAATTGTTCCGATTCTGTTGGCAATATATTAAACCAACAAAACAAAGAAGTGACTAAACTAAAGTCAAAAACCAAAAAAAAAAAAAACCCCCCGTTTAAACATGAACCATTTTGAAAATAATTGCTTTATTTATTTATTGATTTGTAAAAAATAATCGTTACTATTTCTCTTCACATCAAAAGAATTTTTCTTTTGTTTTATTGTAAAAAATGTTAAACCAAACCAAAATAAGATTAATTTTCTGAGAAATGAAAAACCGAAGTCTCTGAAATAATACATCAGAGTGTTTGTGCAGTAACTAATTTTGTTCGTAATAAAAATTCCCAAAAAGAAATTGGGTAATCTAAAAAAAACTTCCATTGCGTTAGAAATGAAGAATTGTTAAATCTGCATCAAATAGCCTACCCAATGTTCCTAAACCAAGTTATTCAAAGATTTTTGGTAAAAACTAAAAAATAAAATAAAAACCACCAATGACACAAAAAATCGTGGCGATTGGAGGAATTTTGCTCAAAATCATATGTCTTGGAGGGATGAATGGGACAGCCCAATTCAGTGATGAAAATAAAATTCAACCTCAATGGTCGAGATGAGTGCAAGCAAGCGCTATTATATCGTACCATGAAATCAATATTTTGAAATGGCCTGCAAAGTCGACCGAACTAAATTCGATAGAAAATATATCGAGATAGATGTCCAGGAAAGTTTTTCACCAAGCTCGTCAGTTTGATCCTGCCAAGAAACTGAAAAATAACATTTTGGAAAAGTGTAGATTTATCCCCATAGAATATGAACAAAACTTGTAGAAAAGGATGACAAAAAGAATTTTTGTAGTTAAAAAAAAACGGAGGCTGATTGGTAAAAAATCATGTGTGTCCGATCACAGGGGAGATGTGTAAACATCTAGTAATTAAAGATTTTTTATAGCACTTTTTTAAAATCAACTAGAAAGCGTCATGTATGTATCGCTTAGAGCAATCAACTGCAGGGGCTCTGCTACTATAAAAATATTTATTATTATTTATTATTTCAACCGGTTAATTTTTAATTATTCGTTTTTAATTTTTATTTTGCACTTGTCATTTTTTATTTTCATTTTTAATTTTTCGTTTTTAATTTTTCATTTTTTTTTTTCGTTTTTCATATTTCATTTTTTATTTTTCATTTTTCGTTTTTCATTTTTCATTTTTCGTTTTTCATTTTTCATTTTTCAGTTTTCATTTAAAATTTTTAATTTTTAATTTTTAATTTTTAATTTTTAATTTTTAATTTTTAATTTTTAATTTTTAATTTTTAATTTTTAATTTTTAATTTTTAATTTTTAATTTTTAATTTTTAATTTTTAATTTTTAATTTTTAATTTTTAATTTTTTATTTTTTATTTTTAATTTTTAATTTTTAATTTTTAATTTTTAATTTTTAATTTTTAATTTTTAATTTTTAATTTTTAATTTTTAATTTTTAATTTTTAATTTCTAATTTTTAATTTTTAATTTTTAATTTTTAATTTTTAATTTTTAATTTTTAATTTTTAATTTTTAATTTTTAATTTTTAATTTTTAATTTTTAATTTTTAATTTTTAATTTTTAATTTTTAATTTTTAATTTTTAATTTTTAATTTTTAATTTTTAATTTTTAATTTTTAATTTTTAATTTTTAATTTTTAATTTTTAATTTTTAATTTTTAATTTTTAATTTTTAATTTTTAATTTTTAATTTTTAATTTTTAATTTTTAATTTTTAATTTTTAATTTTTAATTTTTAATTTTTAATTTTTAATTTTTAATTTTTAATTTTTAATTTTTAATTTTTAATTTTTAATTTTTAATTTTTAATTTTTAATTTTTAATTTTTAATTTTTAATTTTTAATTTTTAATTTTTAATTTTTAATTTTTAATTTTTAATTTTTAATTTTTAATTTTTAATTTTTAATTTTTAATTTTTAATTTTTAATTTTTAATTTTTAATTTTTAATTTTTAATTTTTAATTTTTAATTTTTAATTTTTAATTTTAATTTTTAATTTTTAATTTTTAATTTTAATTTTTAATTTTTAATTTTTAATTTTTAATTTTTAATTTTTAATTTTTAATTTTTAATTTTTAATTTTTAATTTTTAATTTTTAATTTTTAATTTTTAATTTTTAATTTTTAATTTTTAATTTTTAATTTTTAATTTTTGATTTTTAATTTTTAATTTTTAATTTTTAATTTTTAATTTTTAATTTTTAATTTTTAATTTTTAATTTTTAATTTTTAATTTTTAATTTTTAATTTTTAATTTTTAATTTTTAATTTTTAATTTTTAATTTTTAATTTTTAATTTTTAATTTTTAATTTTTAATTTTTAATTTTTAATTTTTAATTTTTAATTTTTAATTTTTAATTTTTAATTTTTAATTTTTAATTTTTAATTTTTAATTTTTAATTTTTAATTTTTAATTTTTAATTTTTAATTTTTAATTTTTAATTTTTAATTTTTAATTTTTAATTTTTAATTTTTAATTTTTAATTTTTAATTTTTAATTTTTAATTTTTAATTTTTAATTTTTAATTTTTAATTTTTAATTTTTAATTTTTAATTTTTAATTTTTAATTTTTAATTTTAATTTTTAATTTTTAATTTTTAATTTTTAATTTTTAATTTTTAATTTTTAATTTTTAATTTTTAATTTTTAATTTTTAATTTTTAATTTTTAATTTTTAATTTTTAATTTTTAATTTTTAATTTTTAATTTTTAATTTTTAATTTTTAATTTTTAATTTTTAATTTTTAATTTTTAATTTTTAATTTTTAATTTTTAATTTTTAATTTTTAATTTTTAATTTTTAATTTTTAATTTTTAATTTTTAATTTTTAATTTTTAATTTTTAATTTTTAATTTTTAATTTTTAATTTTTAATTTTTAATTTTTAATTTTTAATTTTTAATTTTTAATTTTTAATTTTTAATTTTTAATTTTTAATTTTTAATTTTTAATTTTTAATTTTTAATTTTTAATTTTTAATTTTTAATTTTTAATTTTTAATTTTTAATTTTTAATTTTTAATTTTTAATTTTTAATTTTTAATTTTTAATTTTTAATTTTTAATTTTTAATTTTTAATTTTTAATTTTTAATTTTTAATTTTTAATTTTGAATTTTTAATTTTTAATTTTTAATTTTTAATTTTTAATTTTTAATTTTTAATTTTATACTTTTAGTTTTTCATTTTTCATTTCATAATTTGAATTTTTAATATTACATTTTTAATTTTTCATTATTAATTTTTTATTTTTCATTTTTCATTTTTCGGGTTTCGTTTTTCATTTTTTATTTTCCATTTTTCATTTTTTATTCTTTATTTTTTATTTTTCATTTCTTAGTTCGCATTTTTTATTTTCCATTTTCCTTTTTTAATTTTTATTTTTTAATTTTCATTTTTCATTTTCGTTTTTAATTTTTTATTTTTATTTTCATTTTCCTTTTTTAATTTTTTATTTTTTATTTTTTAATTTTTCATTTTTCATTTTTCATTTTCCTTTTTTAATATTTAATTTTTTGTTTTTCATTTTTTATTTTTCAATTTTAATTTCGTATTTTTTGTTTTTCATTATTCATTTTTTATTTTTAATTTCTTAATTTGAATTTTTATTTTTCATTTTACATTTTTAATTTTTAGCTTTTAATTTTTTATTTTTCATTTTTAATTTTTCTTTTTCGTTTTTCGGTTTTCGTTTTTCATTTTTATTTTTAATTTTTTATTTTTTATTTTTTATTTTTCATTTTTAATTTTTCATCTTTCATTTTAAATTTTTTATTTTTCATTTTTAATTTTTCATTTTCAAACAGTTTATTACATATCATAATTTTTCCACCAATACAATAATAAGTCACACCGATTTTGTCTTACGCGTTACATGTTACGCTGTTTTTGTGATTGTATTGTGAAATAGAAATTTACCCCCTGCGCGCATGTAAAGGGTTTTTCAATAAGAGCGCTACAAAAGTTTTTTAAATAAAATAAAACGGTCAATGAAATTGTTTATTCCTGTGAAAGTACGTTCTATGCCATTATGTATGGAAATCGATCTCTTTTGCATGGCCACCATGGGCACGCTTGCAGAAGTCCAGACGCTGAACCCAATTTTCGACGGTTTTCAAGCATAAATCAGCCGATACTGTTGCAATTTGACGTTCGATATTCGTACGAAGTTCATCAATTGTCACTGGCTTGTTGGCATAGACCATAGACTTGACATACCCCCCACAGGAAATAGTCCAACGGCGTCGAATCGCACGATCGAGGCGGCCAATCGACTGGACCATTTCGTGAGATAACACGTTCTCCAAACTTGGTTTCCAATAAATTGATTGTGACATTCGCTGTATGGCTTGTGGCGCCGTCCTGTTGGAACCACATGTCCTCCAAGTCCATATCATCCAATAGGGGCCAAAAATATTCGGTTATCATTGAACGGTAGCGATTCCCATTCACAGTAACGTGCCGGTCTTGATCATCACGGAAGAAGTACGGGCCAATGACGCCGCCGGCCCATAAACCGCACCAAACCGTAATTTTTTTGGGATGCAATGATGACTCATGGGGTACGTGTGGATAGCTGTCTGACCAATGACGCATATTTTGTTTATTGACGAATCATTTTTAAGTTGTTGCTCAGCCCAATTCGCGAACTATGACGCTTATGGTGGTCAAGCGGCTTCAGTTTTTGCGTCTATTTGATCTTGTAAGGATGCAGGCCAAGATCTTTTCGCAAAATTCGCTTGAGGACGACGTGTGAGAGACACATTTGGGCTTTCTTCAACTGAAGCCTCAGCGGCAGCAATATTCTCGACACTACGGGCAGTTCTTTGTCTCACTGGCATGGGAACATTTTGTACTGTGCCTGTGAATTCAAATTTTTCCACTAGACGCTCAATTGTTGATCTGCTAGGACGATTATGACGACCATAAATTGGACGTAGTGCTCTTAACGTTGAGGCCACTGACTCCGAATTTCGGTAGTAAATTTTAATAATTTCGACTCGTTGTTGGCTCGTATACCTTTCCATCATGATATGGCAAACCTTACTGAAGAGAAATGTCAAAAGAGCGGCAAGAAATATGGCGTCGTTTGCTGTCCCTGTCTTTCTACTTTTGTAGCGTCCCTGGTGAAAAACCCTTTATGTTTACACATCAAAAATAGTTTTATATATTTTCTTTTAATAAATGAACTTATATTTGCAGAAATTTTCAATTTCTTTTTAAAAAGTTATAAAAACAGATTATCGATTTAAATAAAAAGAGAAGAATAAATAAATTCCACTATAGTTTCTTAAAATTCTGGAAAAAATTAATTGAACTTATATTTTGGAGCAAACTGTTTAATTTTCCAAGTTTATTTTTTATTCAATATTTAATTTATTTGATCATGATTGGTCTTATTACAAATAGATTAATTCGTGTTGTCTATCGTAACATCAAATATAACAATTTAATTGAAATTTATATTGTTCAGTCCTTGTCTGTCCATACAACAAACAAAATACCATTTATATAATGAGACGACATTATAGCCTAATGCCTTCTAAAGAAATTCATCAAATACCTTTGGAATAAACAAATTAACTTAATGAGAGAAATTTTTGTTTTAAAAACAAACAAAGTGAATAAATAAAAGCAATTCGTATTATATTTCTCTGTTACAAATAGCTCAGGGGAAAAAGTAACAAAATAAAAAATAAATAAAAAACAAAATAATGTAATTCGAAAATCTTAACGACATTTTAGGACATTAGGAGTGGTTGGTACTATAGAATGCCAGAAAAAAAATGACAATCTTTGAGAGCAGCTATAAAAAAAAAAGAATTATAAGATATATTGTTCCAGTTATTGTTGTACCCTCACACCAGGGTGGAATTGACGAACTGCTGAACAAATACTCTACTACAAGTGGGTTAGATATCACCGCTTTTAAAAAAAGAAAAAATAGCGAAGGGAATTTTCGAGATATGGCGATTTGAGCAATTTTTCGCAAATACAATTAAAATGAACATAAAACTGATGTTATTCTTAAGATATTTGTTGTAATTCTTCTTATTATTGTAGTCGCTCTAGTTGCTACATGAGGATGTGTATATGGTTATACTGCACGTGCCATATTAGCTTAAGCAAGTATTGTCACATATTTCTTTTATCGTTATCGTATATACGTATATCGTGACGAATATCGTAAAGAAAAAATATAATGACCAAAAAGTAAATTTTTTTAAAAAGTGGTTTAAAAAAGTACATTTTCTTAAAAAAAATACCTAATTTTAAAATAACATTTTTTTAAAGTACAATTTCTCAAAAAGTTTCCTTAAAAATAAGAAATTTTTTTCAAAGTATCCTTTATTTAAAAAAGCACCTTTTTTTGAAAAGTTCTCTCAATTTTAATAAACACTCTTTTTTTAAATTACCTTTTTTTAAATACAACTTTTAAAGTACCTTTTTTAAAAATACCCTATTTTTTAAAAAGTAGCCTATTTTAAAGAGTACTGTTTATTTTATTTTTTTATTTTTTTTTAAAGTTCCATGTTTTCAAAGTACCATTATTTAAAGTATCTTTTTTCAAACAAGTTAACTTTTTTAAGTAGCCTTTTTTTTATAAAAGAACCCTTTTTTTAAATCACCCTTTTTTAAAAGGTTATGTTAAAAAAGTATGTGTGTTAAAAATTACCTTTCTCAAAGACAAAACGTTATTAAAAAATTTCCTTTCTTTAACAACTATATTTTTTAAAAAGTACCTTTCCTTAAAAATTTTTTTTTTCTTAAAAAAGTACTCTTTCTTAAAAAGGTACCTTTAGTTAAAAAAGTATTTTTAAATAAAGCACCATTTTAAAAAAAATAAATTTCTTTAAAAAAAATATATGTTCTTAAAATATACCTCTTTTAAGTAGTTTTTTAAAAAAGTATTTTTTTAAAAAGAAAAGTACGTTTTTTAAAAACGACTTTAAAAAAATTTTTTTTTTTAATTTTTTAAGTTTTATTTGGTTTAAAAGTTATGATTTTTGCAACGAAAAAGTCAAATGATGCCACTGTGCGACGTTCGCCCGCATGTCTATCAGTACACGAAAACTTGGTATGCAAACTAAAGGTTAATTAGACAAAAATATATAGAGATCAAACTTTGGGTATCATAACGCCAGCGGGTGTATAAAGTACTTACAGGATTTTGTACTCTATTGAGAAAAAAGCAATGCAATTTTTCAGATAGTAATAAATTCTTTCTATACGAGACACGGACATTGTTTTTTTACAAGAAGAAATTATAATAAAAACTGGCCAAAGTGAAAAGCAATTAACTTTAAATTTAATTATTGTCTGAATTTATTCCTCTAATGGCTAAGGCTGATAAAAAGCGGTCTTCATTTTTGTTGTTGTAATTTTTAAACAGAGTCATTTGAAAGAGAAAGAATACACTCCTTCGACAGTTTACGCGTGACAGATTGTTATTATGCTCCTCTTATCACTTTGTCTTGTTTTGTTTAATAGTTATTTTAATGTAAAATAGAAATTAAAAAAAAAACGTGTTAATTACTGTTTCTTATAAAAAT
>OY821520.1:8710058-8757558 GCA_963682025.1 Cordilura impudica
TTAGCGTATAAAATTTCAAGCGAATCGCTCATGTTTGTTCATGGACTTCAAACATGTTGTTTGCGAGAAAATCGATTCAAGCGTTTTTAAAAACTGATATACCGTATGTGGCCGGTCATTTGAAACGTAAGGTTCGTAAGGTTTGTTCCAGTTTAATTGAAATTTTGACACAACATTCTCGACATATTGTACGTTTAGAAAAAAAAAAAAAAAAATACAAAAAAGGGTTTTAAAACCTTACCCTCGCTAAAGTGGTAGCCGTACGCAACATTGGTTCTAATATTGAGTTTGAGATGCAGATGGAGGGCTTCACTCTTACTTATTTGAGTTAAAGTTGTGGAGTTATGGAAAAAATCGGATTTAGTTTAATAATTTAGTTTAATAAATTATCATTTTTCAATCCAAAGTTAGAACTAAAATTTTTTTTATGTGTTTATATCAATAAAATGATAATATTTTAATATTACGACTTCCTTCAATTAAGCGCCACTTAGCATATCATTCACCCCACTATGAATGTATGTGTGATGTTTGATTCGTTTAGTACTCCTTGTCTAAATTTAATACGATTACTTAACTTACTTTAAGTTGAAATCCATAATTTTAACTTTCGACAAAATATTTATCAATGAACCTTCGCGTTGTATGTGGTTTTTTATTTTCAATGCCTGTATTTTTTTTCTAAAATTGTAATAAAATCTATAGAGGATACAATTTTAATATTACGTGCACCAATTAACTTTTAGAATACAAATGTAAAGTCATTAAAAAAAAAGATATGAAAAAGCAAAATTGAACACAAAAAATGAAAAACTTCAAAGATAATTTCAAGAAGAAAAATTCATCTTAATGGTTAAGATGAAAATAACCTTGCCTGACATTTTAAATGATTTTAGATAATTATATGCTTTAAGTGCTACTCCATTAACATAATTAAATGTCTAAGTTTAAGTTTCCTTAAGGAAGAAACGAAACAGTATGGGGTCTGTTGGATTCCAACCATACTATGTATCATCTCTTCTTAGATACTAAAACTAATACGATGCTCTTCTAAGTCCGAAAGCTATTCATGTTACAATGATGGTGCTGATGATATGTTTGCTCTTGTGGTTAAAGGCTGCTATACTAACGATAAATCAATCAATTCTTACCTGAAGCCAACACAAACCAAACTGTTATCAAATGATATTCTTTCAACATCCATTCAATACATTTCATCTCGTTGGCATTTGGCATTGGGAAAAAAACTCTTAGTTACATTTAATGCTCTTTTCTTGTTGTCCGCAAACACAAACACTTACAAACCTGAAGTTAAGCCCCCATATTTTCTAGAGGAATAAAACTGTGTACGAAAAGTATTGGAACACTAAAATAACATTTATCTGTTGTGATGGAGTTTCTAAAATGTTAAAGATTTTGAAGAATTAAATTTTTCATTTCGAACTTGAGGATATTCCGGAGGCAAAGTGTTGCTTCATATATTCGACTTATTTGCAGTAGATAATATGTTAATAAACACACGTTCGATTTTTTAAGCTAAACTAAACGAGTTCATAGACACACAGATTCCATAATTCCTAGTTCTTTGGTTGATTGTTTCTGTATGTGTATACGTGCAACTAAAATGCCTGTGTATTTGTATTTGTCAGAGTGTCTGTTGCTCAAGTGCAAGCAGGCACTTAACAGTTTGACAGTTATAAAAACGTTTTTTTTTTCAAAGACAAAAGAAAAAAATTATTTAAAAAAAAAAATAGTAAGAAGAGTGAGTAGTGCAGACAGGAGTTTATTTTGACTTTGTCTTTTACGATTACGAATGCATGATATAAAAACCAAATTATCATATATATTTTTTATGAGTATTGATAATAATAATGATGGCGTCGTTTAAATAAATGGTTCGATAATATATTAAATTATAGAGTTTATGAAAAAAAAAATCTTGCATACTTTTAGTTTCAATGAAGAGATTTAAAATTAAAGGATATAAGCTACAACTTAAGTGTGAATCCTTTTAGACTAAGAACTTAAAAGATTTAAATAAAAAAAATAGACAAAAAAATTAAATATAATAATTTCGTATTATCAAGGCCACCGTTTGAAATCCAATATTGTATTTCATAAGACTCCTCCCCCAGAAAATGATGACCTAATCGATTCAACATCACTCTTTTTTATCAAATTGTATATAACGGGTGATTTTTTAAGAGCTTGATAACTTTTTTTTAAAAAAAAACGCATAAAATTTGCAAAATCTCATCGGTTCTTTATTTGAAACGTTAGATTGGTCCATGACATTTACTTTTTGAAGATAATTTCATTTAAATGTTGACCGCGGCTGCGTCTTAGGTGGTCCATTCGGAAAGTCCAATTTTGGGCAACTTTTTCGAGCATTTCGGCCGGAATAGCCCGAATTTCTTCGGAAATGTTGTCTTCCAAAGCTGGAATAGTTGCTGGCTTATTTCTGTAGACTTTAGACTTGACGTAGCCCCACAAAAAATAGTCTAAAGGCGTCAAATCGCATGATCTTGGTGGCCAACTTACCGGTCCATTTCTTGAGATGAATTGTTCTCCGAAGTTTTCCCTCAAAATGGCCATAGAATCGCGAGCTGTGTGGCATGTAGCGCCATCTTGTTGAAACCACATGTCAACCAAGTTCAGTTCTTCCATTTTTGGCAACAAAAAGTTTGTTAGCATCGAACGATAGCGATCGCCATTCACCGTAACGTTGCGTCCAACAGCATCTTTGAAAAAATACGGTCCAATGATTCCACCAGCGTACAAACCACACCAAACAGTGCATTTTTCGGGATGCATGGGCAGTTCTTGAACGGCTTCTGGTTGCTCTTCACTCCAAATACGGCAATTTTGCTTATTTACGAAGCCATTCAACCAGAAATGAGCCTCATCGCTGAACAAAATTTGTCGATAAAAAAGCGGATTTTCTGCCAACTTTTCTAGGGCCCATTCACTGAAAATTAGACGTTGTGGCAGATCGTTCGGCTTCAGTTCTTGCACGAGCTGTATTTTATACGGTTTTACACCAAGATCTTTGCGTAAAATCTTCCATGTGGTCGAATAACACAAACCCAATTGCTGCGAACGGCGACGAATCGACATTTCACGGTCTTCAGTAACACTCTCAGAAACAGACGCAATATTCTCTTCTGTACGCACTGTACGCATTCGTGTGGTTGGTTTAATGTCCAATAAAGTAAACTGAGTGCGAAACTTGGTCACAATCGCATTAATTGTTTGCTCACTTGGTCGATTATGTAGACCATAAATCGGACGTAAAGCGCGAAACACATTTCGAACCGAACACTGATTTTGGTAATAAAATTCAATGATTTGCAAGCGTTGCTCGTTAGTAAGTCTATTCATGATGAAATGTCAAAGCATACTGAGCATCTTTCTCTTTGACACCATGTCTGAAATCCCACGTGATCTGTCAAATACTAATGCATGAAAATCCTAACCTCAAAAAAATCACCCGTTATAAGAATATAAAAGCCACGCCTTCATTTATAACATGAATAAATATACATTAGGTTGTCCGTTATTTCTTAAAGTGGAAATATTTATTGTCTCACCCCTCAAAAAGTTGAGGCTTGATGCAAAAATGACTCTCAAAAAATTTCACGCCCCTCGGACCACGCCTTCCCGGCCCTACTTGCGTTTGAAAATTTCAAGTGTGTTTATATGGGGAAAATATGACGTTTTTTCAGATTTTACGAAAATTTCATTCTATAGTTTAATTATTCCGACAAGTTGTTATATAATTCGGGATCAGTATTAAATTATCCTTGCAAAAAGTTATAAAACTTCGAAATCGAATAAAACCTCTCCAAGAAATAGCAAGTGCCCCAGACCACTTTTGTGGCGAAAAAAAACTAGGTCATGAAATTTGATGGCATTTTTTTCATCTTTGAGAAATTGATTAAAGCCATAATTTTTTTTGGTCTCTATACTTATAAGTACTCAGATATGAAGTATTGTTTTATTACCACGTTGTTAACCTATTGTGCATTCAGACCGAAAATGGGAAATTTTTTTTACAAAATTTTGAAAACTCCTTTTTCAAGTTTTAAAAAATTTTCTTAAACAAAATTTAAAAAAATGGAACTGGAACTGGATCGACTGTGTGAGTTTTTAGGTAAATCGCTAACCCAGAATTTTTTTGACAAGGATTTTATTTTTGCGGATTTCGAGAAAAATTAGATTTTTTTGAAATGTTCAGTAAATGTACTCTTTCCTAATACTTAGCGTTGTTCGATTTTTTTTTCCAAATTTTTAGCACGGAAGACTTGCACATTAGGCTATTATATTTTAAGCGTCATATATAAAAATTCAATAGCGCTTACAAAATATTTTAATTTTTTGAATAAATTGTCTTTTATTATTTATTTATTATTATAGAGTACATTTAATGAACATTTCACAAATATCTAATTTTTCTCGAAATCCGCAAAAATAATATCCTTGTCAAAAAAATTCTGGCAAAGGGATTTACCTAAAAATCCACATAGTCAATTTCTAACATGTATTTAACAAAACCTTAAAGTGCCAGATGCATTTTTTTAAATTTTGTTTAAGAAAATTTTTTAAAACTTGAAAAAGGAGTTTTCAAAATTTTGTAAAAAAAATTTCCCATTTTCGGTCTCAATGCACAATATGTTAACAACGTGGTTATAAAACAATACTTCATATTTGAGTACTTATAAGTATAGAGACAAAAAAAAAAATTATGGCTTTAATCAATTTCTCAAAGTTGAAAAAAATGCCATCAAATTTCATGACCTAGTTTTTTTTGGCACAAAAGTGGTTTGGGGCATTTGCTACTTCTTGGCGAGGTTTTATTCGATTTCGAAGTCGTATAGCTTTTTGAAAGGATAATTTAATACTGATCCCGATTTATATACCAACTTGTCGGAATAATTAAACTATAGAACGAAATTTTCGTAAAATCTGAAAAAAAGTCATATAAACACACTTGAAATTTTCAAACGCAAGTCGGGCCGGGAAGGCGTGGTCCCACGGACATGAAATTTTTGGAGAGTTATTTATGCATCAAGCCTCAACTTTTTGAGGGGTGAGACTTAAACATTTTCATAAGAAAAAATTGCCCATACAAATAACGGACACCCTAATATACATATATAAAATGAAATCATCTTAAAATTTGTTTTACCCTGATAAATGAAGGAAAATTGTGTTGAATGCAATTAGCCTTAAACTAAATAAACTAAGTCGCCCGTTGAGGAATGATGAAAATACTATCTTATGAAATTTTACATTTTTAATTAAAGATACTTTTGAAAGAAAAAATATTTTTAGAACAAAAGACACTTTTGAAGAAATTGTATTTTTTACGAAAATTTACTTTTCTAAGAAAAGGCACATTTTTAAGGATATGTACTCTTTTGACAAAAGGTACTTTTTTTAAGAAAAGTTACTTCTTTATGAAAAGGTACTTTTTAAGAAATATTATGCCGTTTTCTTTTCTGACAAAAAATGTCGCATTTAATTTGCACTTTTTAGGAAAATTGTATTTTTTCTATATACATCAGTCGAAAGGTCTTAAAGTGCTATGTTCATAAAATGTAAAAAATTTTGATTATTTTCCTTTTTGTCATAGGGTGAAATTATACAAAAAAGGGGAACAATGGAACAATTCTCACACTAGACCCGAAGGAAGTCAATGATTGCAAATTTTTGCGATTTACGAGTGCTCGACTTTGAGACCTTTCGATTGATGTATAAGATAAGGATACTCTTAATTCAGAATATATAAAAAATACAATTTTCCTAAAAAGCGCAAATAAAGTGCGATATTCTTGGTCAGAAAAGAAAACGGCATTAGTTTTTTTTAGAAAAGCTACATAACATTTTCAAGTGCTATTTTTGGAAGATTAGCTAATTTTTTTTTAAAAAAGAAAGAAAAAGTGCTTTGATAAGAAAATATATTTTTTTTTAAAGAAAAATTTGTTTTTTAAGAAAAGATGCATTTTAGTAAAGGCATTTTTTAAGAAAAGTTTCTTTTTCAACAAGAGGTATTTTTTTTTTGAAGAAAAAGTACTTTTAGAAAAAGGTACCTTTTTAAGAAAAAGTACTTTTTAATGTAGATGTACCTTTTTTAAGAAAATATACCATTTCAAGAAAAGATACTAATTTAAAAAAGGTAATTTTTTAAGAAACATAAGTTTTTTAAGGAGAGATACTTTTTTAAGAAAAGTTTCTTTTTAAACAAGAGGTATTTTTGAAGAAAAAGTACTCTTAAAGAAAAGGTACTTTTTAAGATAAATAGTTTTTTTTTAGAAAATACACTTTTCTAGTAAATGTACTTTTTAAGAAAAGTTATATTGAAATTGTTTTTATTTCGACTTAAGGTCTTTTGTTGTATGTTGTAAAAATAAAAATAAAAACACACAATGTTCGCATTTTAAATCTTTATTTTCTTCCGATTAAATTTGGTTAAATTCTTTAGCCATCTTCTAGGAGCTAACAAGAAAATTAACAATTTTGGTAATTAGATTTTAAAAACAATGTTTTTTGTAGATTTTTTTTTATATTTTCAAGAAGTGCTACTTTTGTAAGATCGGCTGCTTTTTTAAGAAACAGTAAGATATACTTTTTTAAGAAAAGGTACTTTATTGCGAAAAAGTCCTTCATCAGAAAAGGTTTTTTTTTTTTGGAAAAAAGTAGTTTTTAAGGAGAGATACTTTTTTAAGGAAATTTAATTTTAGAAGAAAAGTTACCTTTTTAAGAAAAAGTGATTTAAGAAAAGGTAGTTTTTTAAGAAAATATACTTTTTAAGAAAATTTAGTTTTTTTTTTTAGAAAATACACTTTTCTAGTAAATTTACTTTTGAGGAAAAGTTACATTTTCAAGAAGTGCTACTTTTGTAAGATCAAAAGCTTTTTTAAGGAACAGTACTGATTTAGGAAGAGATACACTTTTTTAAGAAAAGATACTTTATTGAGAAAAAGTGTTTTCACAAGAAAAGGTATTTTTTTTTTAAGAAAAAGGAGTTTTTTAAGGAAAAGTACTCTTTTAAGAAAAGTTTCTTTTTAAACAAGAGGTATTTCTTTTAAAGAAAACAAGTTTTTTAAGGAGACACTTTTTTTAAAATTAACTTTTTTAAGAAAGTGTATTTTTTAAGAAAAGATACTTTTTAAGAAAAGGTACTTACTTAAGAAAATGTACCTTTTATAAGAAAAGGTAAATGTTTAAGAAAAGTACGTAAGAATTTTTTTTTAGAAAATATACAATGGTACTTTTTGAAGAAAAGGTACTTTGTTGAGAAAAAGTACTTTCATAAAAAAATGAATTTTTTTTTGAAGAAAAAATTACTTTTTTAAGAAAGTGATTTTTTAAGAAAAGTTTGTTTTTAAACAAGAGGTATTTTTTGAAGACAAAGTACTTTTAAGAAAATGTATTTTTGAAGAAAAGGTGCTAATTTAAGAATATATACTTTTTTAAGAAAACATAATTTTTTAAGAAGATATACTTTTTTAGAAAATGTACTTTTTAAGAAAAGTCACTTTTTAAGAAAATATGCTTTGTAAGAAAATATACTTTATAAGAAAAGGTAGTTTTTAAGGAAAGTACTTTTTAAGAAACTAGAAACTATACTTTAAGAAATGATACATTTTAAATAAAGGTACTTTTTAAGAAAATGTACTTTTTAAGAAAAGGCACTTTTTTAAGAAAAGTTAATTTTTTTGATAAATGATACTTCTTAAAGAAGTGGTACTTTCAAAGTAGTTTTTTTAAGCAAGAAGAAGAAAATATGCTTTCTGAAGAACAAATACTTTTTAAAGAAATGGTATTTTTTAAGAAAAGGTTCTTATCTAAGAAAAGGCACTTTTTCAGAAAAGGTATTTTTTTAGTATATGCATTTTTTTAAAGAAAATTTCCTTTTTCAAGAAAAACTACCTTTTGAAGAAAAACTAATTTTAAAGAAAAATTACTTTTTTAAGAAAAGGTAGTTAAAAGGTAGTTCTTTAAGAAGAGTTATTTTTTATGAAAAAGTAGTTTTTTAGGGAAAGATATTTTTGAAGAAAATGTTCTTTTGGAAAAAATTTTACATGTGGTTTTTTTAAAAAGATACTTTTTTTTAAAAGAGGTACTTAATTGAGAAAATATACCTTTTTAGCAAAGGTACTGTTTAAGGAAATCTACTTTTTAAGAAAAGTACTTTTGAACAAAAATTAGTTATTTTAGAAAATCTGCTTTTATAGTAATGGTGCTTTTTTAAGAAAAGATACATTTTTAAAAAAGGCACTTTTTTAAGAAAAGGCACTTTTTTAAGAGAAGGCAGTTATTTAAGAAATGGTACTTTTTTAAGAAAAGCTACTTTTTTAGGAGAGGTAGTTTTTGAGGAAAATTTACTTTTTAAATAAATTGTACTTTTAAGGTATTTTTTTTAACCAAGAAGAAGAAAATGTATTTATTTTCTGAAGAACAGATACTTTTTTAAGAAAAGGTTTTTTTAAGAAAAGGTACTTATTTAAGGAAAGGCACTTTTTCAGAAAAGGTATTTTTTTTAGTAAATGCATTTTTTTAAGAAAAGTTACTTTTTCAGGAAAAAGTACTTTTAAGGAAAAAGTACTTTTTAAAGAAAAGGTAGTTCTTTAAGAAGAGGTATTTTTTTTTCAAGAAAAAGTAGTTTCTTAGGGAAAGATATTTTTGAAGAAAATGTTCTTTTGGAAGCAATTTTACTTTTTTAGTAAAGGTATTTTTTAGGAAAAATTACATTTTTAAGAAAAGGCACTTACTTTTTACAAAATCTACTTTTTCTAGAAAATTTACTTTTTTACGACGAGGTACTTTTTTAAGAAAATATACTTTTTTTAAAAAGGTACTTGTTAAGAAAAGATGTTTTTTTAAAAAAGGTACTTTTTTAAAAGGGTACTTTTTAAGAAAAGGAACTTTTTTAAGAAAATGTACTTTTTTAAGAAAATGTACTTTTTAAGAAAAGGTAATTTTTAAAGAAAAGGTACTTTTTTAAGAAAAGGTTCTTGTTTAAGAAAATGTACTTTTTTAAGAAAAGGTACTTTTTTAAGAAAAGGTACTTATTTAAGATAAAAATACTTTTTAATAAAGGTTTTTTTTATGGAAATGTACATTTGAAAGAAAATGTATGTATGTAAAGTATGTTTTTGAGAAAATGTACTCTTCTACGAAAAGGTACCTATGCAACCAAATGTGCTGTAATTGGAATAATTGGAATTTTAAAAGTCTTAAATTGTAGTTGTTCTATTTTCCGAGTTTTATTTATTTCAAAAATATTCTTAACTCTACATGCGCAAAGCTATAATGGACTTTGACTTGCTGCATTGGTATGCTAAATAAAGCTATAAATAAATAATTAATTATCATCCATCAAAAGGATGTTTCACAGCTAACAGTTGTCATATGTATATTGCTCATATACATATGTTTTCTCAATAAGAAATTACTGTCGAATACATCAAAACAGCAAATATATCATTCGTGATTTAAATTGGTTTATTTTAGGAAGATCTTCACCATTTTTTGTGTCTCGATAGAAGCCAATCACATTCACCATGACAACGTTGACTTAAACTTGTGGAGTAATTGTTTTTAATTGAATTCTTGATTAAAAATTGAACAGTTGAAAAATCGAAACTTACCGAAATATAGAAAAATAATATATTAAAACTTACAACAAACGATTTTGCTACGAATTTTTACATTCTACTTTTTGAAGAAAAGGTATTTGTTGAGAAAAAGTACTTTCATAAAAAAATTAATTTTTTTAAAGAAAAATTAGTTTTTAAAGAGAGCTACTTTTTTAAGAAAATGTACTTTTTTAAGAAAGTGATTTTTTAAGAAAAGTATCTTTTTAAACAAGAGGTATTTGTTGAAGACAAAGTACATTTAAAAAGGTACCTTTTTAACAAAATGTATTTTTGAAGAAAAGGTGCAAATTTTAGAATATATAATTTTTTAAGAAAATATAAATTTTAAAGAAGATGCAGTTTTTTAGAAAATGTTTATTAAGAAAAGTTACTTTTTTAGAAAATTTATTTTTTTAAGAAAATGTACTTTTTCAGCAAGAGGTACTTACTTAAGAAAAAAGTACTTTTTAAAGAAAATATATCTTTTTAGGAATATTTACTTTTTTAAAAAAATTTACTTTTTTAGTTTTTTTTAGAAAACATTTTCTTCTAGCAATGGTACTTTTTGAAGAAAAGGTACCTTTTTAAGGAAAGGTACCTTCTTAAGGAAGGGTACTAATTTAAGAAAAGGTGATTTTTTAAGAAAAGTTTTTTTTTAAAAGGTACTAATTTAAGAAAAGGCACTTTTTTTTAGGAAAATATACTTTTTAAGAAAAAGTAGTTTTTTTAGTTTTTTAGTAGAGGAACTTTTTAAGAATTTTCTGTTTCAACATGAGGTATTTTTTGAAGGTAAAGTACTTTTAAAAAGGTACCTCTGTAAGAAAAGATACTTTTAAAGAAAATTTACTTTTTTAAGCTAATGTACTTTTTAAGAAAAGGTAATTTTTAAAAAAATTTGTAGGATCATTTTTAGTCATAGTCGCCATATAAAGCTGATTCCCGATCTGCGCTTAAATGTATCAAAATAAAAAATATATTGAATATATTTTTTTTTTTAAATTTTATGTAAGTCAGTAACTATAATAAATATGGTAATCAGCGGTCCATTTTTGGGCCTAATCTGTATATAAAAATAACATCAGGTATTTCCTTTCCATATCTGCTCGTCACTTATTAAAATTCACAATTCCTTTATTTCTCTAATTTGTAATCAATATTTAAAAATTTCAATCTTTTTTATGATTTGATTAATTTCTTTTAACAATTCAATTTAGTATTTGTAATATCCTTTCTTTTACTATACCCTGGCGTATGATTAATTAAGATCCTCTTTTTTCCTTAATCTTTTTTTGCTGATATTGTACAAAACACTATTTTGCAATTACAGAAACTGTCAACAACAGGAAAGAAAGAAAACCAAAAATATCAAAATAAAAACAATTCTCAATGAAAGCAGCATGAAAAGCAAGTTATTACAACAAAACAGAACAGAAAAGATTTTGAAAAATACATAAATACATATGAAAAATACATACAAATAGAAAACAAAGTCGAGGACAAAAATTAAAAGAGATTTAAATAATGTTAGAATTTTGAAATATATTTAAGTGCTAGAACCAAATTTTTGGTTAAAATAAAATATTTCGGAAATTGAAAAATAGCGCTTACAAAATATCGTTAAATTTGTTTAGTTATTTAAATTTCATACAAAATGTGTATATACTAAGCCTGGTATTATACTCGTATTGCCTTTAGAATACTTAAAAAAACACTTTCTTAATATCTTGATGGTTTAGGCTTAAACAAAATAATTTTATATGAAATTCATAAGGATATATAAAGGAAAAGATTTTTAGTTTTTTTTCGATGCAAAGCTAAAGGTTAAAATATTTAATATCATTGAATAGGACGGATGTCCGTTTTTTTTTTTGGCAATATACTCGTAACATTTAACATGTTTTATAAAAATGATTATCACATCTTCTTCCTTTTTAGTGTAAAAGCACCGGTCAAACCCAAAATATGTTAATGTAGACGATTACCAATATTTTTGTTTAAAATACGTTCAGTCAGAGTATGCTTTTTGTTCTGTGAATGATAATGAAAAAATAATAAGCCGAAATACCAACAGTCTAAATGAGTCTTTCCACGTCTTACTATACACTCAAAATAATCTTTATTTAAAATTAACTGATATCTATAATATTAATCAGCTAGGCGATTTCTTGTGACCGATGTTTTCTTCTACCGTTTTATCCCTATTTTGACTAAACGTATATTATTTGAAAGGTATTTATTTTTAGCCGTTTTGCAGATTTACAGATTTTTAAATATTTTCCTTTATTTTGAGTAAATTGCATTTAAAGTTGCTACTAACACATACATAAAATTATACATATGCTATGTGTGTTTTATTAAATTTGTTAATGTGTTTGTCAATGAGTTTGTTATCTTCATTCACAATAAAAATAAACCACAAAATTGTTGGTTTGTGAATTGGCTAAGTTGAAAAATAAAGCTGCCTAGAAAGTGCACTCGAATTTCGAGCGCTGGAATCTGCTAGTTAAAATAAATGAAAGTATTTACATTGAATAAGAAAGCTGTTATATTTCACTGTAGAACATTTTCGGGGTCATTACCTGGGGGGTCATAAATTCCTAAGTCAGAGTGAAAATAATAGGTCAGGAGAGTACAACCTTCAAAGGATTTGGCTTTCTTGGGGGCAAACTTTTTTTTACGACCTGTTATATTTTGTCCTTATCTTGTCCTTTGCTTACATTTGCAGGTATAAACATTCAATTTAATGCAAAATATTGAAGTGTGCAGCTTGAAAGTGGTTTTACCGCATAAGAACAATCAAAAACCTTCGTTTACTAAGAAATATTTTAAAAAGTGCTTAATAATCCAGTAACTTTGTAGCCTGAAAGTATAGGGTAGTATGTGTCAAATCCGGTAGTTCTGATTTTTTGCAAACTTGTTTATGATGTTGGCTTAATAAATAATCCAAGTTGTGACCTCGAGCGCTGAACGCTGCTTTGTCAAAAATCGAAAAAACCGCGAAAAAAAATTGGTTTCTTTTTTCAAATCTTTGGCGATTATAATCCTAAAGAACTAGTTTTGATTAATGAAGCATCGGTCACAAAAAATCACCTCACCTATTAATACTATAGATGTAAATCATTTTGATTTAGGAGAGATTATGAATTTAAGTACGAGTATGTATAAGAACGTATGATTAATATTAGAAAAAATAATTACACGGTGCAACATTTTCAGATTGATTGTCTGATTTACCAGTACAGTAAAACATTCAAACAGTTTGACGTTCTAAGGCCAAACTTTTTTTTATGACCATTTATATTTTTTCCTTATCTTGATGTTTGTTTGCTTAGTTTTTCAGCTGTGAATCAAGAACTATTGATTTCTCAATTCATTCTTCAGAAAAATTGTAGCTAAATAAATAGAATAAACATAGAATAAACGGTTACAGACCCTATTTCTTAGGTCCAACTAATTAGATATAGAAAATAAGCATACACCAAATTTGAATAGCATTGGTATTATTTTTTTTATTTTTTTCTTCGGATAAGAAGAATGGACCGATCCTGACCATATTCAGTAAAGTCACTTATTTTTTGCAAAAACATATACAAACCAAATTTGACGAAAATCTGTGGAATATTTTTGTTTTTTTTTATAGATTTAAATGAAGATTGAGTCAACTTAATATGGGGGCTATGACGAAGAATTATCCAATTGGGTTTATATTATGTGGAGTACTAATAAATGGATGTAATAAACATACACAAACCCAATTTTACCGAGCTCGTATGATAATTTGGATTTTGTTACAATTTAAGTCGATCATATAGGGACCATTTGTATGGGGAATAGGTCTGAACGTGATAATATAATAAAAGGTCAAATATTTTTGGTAGTTGCTAACATCCGCAGAAACTCATTCTACCCTGAACACAACGAAAAAAGAACTTATTACGAAATCTCTTTTAAATAACAGAATTAAAAAAGAATCCGAAACAAGTAAGAGTGTTAAATTCGGCTGAGCGGAATCGTTGATACCCTCCACATTTTTCATTTTCAATTTTCATTTTTAATTTATTATTTTCTATTTTTCACTTTTCAATTTTTATCTTTCGTTTTTAATTTGTTTTTTTAATTTTTAATTTCTCATTTTCCATTTTTCATTTTCCATTTTTCATTTTTCATGTTCCATATCCGATTTTTCATTTTCATTTTTCATTTTTCATTTTTAATTTTTAATTTTTCATTTTTCATTTTTCATTTTTCATTTTTCATTTCTCATTTTTCATTTTTCATTTTCCATTTTCCATTTTTCATTTTTAGTTTTTCAATTTTCATTTTCCAGTTTTCAATTTTCATTTTTCATTTTTAATTTTCCATTTTTAATTTTTCGTTTTCCGTTTTCCATTTTTCATTTTCCATTTTTCATTTTCCATTTTTCAATTTTAATTTTTAATTTTCCATTTTTCATTTTTCATTTTTCATTTTTCATTTTTCATTTTTAATTTTTCATTTTGTATTTTTCATTTTTCATTTTCATTTTCCACTTTTCATTTTCCATTTTTATTTTTCATTTTCCATTTTCAATTTTTCATTATTCATTTTTCATTTTTCATTTTTAATTTTTCATTTTTAATTTTCCATTTTTCATTTCCTTATTCCACTTTCCATTTTTCATTTTTCATTTTTCATTTTTAATTTTTCATTTTCCATTTTTAATTTAAAATTTTTCGTTTTTCATTTTCCATTTTTAATTTTTTATTTTCCATTTTCCATTTCCCATTTTTCATTTTCCCTTTTCATTTTTCAATTTTCATTTTCCATTTTTCACTTTCCATATTCCATTTTTATACCCTATACCACTATGTGGTTTGGGTATAATGACTTTGTGCTGCTGTTTGTAACAACCAAAAATATTTGACCTAGACCCATCTTTAATTATACCGATCGAATCAGAATCACTTTCTGAGTTGATTTAACAATGTCCGTCCGTCCGTCCGTCCGTCCGTCCGTCTGTGTGTCCATGTAAAGCTTGTAATCAAACTGCAGGTCGCAAATATGAATATATTTTGATGAAATTTGGTATATAAGCTTTTATCGGCCATGGGATGAACGCTATTGAAATTGGTGAGAATCGGTCCATGTTCAGACCTAGCCCCCATACAAATTACCCATATGAAATCGACATAAATTGCCATAAGATCCAAATTGTCATATAGATATTACTCAAATTGGGTTTGTATGCGTTCATTACATCCACTAATGAGTAGTCCAAAAATGATCCCTTTGACCCCATATAGAGCTGCTTCCCGATCTTCACTTAAATCTATTAAAAAACAAAAATATTGAACTGATTCTTCTCAAATTTTGTTTGTACATATTTTTGCAAAATACAAGAGACTTTACCAAACATGATCAGGATCGGTCCATTTTTGGACCTAGTCCCTTTATAGATATAGCATCCGATATGAATTTTTTCATATCTGCAGCCAAAAAAATTAATAAAAATCCCACTCAAATTTGGTTTTTGCTTATTTTCAATGTCCAGTTAGTTGGGCCTAAGAGATTGGGTTTCTAAACGCATGGTATAGGGTATCGTATAGTCGGTCTAGACCGACTATAATTTTCTTACTTGTTCATTTTTCATTTTCCATTCATCATTTTTCATTTTCCAGTTTTCAATTTTCATTTTTCATTTTAATTTTCCATTTCTAATTTTTCGTTTTCCATTTTTCATTTTTCATTTTCCATTTTTCATTTTTCATTTTTAATTTTTAATTTTCCTTTTTTCATTTTCATTTTCCACTTTTCATTTTCCATTTTTATTTTTAATTTTCTATTTTCCATTTTTCATTATCCATTTTTAATTTTTATTTTCCATTTTCCATTTTTAATTTTTCTTTTTCCATTTTCATTTCTCACTTTTCATTTTCCATTTTTATTTTTCATTTTTCATTTTCCATTTTTCATTTTTCATGTTCCATATCCGATTTTCAATTTTTCATTTTAATTTTTCATTTTTCATTTTCCATTTTCCATTTTTCAGTTTTAGTTTTTCAATTTTTCATTTTTCATTTTTCATTTTTCATTTTTCATATTCATTTTCTACTTTTCATTTTCCATTTTTATTTTTAATTTTTCATTTTCCTTTTTCCGTTTTCTATTTTTCATATTTCATTTCCATTTTGCATTTTTCATTTTCCATTTTTCATTTTTCATTTCCCAGTTTTCAATTTTAATTTTTCGGTTTTCATGTTCCATATTCCATTTCTCAAAATCCTTTTTTAATTTTTATTTTTCCTTTTCCATTTTTAATTTTTCTTTTTCCATTTTCATTTTCCATTTTTATTTTTCATTTTCCATTTTTCATTTTTCATTTTTCATTTTTAATTTTTCATTTTTAATTTTTCATTTTTCATTTCATTTCATTTTCCATATTCCACTTTCCATTTTTCATTTTTGATTTTTCATTTTTAATTTTTCATTTTTCATTTTTCATTTTCCATTTTTCATTTTTCATTTCCCAGTTTTCAATTTTAATTTTTCGTTTTTCATGTTCCATATTCTCAAAATCCATTTTTAATTTTTATTTTTCCTTTTCCATTTTTAATTTTTCTTTTTCCATTTTCATTTTCCACTTTTAATTTTCCATTTTTATTTTTCATTTTCCATTTTTCATTTTTCATTTTTCATTTCCCAGTTTTCAATTTTAATTTTTCGTTTTTCATGTTCCATATTCCATTTCTCAAAATCCATTTTTAATTTTTATTTTTCATTTTCCATTTTCCATTTTCATTTTCCACTTTTAATTTTCCATTTTTATTTTCCATTTTTCATTTTCCATATTCCACTTTCCATTTTTAATTTTTCATTTTTCATTTTTAATTTTTATATTTTCATTTTTCATTTTCCAATTTTCATTTCCATATTCCACTTTCCATTTTTCATTTTTCATTTTTAATTTTTCATTTTCCATTTTCCATTTTTAATTTAAAATTTTTCGTTTTTCATTTTCCATTTTAAATTTTTTATTTTCCATTTTCCATTTCCCATTTTTCATTTTCCCTTTTCATTTTCCATTTTTCACTTTCCATTTTCCGTTTTTCATTTTCCATTCATCATTTTTCATTTTCCAGTTTTCAATTTTCATTTTTCATTTTTAATTTTCCATTTCTAATTTTTCGTTTTCCATTTTTCATTTTTCATTTCCCATTTTTCATTTTTAATTTTTAATTTTCCATTTTTCACTTTTCATTTTCATTTTCCACTTTTCATTTTCCATTTTTATTTTTCATTTTCTATTTTCCATTTTTCATAATCCATTTTTAATTTTTATTTTCCATTTTCCATTTTTAATTTTTCTTTTTCCATCTTCATTTTCCACTTTTCATTTTCCATTGTTATTTCTCATTTTTCATTTTCCATTTTTCATTTTTCATTTTTAATTTTTCATTTTTCATTTTTCAATTTTAATTTTTCATTTTTCATTTTCATTTCATTTCATTTTCCATATTCCACTTTCCATTTTTAATTTTTAATTTTTCATTTTTAAGTTTTCATTTTCCGTTTTGCATTTTTCATTTTCCATTTTTCATTTTTCATTTCCCAGTTTTCAATTTTAATTTTTCGTTTTTCATGTTCCATATTCCATATCTCAAAATCCATTTTTAATTTTTATATTTCCTTTTCCATTTTCCATTTTTAATTTTTATTTTTCCATTTTCATTTTCCACTTTTAATTTTCCATTTTTATTTTTCATTTTTCATTTTTCCTTTTTCATTTTTCATTTTTCATTTCATTTCATTTTCCATATTCCACTTTCCATTTTTCATTTTTCATTTTTCATTTTCTATTTTTCACTTTCCATTTTCCATTTTTCATTTTCCATTTATCATTTTTCATTTTCCAGTTTTCAATTTTCATTTTTCATTTTTAATTTTCCATTTTTAATTTTTCGTTTTCCGTTTTCCATTTTTCATTTTTATTTTTAATTTTTCATTTTCCATTTTTCATTTTTCATTTTTAATTTTTATATTTTCATTTTTCATTTTCCATTTTTCATTTTCCATATTCCACACTCCATTTTTAATTTTTCATTTTTAATTTTTAATTTTTATATTTTCATTTTTCATTTTTCATTTGCATATTCCACTTTCAATTTTTCATTTTTCATTTTTAATTTTTCATTTTCCATTTTTAATTTAAAATTTTTCATTTTCCATTTTTAATTTTTTATTTTCCATTTCCCATTTTTCATTTTCCATTTTTCATTTTTCCTTTTTCATTTTTCATTTTTCATTTTTCATTTTTCATTTTTCATTTTCCATTTTTCACTTTCCGTTTTCCATTTTTCATTTTCCATTTATCATTTTTCATTTTCCAGTTTTCAATTTTCATTTTTAATTTTTAATTTTCCATTTTTAATTTTCCATTTTTAATTTTTCGTTTTCCGTTTTCCATTTTTCATTTTTAATTTTCCATTTTTCATTTTTCATTTTTCATTTTTCATTTTTCATTTTTCATTTTTCATTTTTCATTTTTCATTTTTCATTTTCATTTTCCACTTTCCACTTTTCATTTTCCATTTTTACTTTTTATTTTCCATTTTTAATTTTTCTTTTTCCATTTTCATTTTCCACTTTTCATTTTCCATTTTTATTTTTAATTTTTCATTTTCCATTTTTCATTTTTCATTTTTCATTTTTCATTTTTCATTTTTCATTTTTCATTTTTCATTTTTCATT
Organism: Cordilura impudica; assembly: GCA_963682025.1. Lineage (NCBI taxonomy): Eukaryota > Metazoa > Arthropoda > Insecta > Diptera > Scathophagidae > Cordilura > Cordilura impudica. The sequence continues at coordinate 8,728,430 of OY821520.1, forward strand.
TTTCATTTTTCATTTTTCTTGTTCCATATTCGATTTTCAATTTTTCATTTTCATTTTTCATTTTTCATTTTTCATTTTTCATTTTTCATTTTTCATTTTTCATTTTTCATTTTTCATTTTCCATTTTCCATTTTCCATTTTTCATTTTTAGTTTTTCAATTTTTAATTTTCATTTTCCATTTTTCAATTTTTAATTTTCATTTTTCATTTTTCATTTTCCATTTTCCATTTTCCATTTTTCATTTTCCACTTTTTATTTTTATTAATTTTTAATTTAAAATTTAATTTTAATGATAAAAAAAATATGTGGTAAAACTTGCTTAGGCTAATGTGACACGTGCAGTATTTATATACACACAACTGTTATGACTTCAACAATACGAAGAATTACAATATATACAACATATTTTAAGAAAAACAACAAACCCATAGCTCGTGAACCCTTTGACCGATTTTGACGATTTTAAATAGTAACTCCTTCGGGATGTTAATAAACGATTTTATACAAAAACGAATGGTCTAGCTTAGATATTGACGGCGTGATGGCGATTTCCACAGACAGACGGACAGACGGTCATCGGTAAATCAACTTCCCTTGTTATAAGGATCAAGAAAATATATTTTTTTTGGGGTCTCAGGAACTTATTTCGATGCGTTACAAACGGAATGACAAACCTATACATACCCTCTGCAACTGAGGTGCGGAGAGTATAAAAAATATGTTAAATAACTGCTTGATAACTGTTGAAAAAGTTAAAATAGATCTATCTTCGGCATAGAATTGAATTTTCATTTGATATTAACTGTACGGAATACTGTTTGAATGAAACACAAACGTTTAACGTTAAAATTGTTTGAGTGTAGTATTTTTATTATTTTGCTACATGAGACTGTCCTTCGGTATAATGACTGTGTATTTTGTTTGTTTGATGCCTTATCGAAATCCAAACCACAAATCATTATAATCATTAGTAAAATTTTGTGTGCAATGATTTAAAAACTATTAAATATTCATACAAATTCATGATAATTAGATTTGCTACAGTTGAGTAACGTTTATGCAGGTTGTGAATTTTCGTCATTAGAATTGAAGTATGGATGTTACAGCAGCGGTTGCTATTAGAAATTTAACTGTCATATTTTTAATTTTTAAATATATTTTTTTTACAATAACATGAACATTAATTTAAAGACCTTTCTAATGGTATACGGAAAAACGTACCGAATTGAGAGATTTTGGTATTTCATTTTCACATTAACTACACAAGGGAACATGGTTTTTGTTAATGAAGAACTGACTATTGTTTTTAAGTTTATTTGTGACACTGAATCCAAAACTCTGATTTTTGTCGCAGTTTTATTTTTTATGATTCTTTAAAAAACAAAAAAAAAATATTTTTTTTTGCAAAAAATTGTCTATTTTCAAAACTTCAACGATATCTCTGAAACTGCCGGAAAAATTTTAAATCAATGTAAACATGGCTTAAAGATAATATTGTTGGCGAATTTAAGATTTTTTTTAACTCAATATGGTGAACCGTTTTCAAGTTATTCCAATATATGTAGAGGAAGTGCCTTAATTTTGGACATAACGGTATATAACGAAAAGTCGAGCTGATAGAAAAAAACCAAGTGCAGATTTTAAATCAGCGACCTCAAATTAATAAAAAATTGATACAAACTACCAATCAGCACAAAAAAGTTCAATTTTGTTCCCTTGTGCTATCAAACGCTAAGCATTGAAAAAAAAAAAACTAATTATGGGAAAAATAATAGAAATATTTATACATTTCCATTGAGATATTTTTGTCCACAAATCCATATCTAAGTTTAAAATAAAACGCTAAGAAATCTTTAGATGACTGTTTCTATGATGTCAAATTGGTTCTGTATCAAATATAGAAACAATATAAAAAAAATAACTGTTTTTACTCATAAATATTGTGAAGGAAGTTGAGCATAGCCATATTTAAATCCTGATGAAATTGGAATTCCGCATAATATTTCTGTTTTAAATACACATTATTTATGCAGGTTTATTCATTTGCGTCAATATCAATTTTTTTAAGAATTCAAAAAGTTGACGGGGCTGATAGATTTATACACGACAACCATACAATACAATACTGCCGTGTACATATATCCATGTGGATAAAGTATAAATGATAAACATGTTTGTGTGAATAAATAATTTAATGGCACATTAATTATGCTAACGGTAATAAGAGAGGTAATTATTAATTATATAAATTGACTGTTTACGGTAAATTTAAAATCATACGATTGTGACGACTCAAATTTATGTATGGCAAAAGAACAAAAAAAATTTAAATATCAAATAACGTGTTTCAAACCATATCCATTTTCATTTTGTATTTAAAATTAAATTTCTGTAAAATAATAATTATTGAACTAAAATTTCTCTATAAATTAATAAAGCGCTGCTAAAGTAGTAGTGAAAAACGGTTTCTTGGAATCATTTGTCGATTTCTTTTGTTAGAAACTATTTCGTAATGGAGAAAATAGTGAATATAAATTTTCAATTTTGTTTATTAGAAAGAGCAGTGAATTCATTTGGGTATAAATTTTTTGTGTGGCAAAATGTTTTTGCTTAAAACAAGAAAGTGAAAGTGGCGGATGTTATTAACGTGATGATAACACAGATTGGATGCTGACTCATTGCTCGGGTCGTCAGGTATATTTTCGAAAAAATTGTCGTGTCCAGGGACTTAAAGACTCTCAAATCTTATGAAATGATAGAACGATTGATTTACTAAATCCTGGAGCTTTAATTACAACTGGGGGTTTTTATTCAATTTTTCTATGTATTTATAATTACAAATATAACAAACTAGCTGACCCAGCAAAAGTTGGTTTGCCATAGAACTGTAAATATATGATGATATGTATTTACCATTTATAGGACGTGCCACGCCGACTGGTTTTATCCCGCCCATTTTTCACATAACTGCTCACACTCATCATTCGTGGACTCACACGTAGTTTCAAGACTGTCGGTTTTATAGTACTCCAGATAATTTTTGATGTTCAAACATCTATACGCGCAGGGGGTAAATTTCTATTTCACAATACAATCACAAAAACAGCGCAACACAAATCGGTGAGAGCTGTAAAGCAAATCGGTGTGTGACTTATGATAACATAAAATTGTTTTTTATGCCACTTTTTTAAAAGCGTCATCTATGTATCACTTATATACGTTTATATTGGGATATTTTTAACGTTTTACAGCAAAGGGTTGTTGAATTAGCTAAAACCGTTTTTGTTATAAGTGATATATAGATGACGCTTTCTGTTTGATTAAAAAAAAAAAACATAAAAAAAATCTTTAATTGCTAGATGTTTACACATCTCCCCTGTGATCGGACTTACATGATTTTTTGTATGGGTGGTGGCACGCCTACTAACCCAATCCAGCCCATTTTTGATGCAACTACTTACATTAACAACCAATTGACGTGCAGAAATTTTCAAGACTCATAGTACTCTAGATATTTACCAAGTGTGGAACGTGCCACACCCACTGGTTTGATCCCGCCCATTTTTTCCGATTCCGAATACTAACGTTGATAACTTATGTCCATGACTTTATCTATTACAGTACTCTAAATATATAACATTAAATATTTACTTTGTATGGTGGCTGCCACGCCCACTTCTCCGACCATGCCCATTTTTACCCTGATTATTAAAATTAGTATCGTATGCACTGTGGCAATGTTTCAAAACTTTTGCAGTTATAATACTCCAGATATATGATATTAAATATTCACCTTATATGAGAGCTGCCACGCCCACTTGTCTGATTCCGCCTATTTTTTATCCTGATTACTCACATTAGGAAAGTATGCACTGTTGCAATGTTTCAAAACTTTTGCTGGCATAATACTCCAGATATATGATATTGACTTTGTATCAGATCTTCCACGTCCACTTGTCCAATTACGCCCATTTCTTCTTCGACTACTAATATTAATAATTTATGGACTCCTACAAGGTTTGAAGGCTCTAACAATTATACAAATCTAGATATTTGATATTAAATATTCATTTTGTATAAGAGCTTCCACGCCCACTTGTCCGATACCGCCCATTTTTGTCCTGCAATGTTTCAAAACTCTTGCTATCACAATAATCAATATATATGATGTTATTCAATTTATGTGGGAGAGGCCACACCCCCTTGAAATATCAAAACGATATGTAGCGTTAAGCCTAATATGGACTATATTTCTTATGAAACAGGTTGAAGGACAAAAATTTTTTCTATTTTATATATATAGATTATAACATAATCGGTACTAATCTTTAGTCTCTAATTGGCTGCTTTTCGGTTCAAATCGGTTAAACAGGAATTGGCAAAAACCAATAATCGACAATATCAGAAATCGTTAATCATAAGGAATATGTAGACATGAGGAATCGGTATACATAACAAATCGGTAATCATCAGTATACAAGAATCACCGAATGCAGTGTCGTCGATGGTCGGTTGATCGGGAATGATAATCGGTTTAGCTGATAGTTCGACAACTTATGGGCACACAGTATTGAATAGTTAATAAAAATAATTAGCGATAGCACTCAGACAAAGCCACTGAATTATAGATTTATTTGTGAGAAGCGGAAACGATCGTCACTTTCCAATAGTTGTATGAACCCTTTACCTACTGTTAAGAAATCCCACAATGTACCTTGGCAAAAAAAAGACTAATTCTACCCACACCATCTTTGCATACTTATCTTATTTCGTTTATGAATTGGTTGAGAATTGTAAGTGTAAACAATAATATTATTATTAAGGTTAATAATAATAAATAACTAACTAAAAAAACAAATAAATAATATTAAATATATAATGTATGTCGCACTTGGTGGATGCAATTTATTAGGACTAGTAGAGCCCAGCCCTCGAAATTCGAGTACAAATTCTAGGAAATTTTATTTTTCATTTAATAAATAATTTTATAAGAGCCGAAATGAATGCTAATCAGTTTTAGCCAATTCTCAGTTCAACACTTTTTAAAAAAAATTCATTAAATTTCATTATAAATATTTGTTGAACACAGAGAAGATATGTAAATGGGTTTGTAGATAAATAATTTTAAAAGGGCCTAAAGGTATGCTAGACCATTTTAGCCAATTCAGAGTTCAACACAAGGCTGTTGATATTTATAATAAACACACACACAGTATGTGTTTTATGTATGTATAAGTAACAACTTTAAATGAGTTTTTCTCCAAAAAACGTTCCAGACGTTGTAAATCTGTAAATCAGGTGTAAAGCTAAAAAGAAATATCTTTAAAATAAGGTTTGTTTGGTAAAAATCGGTTAAAGTACATTTTTTATATCGGGCACAAAAAATCGCCTTGGCTATTAATATTATGGATATTTTTTTATCGACTTGGTTTTTTCTGCAGTGATCTCCGACAACATCATCCAAAAAATATATTAGACCAATTACATTGTGGAACATTTTCGGGGTTATTGTCTAAGGGGTGAAAAATTCTATGTTAGGGTGAATGTACTTGACCAATATGGTAAAACTTCTAAAGGGTTTGGCGGTCGCATGCCAAACTTTCTTTTTGATTTTTTAAAATTACTTTTTCCTTATCTACAATATGTTTGCTTAGTTTTTCAGCTATAACTCAAGAAACATTGATGATTTCTCATTTCATTCTTTCGCATTATAGGTAAGACTTAAATAAATAATTTTTAATATTTATTTATTTCTTCCCAAAAATATATAAAAATCAAATTTGAAAAAAATCTGTGCAATATTGGTTGCTTTTTGATAGATTTAAATGAAGATCGGGTGGCAGCTTTATGTGGCGGCTATGACTAACAATGGTCCTATAGCGTTCATTTTTGGACTACTAATTAATGGATGCAATAAACAGACACAAACCCAATTTGACAGAGATCTATAAGATCTATATGATAATTTTGATAATTTTTTGGTAATTTAAGTCAATCTCATAGGGGTCATTTGTATGGGTACTGGGTCTGAACATTAAACGCTTTTAACCAATTTCAGTAGCGTTCATCTTATGGCCGATGGAACCTTATAGATTAAATTTCATTACAATATATTCATATTTGCAACCTGTAATTTGATTACAAGGTTTACATGGACACACAGTCGGACGGACGGATGGATGTATAATGAAAGATATGTCTAGGTCAAATATTTTTGGTAGGTTCAAACATCAATACCAACTTAATGTACCCTGACTACTACACCCTGGTATAGGGTATCTTTAATATTCATAGGCTAGGCGATTTCTTGTGACTGATGTTTTGTTCTACTGTTTTATCCCGATTTTGAGAAAGCGTATATTTTTTGAAAGGTTTTTCCTTTTAGCTGTTCACCAGACTTAATGATTTTAAAGTTTTTGCCTTTATTTTGAGTAAATTGTATTTAAAGTTGCTACTAACACATACATAAAATTGTACAATGGTATGTGTGTTGTTTATTAAATTTGTTGATGTGTTTATAAGTTTGTCTTCTTCATTCACAATAATAACAAACCAGAAAAGTGTTGGTTTGTGAATTGGCTAAGTTGCAAAAAAAAATGGCTAAAATTTGTACTCGATTTTCGAGCGCTGGAATCTGCAAGTAAATATAAAATGTCATAAAAAAAGTTTGACCTGAGAAATGAAAAATGAAAAATGAAAAATGAAAAATAAAAAATTAAATATAAAAAATGAAAAGTGAAAAACGAAAAATGAAAAACGAAAAATGAAAAACGAAAAATAAAAAATGATAAATGAAAAATTAAAAATGAAAAATTAAAAATGAAAAATTAAAAACGAAAAATGAAAAATGAAAAGCGAAAAACGAAAAATGAAAAATGAAAATAAAAATGAAAAATGGAAACTGAAAAATAAAAAATTAAAAACGAGTAACGAAAAATGAAAAATAAAAAATGATTACTTAAAAATGAAAAATGAAAAACGAGAAATAAAAAATGAGAACTGAAAAATAAAAAAATTAAAAATAAAAAATTTAAAATAAAAAATAAAATATAAAAAATTAAAAATGAAAAACAAAAAAGACTAATGAAAAATTAAAAATGAAAATTTAAAATAAAAAATGAAAAACTAAAAACGAAAAATTAAAAATGAAAAATAAAAAATGAAAAATTAAAAATAAAAATTTAAAAATAAAAAATTAAATATGAAAAACATTTTTAGTTTTTCAAAAAATGAAAACTTAAAAATTAAAATAAAAAATTAAAAATAAAAAATGAAAAATTTAAAACGAAAAATTAAAAATGAAAAATAAAAAATTAAAAATAAGAAATGGAAAATAAAAAATGACAAATGAAAAATAAAAAATTAAAAATAAAAACGAAAGATTAACCGGTTGAAATTATAATAATAATAAATATATTTGTATTAGCAGAGCCCCTGTAGTTGATTGCTATAAGCGGTACATGAATGACTCTTTCTGTTTGATTGTAAAAAAGTGCCACATCTCCCCTGTGATCGAACTCACATGATTTTTTTTTTAACAAAGTAATGATTCTGTTCGTCAAAATTATCGTGCACTGCGTCCATTTTAATTCAAATGTTACTGTCAACGGTGTACGGTATAGAGAAATGATTAGAAGTTGTTTCGTACCTCAATTGTCTGGCATAAATCTTGCTGATATGTGGGTCCAACAGGACGCAGACACATGCCACAGAGCTGATGCTACAATTCATTTAATCAAAGAAACTTTTGATGGAGAAATAATTTCGCATAATGGTCTTGTTAATTTTCCACCAAGATCGTATGGATTATTAGCTTTGCGGTTATGTAAAGTCACTTGCCTACGTCGATAAACACCTGGAAATCAACATTCGATGAGTTATTGGCGGAACACGGCTGCAAATGTTGGGAAACGTATTTGAAAATAGGAATTACAGATTGCGTCATGTATACTCCAGGCGTGGCGTCCACATGATCCAAATCATATTTGAGTATTTATGGCATAAAATTATCTATCCAATAAAGCCAGCTTGATTGAAATTGAAAATATTTGTCTTTGCTTCATTTTAATTTAAAGTTCTATAACTCTAAAAAAAAAACACCCGTTGCTACCTCTATGTGCTAACAACAAATTCGCTCTAGTCAGAGTTTCTCTTTTATTTTACCCAAAAGCCGTTAAAGGATTAACAACAACAATGTTTTATAATAAAATGTCCTTTATATTCAATGAATGAGTTGTAGGTTACATAGTTTAGTCTAGAATTGTTATTGGGGTCAAAAGAGAAATAAATAAAAAAAAAACATACAAACACAAAAGTTGAATACGAAGAAATTGTAGAACTTCATTTGCATATGTCACAAATGCAAAATGGCTAAAAAGAACTGTGTCTAATTTTTCATTCCTAATCACATACAATAATAGCCTAATGGAGATTTGGTAAACATTTGGTCTAGAATGCTTTTAAATAGGTGAAAGGTAAATTATGTTTAAAAAGTTTCATTTCGTAACAAATGAATGTGTAATTTATTTGCATTTGCAAACATGTGTCTCTACAAAACCCAAAAAGAAAGAAAAATACAACACAGCATGACTTCTTCAGTGCGAACTACTAATTATTCTACGACAATTACTTAAAGGTCTTCTAAAGTCAACAATAGTACAAAAAATAACTGAAATAAAAAAGAAATTGTCGAGAATAAAATTTGAAATTGGTATAAGACGTATAAAACATATAACAAGTTGACTTATGTTTAAAAATAACAATAAACTACATGACATCAGCAGAGTAGCAGCAACAACAAAAAACAAAAAAAGCATTTTGTTGAGTGACGGTAATAATGATGATGAACGTACGCATGTACATAAAAAGGAAAATCCCCCTGACATTAGTTAGCAGACAAGAAAGAACATGCAGTCAGTTAAGTAAATAAACTTAAGAAAAACGCACACACACGCACAAACTTTTCTTACTAAAAAAACTAACAATAAGATTGTTAAATGTCATACTAAAAAGTTTACGGTTGAAATTTGGGGAAAGGAAAATAAATCAAAGAAGTTTTTGTACCCTACATATATCACTATGTTGTGAAGGTTTAATGAGTTTGTGCTGATGTTTATAACTACCAAATCTATTGGACCTAGATCCATCTCTTATTATACCGATTGAGTCAGAAACACTTGCTGGGGCGATTTAGCGAAGTTCGGCCGTCTGTCCATGTAAACCTTGCAACCAAAATATATTTTTCTTGAAGCGACTTCAACAGTAAACATTTATGTTTTTGTTCTATTATGAAACAACTTTTCTCAGTGTAGTTAAAATTCCCCTTTTTATATAATATCCCTTCAGTTAAGATAATTGAGAACTTTTTTTTTTTTTGTAATTAGTGAGTAACTTCTTGTTTACAGCCTTCATGATATTTTTAGTTGTAAGTTTTATTCAGTACCTTTTATAACGTAAAAGTATTTAGTCAGCAAGAAGCTGAAAATAAATTTAATTGGAACTAAGAATTGGAATAGTTGCCGTTTTGCATCAAAGAACAGGACAATTCAGAGTTCAACATTTGGTCCTTCGAACCGGATAGTTACTGCTGAATTTGCTTCAACAATTTTGATGGAATTTGATATATATGCCTTCATTCACCACAGGACGAAATTAGTTGAAATTAGTGAAAATTGGTGCAAGTGCAGACCTAGTCCCTAGAAGAATTACCCCTATGAGATCGACTTAAATTGCCATAAGATTCAAATTATAATATAGATCTTGGTTAAATTTGGTTTGTGTGTGTTTACTACAGCCATTAATCAGTAGTTCAAAAATAAACGCTATAGGACTACTCTTAGTCACAGCCCCCATATAAAGTCCCTTCCCGGTTTTCACTTTAATCTATCAAAAAAACAACAAATATTGCACAGATTTTTCTTAAATTTGGTTTGTGTAACAATAAGTAACTTTACAAAATATGGTCAGCATGGGTCCATTTTTCGACCTAGTCCCAATAGAATAAATTCTAGAGTTCGAGTGCAAATTCTAGGCAATTTTTTTTCAACCTAACAAACCAACACTTTTTTGGTTTATTGTTATTATGAATGAAGAAAACAAACTTGCAAACGCATTAAAAAATTTCATAAACACACACATAATTTTATGTATGTGTTAGTAGCAACTTTAAATGCAAACTACTCAAAATAAAGGCAAAAATTTTAAATCTGTAAGTCTGGTGAACAGCTAAACAGAAATACCTTTAAAAAAATATACGTTTTGTCAAAATCGGGATAAAACGGTAGATCAAAACACCGGTCACAAGAAGTCGCCTAGCCTAATAATATTATAGATGCCACTCAAATTTGGTTTATGCTTATTATTTTTAACCAATTTGTTGGACCCCTTCTCTAAAGTGATGGTGTAGGGTATCGTATAGACTGTCTAGACCGCCTAGAACTTTTATACTTGTTATAAATGAGAACGTATAAGTTGTATTATGGTTTTTGGTAAGATTAAGTAGAGGTCTTAAAATACTCGGTTTCCTTAGCAAAGATTGTTGCCAAACCCCAAAATTTAAATATCCCATCGTGAGAATAAATTCATATAAAATAGTTAATTCTCTAGAGCTTTTACGTATTTTCCCAGAAGCCAGAATAATGAGATTATGTTTTCTAAAATTGTATACTTTCCTACTACCTAATTCTTTTGTTAAGAAAAACATTTCTCTTTTTTGTTATCAATTGTATTCCTTTAAAGTCGTCTATTAAAGTTACGTGTAAAATCTCAAATAATGCCAACGTACAAAAACAGTACAAAACACACAATCATTTGTCAATGCAATTTATAAATAGAGCTTTGTTTGTAAGCTGGTAATTGAGTCTTATATAAATAAAAAAAAAAATTAAATAAATAAGAAATTCTTTGGCATTCTTTTCAATGAAAATTGAATGTAAATAATTAAAAAAAACATTTTTTTTTGAATTGACAGATATAAAATTATTTTTTATTATTGCAGCAATTTAATTAATTGCATTGATCTTTTTATGATAAATATTTTTTCTTTAAAATATTTACATTAGGGTGAGCGACATGGAGATTGCTCGAATTTTACTGCGGTTCTTTCCGGGTTCTTTACAAATATGTAGATCTAAAAGTTTTTAATGGCTGATCGAAGTTTTTTTTCTGTGGCCCCATAAATTTTCAAATATCATTATTAAAAAACTTTTCAAAAATCATAAAAGAAAATTATAGAGGGCCTACACCGAGTATATGATGCCTTACACCATGCGTTTAGAGACCCCATCTCTTAGGTCAAATTAATTGAGTGGCATTGTTATTAATTTTGTAGCCTTTGAATATGAAAACGTTCATATCGGATGCTATATTTATATGGGAACTAGGTAGAAAAATCGACCGATTTTAACCATATTTTTTTGCAAAAATATAAAATACCAAATTTGAGAAAAATTTGTGGAAATTTTTGTTTTAAATTTATAGTTGTATTTATTCGACCTTTCCAATTGTTAATAAGACTTCATATGTTTAAGCTCGAGGTCAATGATTTTTAAACTCTTTCTTTTAATTATACCCTCCACTCCAGTGTGCAGAGAGTATATATAAGTTTGTCATTCCGTTTGTAATAATTAGAAAAAAATTTTGGACCCCATAAAATATATTTGTGATCCTTATAACAACCGGAGTTGATATAGCGATGCCCGTCTGTCCGTCTGTCCGTCTGTGGAAATCACGATGATAGCATCAATCGGACAACTAGGGTGCTCGTTGGCATAAAAATGATTCACTAACATCCTGAAAAGTTTGCTGTTTAAAATCGTCCAAATCGGTCGATAAGGGCCCGAGATGTGAATGAAGATCTAAAAAAGTCTTGAAAAATGTAATTTTCTTTGTTGTCTTGTCACGATCACGCCCTCAATAGGATAGCTTAGGTGATCATTTTTAGTGAGAATGATTCACCAAATTCAAGGGAAGATTTCCATTTCAAAAATCATTAAAATCGGTGGAACAGGTCCAGGTAAATCTCTGAAAAAAATGAAAAATATGATGTTTCTATATTGTTCTTGTTGTTATTCTAAATGTTGTATTGTTGTCATAGCTGGACTTGTTGTTTTTGTAGGTCTTTGTGGTAATAATATAATAAAAACTAACCCTTTGTACATTTTTTTATCAACTCTGGTAGAAAAATTTAAAAGTTTACATTGTTTTGGCATCACTAAAAAAAATTTACTAGATCATTTCTGTCATTGCCACGAGCCTGCCTGCAAAGTTTCAGATCGATTGGGTTACGGGAAAGGGGTCAAAATCGATCCAAAATTTTTTCGACAAGCAGACACTACGAGTTAATATATGTAAAGAGAGTAAAAATTCACCAGCATCTAAAGCAAATAATGCTAAAATATGTACCTAGTTGTTACTAAAAAAAACAATGTAAATTTAGCAAAAAAAAATTTTATATATTAATTTATTTAAAGAGAAAAACACAAAAATAACGTTTGATGTTGTATTTTTTGTGTGTAATATTTACATATACATACATACACATATTAAATAATACAAATAATATACATATATTCTATATATGTATATCCATAATAACTGCATGTTAGAAATAAATCGGTATATTATTTTATTGACATAAAAGTCTGCAATATTTTGTTGTGGGGAAAATACATTTCTTTTGAATTAACAGAGTGTCACTTCATTTTGCTCAGCGTGACTATGCCACAGTAGATGGCGCCACAATTTTTGTTCTAATTAGCTTTGCAATAGTTATTTCTATTTTAACATGAATGCCAATATTTTCAAATAGATATCATACAGAACAATGTTAAGAGTATACACGGGCTGGTCTTTTATTATTTCATACGTTTTTTCATTATTCTTTTACAAATATGAACATAAGTTTGGCATATTAACTTTTTGTTGTCTTTACAAAATAGAGTTACCGAGTTCATCAATGAGTTTTTTGCTTTCAATACAATTCTACATAGTTGTATAGAATTATTATTCTGCTTTACCTACAAAATATCTGATTGCGATTACATCTAATTTTTAAAAATTGTTTATAATTACTGAAGCATTATTATTCACATAAATACAAAAATTGCACTTTTTACATTTTCCATTCAAATTTTAGAAAATATCAATTCTAAAAACTGGAACTAAACTTTCCAATTGTAAGAAAATATTAATTGAATTTCAGAAAATCATATCAAAACGTCGGAAATAATAATTTTAAATTTAGAAGACATCAATTGCATCAAATTCCAAAAAAAAAAAAACACCAAATATGTTTACATTTAATAAATGTAAACATATTAACATTAAAATTTTTAAACGATATTCGCTATTGTTAAAATCAGGTAAACGACAACCATTTTTGTGTTGTTTATTCATTCGATAAAAACTTAAATTTTTATGTTGATATGTCGTCATACATAAATAAAAATCATAAATAGTGAAAATATTTTGCTTTCATTAAAAAACTTTTTTATATAAATAAAATAATTAAATAACATATTCAATTCATTATTTCATTTTCAAATAAATTAACAGAAATATTAGTAAAAAAAATAAAAATATTAAACATAAAGATAAAATCATCCTGTCAAACACGAATTAATTTGTTTTTTCTATTCTTTGTGTTTTTCGCTTATTTTGACAGAGATGCCACTCGTTTACAATTTAAATAAATAGAAAAATAGATTTGTCGACTGTCGTTAAGATCTATGTACTTAGTGATTCACTTAATCCTTAGTGCAAACAACAATAGCTGTCTATATATTTTGCGATTGTCGGATCGTTGAAATTTACAGAATCACACTACAGAAAACATTAATTTAAATTCAATGAATTTTAGAAAACGTCAAATGATATTTAAGAATTGCGAACATAAAAATTGTTACATAAATAAACGCAATTTGAAGAGAATGTTATTTATATATAAATTTTCACAATTTTTTTTGGATGAAAATTTTAGGTTTTTCAGAAAATAAAGATAACAAATTATTTTATTTAAAATGTTTGGGAAATTTGGTTTTTGCGTTTGGCATCCCTAATTTGAATATTTATTATTATAAATTTATTCTCTATATTTTCCAAATATGGCAATGTTTGAATAAAAAAGTTGAGAGAGCTTTTTTTTTGGTTATTATTTTGTTACTCCATCCGACCTATATGGCCGCAATGACAAAATATTTCGCCAGTTAAAAGAAACTATACAGCCATCTCCAATTAGCACGATTTAATGCATATAGCCACCCTACACAATCATTACCTTTGCAATGGAGGTTAGGGCGAGCTATTTAATTAGCAAAAACTAAATTAAACGAGAAGTTATGTCATATAACCGGAAACGCATGCATATGGGAAACGCATGCATATTTTTCCAATATTTTGTTTACATTTATTATCAATACTCAAACCGAGGTGGAGGGTATCAAAGATTCGGCACAGCCGAATTTAACATTCTTACTTGTTTTAACTCATACTCTCTGTCTGTCTGTCTGCCATGGGTGAACCCCATTCCCCCTTATCCAATTGATCTGAAACTTGGCCCATAGTTTTGTCGTGACTGGAGATTAATTTTGGGGTAGTCACGCACACTCACGCGTTGTCACGCACAGTCACGGAGTGATCTAAATGTCATTTCCCCTCATCCGATCGATCTCAAACTTGGTCCATACACTTGCTGTGAAAAAAAAAAATTAACTTGTCACGCATTGTCACGCACAGTCACGGAGTGATCCAAATGTCATTTCCCCTCATTCGATCGATCTGAAACTTGGTCCATACACTTGCTGTGAAAAAAGATGAACTTTGACTTAGTCACGCACAGTCACGCATGGTTACGCACAGTCACGGAGTGATCTAAAGTCATTTCCCCTCATCCGATCGATCTGAAACTTGGTCCATACACTTGCTGTGCAAAAAAGGTTAACTTTGACTTAAACTCATTTTCCCTTATCCGATCGATCTAAAACTTGGGCGATAGACTTGCTGTGAAAAAAGATTATCTTTGACATAGTCACGCACAGTCACGGAGAGATTGAAACTTCACTTCACCGCTCATCCGATGGATCTGAAACTTTGTCCATAGACTTGTTGTGGCCAAAGATTAATTTTAAGGTAGTCACACACAGTCACGGAGATATTCATAACACATATGCATAACGAAAGAAAGAGTTTTAATAAAAACTTTGTTTTTATGGGTAAGATTATTACTATATAGACCAGCAGATTCCAGCCCTCGAATTTCGAGTGCAAATTCTAGGAAATTTTATTTTTTCGTTAAATAAAGACCCTTAAGGTATGCTAATCAATTATAGCCAATTCACAAATCAACACAAAAAACAAACTCATTTTTATTACAAACACATTAACAAATTTAATAAACACACACATAGCATTGTATAATTTTATGTAGCACCTTTAAATGCAATTTAGTTAAATTAAAAAAAAAAATTTAAAAATCTGTAAATCTGCAAAACGGCTAAAAAGAAATACCTTTCAAATAATATACGTTTGGTAAAAATCGGGATAAAACGGTAGAACAAAACAACGGTCACAAGAAATCGCCTAGCCATTTAATATTATAGATATTCTCTTTATTAAATCAATATTTCGATACTCTTTGAGTATCATCATCAGGATTCTTCCAGTGAATGTTTACATGAAAACTAAATACTTTAAGCTATAGTTGCTTACACATCTTCATCTGTTATTGCACTGAATGCAGTAACGATGTGTTAGCAACTACAGCTTAACGTATTTAGTTTTCAAGTTTTAAAAAATTTTCTTAAACAAAATTTAAAAAAATGGATCTGCCACTTTAAGATTTTGTTAGGCTCACATCAGAGATTAACTGTGTAAATATTTAAGTAAATTCCTCTGCCAGAATTTTTTTTATAAGGATTTTTTTGAGGATTTCGAGAAAAATTAGATTTTTGTGAAATATTCAGTAAATGTACACTTTCTAATTATTTTGTATCAAAAATTAATTACTTTTCTACTTTTAAATGTTATGTTTTATCTAGCCTAGGGTTTCGGAAGAAAATAATATGACGCCATTAACCCTTTTGGGCTTGGGCTCACATATGACCCCAAACATATAAAGGACAATTTATTTAAAAAACTCAAATATTTTGTAAGTCCTGTTGAATTTATAAATGCGTTACTTAAAATATTAAAACCAAATGTGTAGATCTTCCGTTCTCAAAATTTCGGATAAATCCGAGAACGTTAACCCATTACTTGCCAAGGCCAGCTTAGCATTTTAAGATATTTTTAAATAAAGATTATTGATAACGAGTTTTTCTATTTAACTCCATGAAACCGCTATTTAGAATTTAAGAAATAAAATTCGGTTAATTTTTTTTTATTTAACCCTTCAGTGCTCCTGGAATGAAAATAATAGATTGTAGTATATCTATGGTGCAATTATCTGTATATTGCTCGCAAATATATATTAAAAAACTGTTAACCAATTTTATTATAAAATTATTTAATTTTTAAAAACTATCTATATTTTTCCAAATAAAATAAGAACATAGTTGAACTATAACTCAACACTGTTTAATTAAACTTGACTTTGTGCAGGAGGGATGGTTTTTTTGTATGATTCTACTATCTGGAGTAAAATCTACTTTTCTTTTACATTATTTGTTAATACTTTATGAAAATCTTTTATGAATTTATCGCCTCTTTCGGCAGTTTCATTTACTACAAATAATTCTTTGCAGATTTTGTAACTCTTTTTAAAATCTTCATCAGATTCCCATGTCGATGGAGGAAATAATAAAAATTCTGCAGAAATACTAAAACAGCTAAAACAAAATTCAGTTTTCTGGGACACAAAATCGCTTTAAACGCTAGGACCACATAACGGTGAGTATTCGCAAAATATAGCAGAATTTTATTTCCCAACCAATAATAAGGGTTTCGTCTAGTTTACTACAACAATAAATTATTTTTAGGTATTTACTTTTTTTTAATATATGCAAAAATTCAAAGTTTGGCTCCGGCCAGGAATGGGTTAGCGTTGTCCGATGTGTTCAAAATTTTTAGCATGGAAGATTTGCACGTTTGGTTATTATATTTTAGGCATCACATCTGAAAATTCAACAGCAATTACGAAATATTTGAATTTTTGAATAAATTGTCTTTTATTAGATCGGGGTCATATGTGACGCCAAGTCCAAAACTGTTAATTGGGTCATATTATTTTTTTCCAAAACCCTAGGCTATTAAGATAGAATATAGATAAGTGATGAATTTTTGATACAAAGTATTTAGAAAGCGTAAATTTACTGAATATTTCACAAGAATCTAATTTTTCTCGAAATCCATAGAAAATAAATTCTTGTAAAAAAAATTCCAACACAGGGATTTACCTAAAAATTCACGCAGTTAATCTCTAACACGTATTTAACAAAATCTTAAAGTGCCAGATCCATTTTCTTAAATTCTGTTTAAGAAAATTTTTTAAAACTAGAAGAAGGAGTTTTAAAAATTTTATCGAAAAAATTACTTATTTCCGGTCTCATTACGCAATAGGTTAGCAACGCGGTAATAAAACTATACTTCATATCTAAATGCTTATAAGTATAGAGACCAAAAAACACTATGGCTTTAATAAATTTCTCAAAGTTGCAAAGAGTGCCATCAAATTTCCTGACCTAGTGTTATTTTTTGGCACCAAAGTGGTCTGGGGCATTTGCTATTTCGTGGCGAGTTTTTATTCGATTTTGAAGTTATAGAGCTTATTGAAAACATAATTTAACACTAAAACGATTCGTAAAACAACTTGTCGAAAAAATGAAAGTGTACAACGAAATTTTCGTAAAATCTGGAAAAAAAAGTCATATTTTCCCAATAAAAACACACTTGATATTTTCAATCGATTTCCGGCGCGAATTTTATTTATCCGATTGTCCCCAAACTTCACATTTATTAGTTTTATATAAAAAGGAAACAAACTGGAGCCCTATACTCCCAAAAATCGCCATTTAAAAAATGTCCGTATAACGTAGGACCACGCTAATGTGTCCGTACGAGTGATATTTTTGATATTAAATTAAACATTAATCAATAAATTTTTTTATTTTTCACATGGATTTATCCATAAAAATTATTTATTTAAGCCTTAGCTAAAATTTTGATGAATAATGAAAGGAGAAATCATCAATGGTTCTTAAGTTATAGCTGAAAAAACTAAGCAAACATCAAGGTAAGGTCTTAAAAAAGTTTGGCCTGAGAACGTTCAACCCTTGGAGGTTTTACTATGTTGTTCTAGTAATTTCTCCCTGATTTGGAATTTCTCATCGCCCAGACAATGACGCCAAAAATGTTTCACAGTATAATTATCCTTATCTCGCTTAAAAAAACTTAATAAATTTAACTAAAATTTTTTCTGTTTTTAAAAACATTGAACATTAACACATATAAAATTGGAATATTATTTTTACAACAAATTCTATAGGATAAAATAAACAAAAAAAAAAAAACACAAACTTAGATTTATTTTTAATGCTTTTGTTTTAACTAGCAGATTCCAGCCCTCGAAATTCGAGTGAAAATTCTAGGAAATTTTATTTTTTCATTAAATAAAGACCCTAAAGGTATGCTAATCAATTATAGCCAATTCACAAATCAACACAAAAAACAAACTCCTTTTTCATACAAACACATTAACAAATTTAATAAACACACACATAGCATTGTATAATTTTATGTATGTGTTAGTAGAAACTTTAAATGCAGTTTACTCCAAAAAAAATTTTAAATTTAAAAATCTGTAAATCTGGTGGACAGCTAGAAAGAAAAACATTTCAAGTGAGGCATTTGTGGTCAAAATAGGATTAGAACTGACACAGTAGCATCGGTAACAAGAAATCGCCTTGCCTATAAATATTAAAGATTCATAGTAGAGTCCAGCCCTCGAAATTCGAATGCAAATTCTAAAAAAAATTTAAATTCATAAAATTTGTTAATAAATAATTTTTGTAACAGCCTAAAGGTATGCTAATCAATTTTAGCCAATTCACAATTCCACACAAATTTTATAAACACACACACAGCATTGTATAGTTTTGCGTATGTGTTAGTAGCAACTTTAAATGAATTTTACTCGAAAGAAATGTACCAGATGATGAAAATCTGTAAATACAGTGCACATCTACAAAGAAATACCTTTCAAATGGTATATTTTATGTCAATATCGGTTGGTAACTGACAGTTTAAAAGATGTCGCAAGAAACTGACTTGCCTATTTATATTATAGATTTATATTTTATTAATGAAATTCTCTAAACGAACGATTGTGCTAAAGTTATGAATTTGATGACGGTTAATAAAATAAAATGAACTAATAACAATAATAATTTACAGAGTAGCCTTTCAGTGAGCATAAATGAAATTGTAGAACAATCATTTGAAAGCGTAGCCTTGTGCTATTGTTACCTTAGGTTCAGCTTTTTTCTAACAAATAAATATTTCATATTTGTATCAGTTTCAAAATGAATTGATTTTATAAAATTCAAAATTTTTTTAAAATCTGCAGGAAACCTGAACATAAACTCTGATCGTTCTGATATAGATTCAGCTAAGAAAAGTAGTTAAATCTCTCCACCCTGATTTACATATTTAATTACAATTCGTTTTCCTTTTAATGTTGATTTTTTTTGCTTTGTTCGGCATTAATATATTTTCTATACATTTTTTTTAATACCATTAAAATAAATTATAATTGAACTTTTTTCCCCCAACATCACACATGTAATGAAAGTAATTTCTGACAATGGTATTATACAAAATAAATTGGTAAAAAAAAGTAATGGATTTCGGATTGACTGACAACAGAATTTATTTTGGCATATGTACAAACACACATTAAAAAATTGAAATTGATTTAAATGAATTATTTAAGCGGCATTTCGAAAAATTCTGCTTAGTTCGCGCTTTCATATGCACACAAAACTTTTAATCCAGTTGGGAATTCAGCAAACTGCTGCTACAATCGGAATTTTTTAAGAATTTTATGTTTTATTTTTTATTGATTTTGTTTCGCCTTTGACTTGATTTAGTGCGATGCTCATGGTTTTTAAGCAACAGTACGAGTATCAAAATATCAACAAACGTCATGAATATATTTCACTTCAACAAATTATAGATTGGCCTTAACAATCAAATAAACTAATAAAAATCTGTAGGTGCGAGTGCAAAATGCGTAAGGGTCATCATTTTAAAAAGAAATCTTGATAAGACTCCTTTTAAATGGACAGCCAAAGTCACTAGTTGGCAGATAAGTGGTATTTTTTGTGTAAAAAAAAAATGAAATAAATACAGAATAACGGCTACTGCATCAAGATAAAACCAAAAAAAAAAAACTTCAACACACAAAAATTTTTTATTTATCGATGATGTTCGTTGCCTGTTTCTTTTTTGTTTTTTATGTAATACAAACATATTGATTCCCAGAGGTTTCAGTTCTAATGTCAAGAATTACAACTTTTACTACTGTTGGAATTTGTTTTACTATGTTGTTCTATTACTTAAGATAAGAAATAGCTATTGACAAGTGGGTTCATTGATAAGGCTTTGGAATGTTAAAAATTAATATATATATATATTTTATTTTAAACAAGTAACAAAATTATAGTTGGTCTAGACCCAAGGTCTTGGATCGAGCTTTGCTGAAAAAATAATTGGATGTAGAAAATAAGCATAATCAAAATTTTAGTGCTATTGATATTAATTTGTGGCTGGCAGATATGAAAAAGTTCAGATTTGGTTAAGTAACTTATTTTTCTCAAAAACATAGATCAGATAAAACAAAAATCATGTGAGTCCGATCGCAGTGGAGATGTGTAAACATCTAGTAATTAAAGATTTATTTATAGCACTTTCTTAAAATCAAACAGAAAGCGTATCACTTATAGCAATCAACTGGCTCCAGCGTTGCCATAATTTGAAATTGTAAAGATGCTAAATTGCAAAAAAAAAAAAAGATGCTAAACGTACTGGAGTCAAAAAAAAGATGCGAAATTTTTTTTTTCAAATTTCATTACCTTTATATTGAAAAATTAAACACTTATTAATAAATTCTTTGGTTTTTAAATCGAAAAATTAATATAAAACCTAAGTTTCGATTTATATTTCTTAAATTTTAATTAAAATTATTTGGGTTTCATTTGTAATTTTTTTTAACATCAAATTGAGTTTTTTTAATTTTAAATTAAATATTTTTAATTTTAGATGGTTTTTTTTTAATTTCAAATATAACAGAATTTCATTATCAAAAGATACGATTATATTACGATAATTGGTTTATGGAATCTAATATTTCTGTGATGTCTTCATTTTCAAGTTCTTCTTAGCTTTTATCAACGACATCGCTCGGTATATTGTAAGTGTAACCCACTTTGAATTTCAAACCTTTATTTAAACCAAACCTTTATTTAAACCATTAAACCAAACAAACGTTCAACTTCGGCTTTTGAGAAAGACAAAACTAATAAAGACAGTACAAATATTGATAACTCTTTAAATGGATTTTCGCCAATAGAATTTTTGTTAACTTCAATCCATAAAAAGGTTGTATTCAGTGTTGTATCAAAATATATCTTCTAAATATATTGGTGGTTAACGATTCTTTTACCCGGTGTAATGTATTTTGTATTGAAAATTTTGGCATTTTTAAATATAATATTTTTTGGCAATCGACCTTTTTGTTCATTAAAAACTGTTGGTGTTTACATTTTTCTATTTCAATATGTTTTGTTATATTTGTTGCAAGAAACGAGCAGAGTGGTAAAAAGAGTAGTACACAAAATTCTCGTATTACACTTTGAGAAATTAAAACATATCAATACCATTAAAATTAAAATTATATATTCAAAAATAATGAAAAAAATAAAAACAGATGCTAAAAGCAACTTTTTATTAATAAAAGATGCTAAGTTAGCATCTGGCATCTTTTCATAAATTTTGGATGCTAAACGACAAAAAAAGTTGCTAAATTTAGCAACTAAAATGCTAAAATGGCAACACTGTTAATATAAAAATATTTATTATTATTTATTATTTAACCGGTTAATTTTTAATTTTTCGTTTTTCATTTTTTATTTTTAATTTTTCGTTTTTTATTTTTCGTTTTTCATTTTTAATTTTTAATTTTTAATTTTTAATTTTTAATTTTTAATTTTTAATTTTTAATTTTTATTTTTTTTTAATTTTTCATTTTTTATTTTTCATGTTTCATTTTTTATTTTTCATTTTTAATTTTTCTTTTTTCATTTTTAATTTTTTTCTTGATTTTTCATTTTTCATTTTCCAATTTTTATTTTTCTTTTTTAATTTTTAATTTTTCATTTTTTATTTTTCAATTTTCATTTTTATTTTGGATTTTTCATTTTTTATATATAATTTTTCATTTTTTGTTTTTCATTTTTAATTTTTTATTTTTTATTATTCATTTTTAATTTAAGTTTTTCATTTTTCATTTCTTATTCTTCATGTTTCATTTTTTATTTTTCATTTTTTATTTTTAATTTTTTAGTTTTAATTTTTATTATTCATTTTTTATTTTTCAATTTTCCTTTTTATTTTTTTTTTTTCATTTTCCATTTTTTATTTTTTTGATATTCGCATATTTCTAGGGGGTGAGAGTTTGAACACTTTTTTTTATTAGGAGCCACCCTTATATGGATAAAAAAATTTTTGAAAGAAAAAAATTTAATGAAAAATTAAGCATTCCTAGAGTTTGCACTCGAAGTTCTAGTGCTGGGCTCTGCAGGTTTATACTCATAAATATGGCTACAGCTCAGTGACATGTAAAAATTACCTGAAATTTATTTCAGCATTAAACACTACACTAGGTTATATATTTTTGGCAGTTACAAACACCAGCACAAACTCATTATACCACAACCATATAGTCTTAAATAGAGGAATAAGTCATAAATCGAAATGTTAACGATGTTTAGTTACATTACAAATATAAAATATTGAAATGAAGTCTAGAATTCAAGTTAATTATAAATTCATCCTGCAGTTAATACACTGTATTTGGATTGTGGACTAAATTAAAACAGCAACAAAATATTATAAAAAAATATTTTTTTTAGTAACAAGAACCAAATTTTCTTAACATTTGAAACATATAAAACCAAGAGCTAATATTCGTTGTTGGCGATTCGTTTTATACCCTGTACGATTGTTTTATAACAGTTTTTATTCGACACTAAAAATTTTATAACTAAAATTTAGAATCATATTTTGTTCGTTATAAAAACGACCGACAGTTTTTACTGATAAATTTTGTTTTGTATTTCGATCAAGACACTTTTGTATTCTAAAGCATTTTTATCCACTACAATGTTTCAAATTTCTATACCACACTTTAATAACTGTGGTCACAAGTATTAACCGTCGAAAATCATGCTTTCGGGAAAATTAAGTTTTTATGTAAATGTAATGGAGCTTCATTACGACTTTGGTCAGAATATTTTCATTAATAACATTAATAACAAACAGTGTTAGATTTCAGTGTTAGATTTCACATAACTATAAAGCGTTTTTAGTAGAATATGATAGCACACACAATTCAAATCTTTCTTAAGTCGACTTAGGCTGTTATCGCTTGTGACCACAGATATAATGATCACATTCTGAGTAGATTTAGTAATGTTCATGTAAACTTTTTAATCAATGTATAATTCGCAATTAAAAATATATGTCGATGAAATTTTGTTTATGAGCTTTTATCGGTTATAGGCCGATCTCTTTTAAAATTTATATTATTATTAATTTCACCCGTAAATCATCAAAATGAACTCTGTAGCATAATTTTTATACAATCCACACCAGTATGAAGAGGATATAATGAGTTTGTCACTCCGTTTGTAATAATTATAAATATTTATATATACTAGCAGAGCCCAGCCCTCGAAATTCGAGTGAAAATTTTAGGAAATTTTATATTTTCATCAAATAAATTATTTTATATTTCACAATTCAACACAGGGCTTTTAATATTTATAATAGACACACACATAGTATGTGTTTTATTTATCAATAATGAAGTAATAAAATTTTCTAGAATTCGCACTCGAATTTCGAGGAAATATTAAATGAGCATTACTCCAAAAAAATGTTCCAGATTGTAAAAATCTGTAAATCTGGTGGACAGCTAAAAAGAAATACCCTTCAAATGAGGTATGTTTAGTCAAAATCGGTCATTAACTACAGTTTTTATATCTGTCACAAGAAATCGTCTGGCCTATTAATATAATAGATATACATACCTATGTATTAGAGTGGCCCTTAATAAAAAAAAGTGTTCAAACTCTCGGTCTCACCCCCTAGAAATATGCTAATTGCAAAAAAAAAAACTGAGAAATACAAAGTTTTGGGTCAATCAAAAAAATTTAGAGGTGTTTCAACGCGACTGAAAATTTCAAGTCTGTTTATATGGGAAAATATGACTTTTTTTAGATTTTACGAAAATTTCCTTCTATGGTTTAATTCTTTCGACAAGTTATTATATGAATCGATTACAATACTAAATTATCTCTTTAAAAAGCTACACAACTTCAAAAGCGAAGAAAAACTCACCAATAAATAGCAAATGCCCCAGACCACTTTTGTTCCAAAAAAAACTAGGTCGTGAAATTTGGCGGACATTTTTTCAACTTTAAGAAAATAATTAAAGCCATAATTTTTTCTGCCTCTTTACCTATGAGCACTCAGACAAGAAGTAGTGTTTTATTACCACGTTTTTAACCTATTGCGCAATGAGACCAAAGATGGAAAATTTTTTTGATAAAATTTTGAAAACTCCTTTTTGAAGTTCTAAAAAATTTTCTTTAATAAAATTTCAAAAAAATGGATTTGGCAGTTTAGTGTTTTGTAAAATATATGTTAGAGATTACCTGTGTGAATTTTAAAGTAAATTCCTCTGCCAGAATTTTTTTGGCAAAGAATTTTTTTTTTGCGGATTTCGAGTAAAATTAGTTTTTTGTGAAATATTCTGTAAATGTACTCTTTCTAAATACTTTGTATCAAAAATTTATCAGTTTTCTACTTTTAAATGTTAAGTTTTATCTCAATAGACTAGGGTTTCGAAAAAAAATTATATGACCCTATTAAACCTTTTGGTCTTGGGGTCACATATGACACCAATCGAATAAAAGACAATTTAAAGACAATTTAAAAGACAATTTAAAAAAATTCAAATATTTCGTAAGTGCTGTTGAATTTTTCGATGTGACGTTTAAAAAATATAATAACCAAATGTGCATGTCTTCCATGCTGGTAATATGGAATAAATCGAACAACGTTAACCCATTCCTTGCCGAGGCCAAACCATGAATTTGGCATATTTAAATAAATTAAATGTTTTAGTAAACAAGATGAAACCCTACCTCTGGGTCGGGAAATTAAATTGTGCCATATTTTACCGATTTTTACGTATTAATGATTATGATGATTTTATAATTTGACATCATTAACCCATATGGACTTGGGCCACAAATGACCATAAGCTAGTATAGGACAATTAAGTCAAAAAGTTCAAATATTTTACAAATACCGCTGAATTTTGGATTATTTTAATCTTAGGAGCACATAAGGGTAAGTTTTCTTAAAATATAGCACAATTTTGTTTCCCCACCCATAGAAGGGTTTCATCTAGTTTACTAGCTATATTAATTTTTTAAAATGCCAAAATTCAAAGTTTGGCCTCGACAAGGAATGGGTTAACGTTGTTCTATTTATTCCAAATTTTTAGCATGGAAGACCCTACTGGACATGTAGCTATTTTCACCAATTTTAGTGGCGTTCGTTCATGGTATAGGGTATCGAATTGTCGGTTTTGTGACCGTCTATAAATTTCATATTTGTTTTTTTTATATTTGATATTGAAGGACAGTCTCTTTTGCTACTGATATTACAAGTCCATATTGATTAACTTGGCCTTTGTGTTAAATCTTGGCCCACTTTATAATATCTTGGTGTTATTAATTTAAAATGAGGCAACAAAACACCCCCGAAACATATGTTTTCTATGTTAACAACAAAAAGTTCTAGTCAGTTTTTATTTATTTTTTTTTTTTATAAATTTGTTAAAATTGTTTATCAATCTCGATGGAACTAGAAAAATAAGAAGCAAAAAATTTAGATTTGAGTTCAATTGTTTGCATAAATGATAGAGATAAAAGTTTGATTTATGATAATACACCCTCTAAAAGATATGTCTTATACAAAAAAAAAAAAAAAAAGATAAATGGACGAAAGAATGAATAAATTTCTTAATATTTTATAGAAATATGATTCAAGTAAACTTGTCAAGAATGTATTAAATTCTTTATTTGCTAAAGGAAAATGTATTGGTGCTAAGGGCGCATATGATTGATGTACACAATTCAAAAACAATATTTTAATAAATTTATAAATTTCTTTAACATCAGTCATGTTAAGTTTAAAAAAAAAATTGGTTCATGTTTTATTTTATATTAGCATGCAAAAGTAAATTACAAAATAGAAAAAAAGCAAATGCTGTAATTCAAAACGAATCACTGGCATGGCAATGTGTACCGATCTCTCACTTATAAAAGATAACCTTTGGAAAATATATATAAAATTTAAATTAAATTCATGCCTTTGTTGTTCAAGTTACATATTTGTTCATTATTTATATACAATATGCAATATATTATGAAATTTGGTCTTGTGTGGTGGGCCAATAGTTTTAATATTACCCAACAAGAAAACAGCATGGAGATAAGTGAAACATGACCCCTGAATTCATCATAGGATTGTTAGAGCATGGAAG
The DNA here is from genome assembly GCA_963682025.1 of Cordilura impudica. NCBI lineage: Eukaryota > Metazoa > Arthropoda > Insecta > Diptera > Scathophagidae > Cordilura > Cordilura impudica. Next base: position 8,755,261 of record OY821520.1, read on the forward strand.
TTGTTTTTTTTTTGTATTAATTTTGTGAATTTGATTTGAACCACTAAATTAATTCTTCAGAACATATATTTTTAAAGTCATTTTTATGAATAACTTCATGGTACTTTTTTGTACCCTATATCACTATGTTGTCAGGGTATAATGACTTTGTACTGATGTTTGTAACTACCAAAAATATATGACCTATACCTATCTCTTATTATACCGATCGACTCAGAATCACTTTCTGAGTCGATATTTGGCGACAACAAATCTATGGACAAAGTTTCAGATCGGTCGGATGAGGGGAAATGACATTTAGTTCACTCCGTGCCTGCGCGTGACTATCAGCGACTATGCGTGACTACCCCAGAATTAATATGTAGTCACAACAAGAAATGGGGTTACCTCATGGCAGACAGACAGACAGAGAGTATTAGTTGAAAGAAGGAGTTTAAAAATGTATGTGTGAATAATTAAAAATATAATTAAAAATATAAAACGATCAAAAAAATTTTTTTTATTAAAAAATCGATTCTTAAGTCTTTTCTAAATTAATGAAATATTAACGAAGTTAACAGTTTTTTGTAGTATGAGTGCGGAATAAAAATTTATTTTCTTTTTATTTATGATAAAAATTCATTTATTTGTAAAAAATTTAAATATCGCTCGTCTATGGTTATTGTTATTGTTATTGTTATTATTTTTTACATTTATGATTTTCATGTTGTGTTTAAAAGGTTTTTAACTCGATTTTCAGGTTTTACGATAAAAATAAATATAAAAATAAAACCATTTTTTATGGTTTATTGGATAAACACCAAAAGAGCGTTTACGTTAAAGACAAATAGGGGGAATGTAAAACATTTTCAGTGGTCATAGGACAAGTCGTAAAGTTTTTATTGTCTACCGGTTGTTAAATTAATAATGGGAAAATAAAAATAAAATTATGATAAAATTTCATTGGTCATTTATTTCTTAATAAAAATATGCCATTCTAGATTCCACGGAGATTATTGTCTTTATGCTCAGTACATATAAAAATATAGTCTGTGTCGAATTCTTCATTTTATTTTATTTTTTTAATATGCAAACATCTATACATGCAGGGGGGGGGGGGGGTAAATTTCTATTTCACAATACAATAAAAAAAAAAACAACGTAACATGTGAACCGTAAGACAAAGTCGCGGTGTGACATGATTGTATTGGTGAAAAAATTATGATGTAAAAAAAAAAAAATGAAAAATGAAAAATAAAAATGAGAAATTGAAAATAAAAAATAAAAAATGAAAAATGAAAAATAAAAAATTAAAAATAAAAATCAAAAATAAAAAATAAAAAATGAAAAATAAAAAATTAAAAATAAAAATCAAAAATAAAAAATGAAGATTGAAAAATAGAAAACGATAAATGAAAATAAAAAATAAAAAAGAAAAATGAAAAATGGAAAATAAAAATTGAAAAATAAAATATGGAAACTGAAAAATAAACAATGAAAAATGGAAAACTGAAAAATAAAAAATTAAAAATAAAAATTTAAAAAAGAAAAATAAAAAATGAGAAATGAAAAATTAAAAATGAAAAACAAAAAATTAAAAATGAAATATTAAAAATAAAAGATGAAAACTAAAAATTAACAAGTAAGAAAATTATAGTCGTTCTAGACCGAAAATAAAATATGGAAACTGAAAAATAAACAATGAAAAATAAAAAATGAAAAACGAAAAATAAAAATTGAAAAAAGAAAAATAAAAAATGAAAAATTAAAAATGAAAACCAAAAAATTAAAACTGAAATATTAAAAATAAAAAATGAAAACTAAAAATAAACAAGTAAGAAAATTACAGTCGGTCTAGACCGATTATACGATACCCTATACCATGCGTTTGGAGACCCTATCTCTCAGGCCCAACTAACAGGATATAGAAAATAAGCATAAATCAATTTTGAGTCGGATTTTTATTAATTTTTTTTGGCTGCGGATATGAAAAAGTTCATATCGGATGATATATCTATATGGGGACTATACCCAAAAATGGACCGATTCTGACCATGTTTGGTAAAGTCTCTTGGATTTTGCAAAAATATATACAAACAAAATTTGAGAAGAATCAGTGCAATATCTTTGTTTTTTGATAGATTTAGGTGAAGATCGGGAAGCACCTCTATATTGGGCCTATGTCTAAGATTTGTCTCATAGGGATAATTTTTGGACTACTAATTAATGGATGTAATAAACACATACAAACCCAATTTGACTAAGATTTATAGGATAATTTCGATCTTATGGCAATTTATGTTGATTTCATAGGGGTCA
>OY821520.1:8762558-8770058 GCA_963682025.1 Cordilura impudica
GAATTTTATTTTGCATCTATTTGCCTTAACAATTCTTTGAAGTTCATTGGTTAAATTCAAATTATTCTTCATGTATTCCTTTTGTATGTCTTCTTTTCCGCAAACTTATATTTTGTGGTTACACACTTGGTTGAACAATTTTTATTTAAAAAAAAAAAACAACGAAAATTTCACAACGCAAGAAACCTCAAAATGCATATCATAAAGATCAAAACACTTAAAAAAATAGTTTTGATAGAAAAAAAAATATAATATTAATTAAAACCAGCAAATTCATGTGCTCGAAATGCGAGTGCAAATTCTAGCAAATTTTATTTTTTCATTAAATGAAGACCCTAAAGGTATGCTAATCAATTATAGCCAATTCAAAAATCAACCCACAAAAAACACACAACTCATTTTTATTACAAATACTTTAACAAATTTAATAAACACACACATAGCATTGTATAATTTTATGTATGCGTTAGTGGCATTTTTAAATGCAATTTACTCAAAACAAAGGAAAAGTTTATAAATCTGTAAATCTACAAAACGGCTAAAAAGAAATACCTTTAAAATAATATACGTTTGGTCAAAATCGGGATAAAACGGTAGAACAAAACATCGGTAACAAGAAATCGTCAAGCCTATTAATATTATAGATACCTCAGATTAGCCTTAATAAAAATACTTTTTTGGCACTTTGATCCAACGCTTCACATTTTATACTTTAATGACTAAGCGCTCGATTGGCAATCTCAAAACAAATTTCTCTAAAAATAAGGATTAACAGGATTCACACTACCTTTTTATTGTATTAGAGGAATTTGCTGTGAATATTACCGGTATCAATCAAGTGCTTTGATATTAAAATATAAAAAAAATCAAAAAGTGCAGTTAATCCATTTGGCAAATGAGGCAATAACATATGAAGCTTACGATCTGGATTTCAACACAAGATACTTTTTAAGGAGAATCTTCGTTGCTACTCTGTTAGAATATAATTTTTGCTGTTGTTAATCCCTCCACTCCAGTGTGCAGAGGGTATATATAAGCTTGTCATTCCGTTTGTAATAATTAGAAAAAATTTTGGATCCCATAAAATATATATATTTGTGATCCTTATAACAACCGGAGTTAATATAGCGATGTCCGCCTGTCCGTCTGTCCGTCTGTGGAAATCACGATGACGGCATCAATCGGGCAGCTAGGATGCACGTTGACATAAAAAATGATTCACTAACATCCTGTAAAGTCTGCTGTTTAAAATCGTCCAAATCGGTGATTTAGGGCCCGAGATTTGAATCAAGAACTAAAAAAAGTCTTGAAAAAATATAATTTTCTATGTTGTTCTTGTCTCGATCACGCACTCAATAGGATAGCTAAGGTGATCATTTTCAGTGAGAATGATTCACCAAATTCAAGGGACGATTTCTGTTTCAAAAATCATTAAAATCGGTGGAACAGGTCCAGGGAAATCTCTGAAAAAGTAAAAAAAAAAAATGAAAAATGTGATGTGATAGCTGGACTTGTTGTTTTGGTGGTCATTGTGGTAATAATATAATAAAAACTAACCCTTTGTACATTTTTTTTATCAACTCTGGTAGAAAAATTTAAAAGTTTCCATTGTTTTGGCATCAGTAAAAAAATTTATTAGATCATTTCTGTCATTACCACGAGCCTGCCTGCAAACATTCAGATCGATTGGGTCACGGGAAAGGGGTTAAAATCGATCCAAAATTTTTTCGACAGGCACACACTACGAGTTAAAATAAAGGGAGTAAAAATTCACCAGCATCTAAAGCAAATAATGCTAAATTACCTAGTTGTTAATAAAAAAAAACAATGTAAATTTAGCAAAAAAAATTTTTATGTATTAATTTATTTAAAGAGAAAAACTCAAAAATAACGTTTGATGTTGTATTTTTGGTGTGTAATATTTATATATACATACATACACATATTAAATAATACAAATAATTTATATATAATATAATTCCATATATGTATATCCATAATAACTGCATGTTAGAAATAAATCGGTATATTATTTTATTTACATAAATTTCTGTAATATTTTGTTGTGGGGAAAATACATTTCTTTTGCATTGAGTGTCACTTCATTTTGCTCAGCATGTCTATGCCACAGTAGATGGCGCCACAATTTTTGTTCTAATTACCTTTGCAATACATAGTTATTTCTATTTTAACATGAATGTCAATATTTTCGACTAGATATCGTACAGCACAATGTTAAGAGTATACACGGACTGGTCCTTTATTTCATACCTTTTTCATTATTCTTTTACAAATATGAACATAAGTTTGGCATATTAACTTTTTGCTGTCTTTACAAAATAGAGTTACCGAGTTCATCAATGAGTTTTTTGCTTTCAAAACAGTTCTACATAGTTATATAGAATTATTATTCTGCTTTACCTACAAAATATCTGATTGCGATTACATCTAATTTTTAAAAATTGTTTATAATTACTAAAGCATTATTATTCACATAAATACAAAATTGCACTTTTTAAATTTTCCATTAAAATTTTAGAAAATATCAATTCTAAAAACTGTAATTAAAATTTCCAATTATAAATTAGAAAATATTAATTGAATTTCAGAAAATCATATCAAGACGTCTGAAATAATAATTTTAAATTTAGAAGACATGAATTGCATCAATCCAAAAAAAAAACACCAAATATGTTTACAATTAAAAAAAGAAAAGCAAAATTATCAGTAAAATTTTTAAACGATATTCGCTATTGTTAAAATCAGCTAAACGACAACCATTTTTGTGTTGTTTATTCAATCAATAAAAACTTAAATTTTTAGGTTGAAATGTCGTCATACATAAATAAAAATCATAAAATAGTGGAAATATTTTGCTTCTGTTAAAAAACTTTTTTAATATAAATAAAAAAATTTATTAATATTATTAAAAAAATTGAGATATTAAACATAAACATAAAATCATCCTGTCAAACACGAAGTAATTTGTTTTTCTCCATTCTTTGTGTTTTTCGCTTATTTTGACAGAGATGCCACTCGTTTACAATTTAAATAAATAGAAAAATAGATTTGTCGACTGTCATTTAGATGTCTGTACTTAGTGAATCACTTAATCCTTAGTGCAAACAACAATAGCTGTCGATATATTTTGCGATTGGCGGATCGTTCAAATTCACAGAATCACACTACAGAAAACATTAATTTAAATTCAATGAATTTTAGAAAACCTCAAATGATATTTAAGAATTGCGAACATAAAAACTGTTACATAAATAAACGCAATTTGATGAGAATGTTATTTATATAGAAATTTTCACAACTTTTTTTTGGATAAAAATTTGAAGTTTTTAGAAAATAAAGATAACAAATTATTTTATTTAAAATGTTTGGAACATTTGGTTTTTTGCGTTTGGCATCCCTAATTTGAATATTTATTATTATAAATTTATTCTCTATGTTTCCCAAATATGGCAATATTTTAATAAAAAAGTTGAGAGAGCTTTTTTTTTGGTTATTATTTTGTTACTCCATCCGACCTATATGGCCGCAATGAAAAAATATTTCGCCAGTTAAAAGAAACTATACAGCCATCTCCAATTAGCACTATTTAATGCATGTAGCCATCCTACACAACCATTACCTTTGCAATGGAGGTTAGGGCGAGCTATTTAATTAGCAAAAACTAAATTAATAGGTATATAATGTAAATGCATGCCGATCAGCAACCACAATGACCAAAAAGCAAACACCGAAATAAGTCCGAAATTATAGAAAAGACGAAAACCAACCCAAAGAATTTTCTGAAATAATTTGGTATTAAGTTTAACAAATTGTTTACTTTTTCCAATATTTTGTTAACATTTATTATCAACACTCAAACCCAGGTGGATTCGGATTCGGCACAGCCGAATTTAACACTCTTACTTATTTTTTATGTGGAATAATTTAAATCTCTTTCAAAATTTTTCCTTAAATTAAACATAATTTAAAGCAATAAAATCTCTAAATATTTAGCAAGTCTAGGCATAAAACACAAACCAACAAGTTCAAGAACTTTACAAATTGTTTTCTCTTGTGGTTACTTGCTGTTCTAGGTAATACGAGTACAATCTCAAGAGTATTTATACAATTTTCATAAGTATAAGTACGACAACAATCATACTATGGAACAGATATGCAACATCTGGCGGCGACCCAGCCAAGGCTAACATTTGAATAAATATAAAAATAAAAAAACATTTTATTTGCCAGTTGGATATTGGGCTGGATGAAGTGGCACAAAGCCTACAACACAAAATTGCCAAATTAACTGGTAATTAAGCACTAAGTTCTTTGGGAAACATATTCAAATACGAAGAAGAGAAATCTAAAGTGCAAAAGACACCAACACAGTTGTATAAGTAGAATCTTGAAGATATTATATCTTAACAAGCACTTGATGCTGAAAGTTTAGTTAAACAAATATTATTCTAAAGTTTATTAAACATTTCAGTGAATAGCGCTTGCAATATTTATAGAAGTTGAGAATATTGTTAAAATGCTAATAAAGCTTTTCATAAGTTTGTTATTGTGTTTGGTTAAATAATTTTATATACTCGTATTACAATGTCAAGTGGAAAATTGAAAAAAGAACAAAAATATTAATATTATTTTTGTGGTAAAATAAAGTTTTATAGCGAATGACGGCTGTCCAGAAAAATAAATCACAGTTATATTTTGCAAAATGACGTTTTGATATCTTGGAATCCATCACTCGATTATGTGAGTGTTCGAAAGGAACCAAAATAGATCCCACTAATTTCGTCTGACACATGATTTATTTTTATGTGGAAGATTTTTCCTGTTATCGACAACACTTTGGTATGAGCAGGGCTTAAGAGAAGACAAAAAAGGGGAAAAAGTGTCTATAGCAATATTAGGGTGACAGCCATGTTTTTGGAATTTCAAGACGTGCGGGTCGGATTATTGTGACACTGGATCTAGAACTTAAGTGAGCCAAATTTGATCCAAATCGGACAATGCTTTCTGGACGCGCATTGAATTCAAAATTCAAATACGAATTTATACGTAAAAATTATCAAAAAAAAAAAAATTGTTTTTCACAAAAATTTTGATATTATTAATTGCGTTTCAACTAAATTAACTAATAAACCATAATCTAGTGTAAATTGCCTTTCTAATAAAATAACAAAAACTATTATCGGTTGAAAAACAGCCAAGTTATATCAAGTTCCCCAGGCAATAAATGCGCCGCAGACCACCTAATTAAGAAAATCGAGCTCACATTTTTAAAGACATTGAAATAATTTACAACAACAAAATTTTTCCATTCTCCTGATCCCAAAATGATTTTATTTAAAGAATTTTGCATCTCGTCTATTGTTATGCCGTTCTATATTGATAACAAAACGGTATGTATTTTTTAGCACTATTTTAAAATCTCCAATTTTACTTTTTCAAAAATTTTGTTCAAGAAATTTTCGAAATCAACGACTGGCCTTTATGGTCTTATTAATAAAATATATGTGATTGAAAATGCCAAATATTGTACATATTCTTTTTTTAATTTGGGAAACGCAGCGTTTTAATTTCAGCGAATTTGAAGAAAAATGTGATTTTTCATACTTTTTAAATTGATAAACTATATCTTCTTTGGTGTTTCCGTATTTCAAATATCTGCTGTCAAAGTATTATACCACTTGATATAAGTTCTCAATCCTGTAAATTAAGGTTAAATTTAAACTATAAACTATAAACTATAAACTGTCCCTCCTTAAGACAAAAGTCAAATTTAAGAAGATTTATATTTTTTAAAACAAAATATCGAAATCATATATATTTGTGGCAGGATTTCGATAAAAGTTGTTAATAATATTTTAATATTTCTGAAAAAAAAAATTTGGCATTAACACGTGGGGTAGTCATACAAACCACTGTCACCCTAATGTACATATTCTGTTACGTGTAAATATTTTTCCTTATTTTAGATTTTTTATGTGCAATTTAATTGTTACAATTTCGCAAGTTTCTTCAAAAAAAAAACATGTGAGTCCGATCACAGTGGAGATGTGTAAATATCTAGTAATTAACGATTTTTTATGGCACAGAAAAAAAGCAAAGAAAGAAAACAACTGTTGGGGTTCTGCTAATATAAAAATATTTATTATGTATTATTTCAACTGGTTAATTTTTTAATTTTTCGTTTTTAATTTTTTATTTTTCATTTCTCATTTTTAATTTTTCATTTCTCATTTTTCATTTTTCATTTTTTATTTTTTATTCTTGTTTTTTAATTTTTTATTTTTTATATTTCATTTTTATACCCTATACCACTATGTGGTTTGGGTATAATGACTTTGTGCTGCTGTTTGTAACAACCAAAAATATTTGACCTAGACCCATCTTTTATTACACCGATCGAATCAGAATCTCTTTTTGAATCGATTTAACAATGTCCGTCCGTCCGTCCGTCTGTGTGTCCAACTAAACTTTGTAATCAAAATGCAGGTCGCAAATGTGAATATATTTTGATGAAACTTGCTATATAAGCTTTCATCGGCCATGGAACAAACGCCATTGAAATTGGTGAGAATCGGTCCATGTTCAGACCAAGCCCCCATACAAATGACCCCTATAAAATCGACATAAATTGCCCTAAGATCCAAATTGTATAGATCTTACTCAAATTGGGTTTGTATGTGTTTATTACATCTATTAATGAATAGTTCAAAAACGATCCCTATGGGACAACTCTTAGTCATAGGCCCCATATAGAGCTGCTTCCCGATCTTCACTTAAATCTATCAAAAAACAAAAATATTGCACTGATTCATCTCAAATTTTGTATGTATATATTTTCGCAAAATACAAGAGACTTTACTAACCATGGTCTAATCGGTCCATTTTTGGACCTAGTCCCCTTATAGAAATAGCATCCGATATGAACTTTTTCATAAATGCAGCAAAAAAAAAATTAATAAAAATGCCACTCAAATTTGGTTTATGCTTATTTTCTATATCCAATTAGTTGGGCCTAAGAGATAGTCTCTAAATGCATGGTATAGGGTATCGTATAGTCGGTCTAGACCGACTATAATCTTCTTACATGTTTATTTTTTATTTTTCAATTTTCATTTTTTATTTTTCTTTTTAATTTTTTATTTTTCATTGCGCCGATGGCCTTAGCAGCTAGTGCTTAATTAATATAATTTCGTAATAATTTATTATAACAGAGTTATTATATAAATAACTAAATGAATTATTTTTGATTTTTTGTTTTTAATTTTTTCATTTTGCGTTTTTTAATTTTTAATTTTTAATTTTTAATTTTTAATTTTTAATTTTTAATTTTTAATTTTTAATTTTTAATTTTTAATTTTTAATTTTTAATTTTTAATTTTTAATTTTTTAATTTTTTAATTTTTAATTTTTAATTTTTAATTTTTAATTTTTAATTTTTAATTTTTAATTTTTAATTTTTAATTTTTAATTTTTAATTTT
>OY821520.1:8775058-8785058 GCA_963682025.1 Cordilura impudica
ATTTATTGATTCCAAAGCCTTGAAATGAATTGCAAATTAATTTTCTTGCTAGCCAATCATTCCTTATTTTATTCTACAACTAATTGGCCTTGTTTTCTCCAACCCACAGAAGAGCCAAAATAAATGTTTTAACATTTTTCTATTGCCATTTAAACACATCTTACAATGTCGATTTTTATATTTTGCTCAAGTTTTTGTATTGAAGTTTTCGCTTTTAATAAATGTAAGGTTGTGGTTGGTGGGCAGGGGTAGGATAACGATGAACTTACTCTCAATCGATCAGCTGTGGTTGTTCACAGGAAACCATTAAAATGCCTAAACAATTTGTTATGTGTAACAAAAGTGAAATTTATTTCGTCAAACATTCGGAATGTCCTTAAAATCGACAGATGAGCAGAAGACTATAAAAAGAAAAAAAAAAATTGAAATAAAAAAAAATTGGTTTTGTTGGTTTTGCGTGACCACTTAACAAGTCAATGTAAAGTCATGACGAAAACGTTTTTGTTTTCATTCGTTTGTTAACGTTTCCCTATCGTTCTTCTATGGAACTGTAAGCAGATGATGAAGAAATTAAATATATATGCGAAAGACATGACCTTCAGACATTAGGCTGGAATTATTTTTCTTTTAAGGTTAATTACTGGCATTTGAGGATAAACAAGAATTTAAGTAAACACAATTAGATCACTTTTGTAAGCAGAAAAATCGGAATAATGTTACGAGGGTGAGTCAATAAGTCTTCAAAAATCATATAAGGACGTCGTAGTACTTCTTATATGATTTTAAACTTAAAACACAGTGGAAAACGTCAGGTTGCAAAAGACAACTGGCAAGAAAATCATATAAAAACGTCGGAAATAATAATTTTAAATTTAGAAGATATCAATTGCATCAAATTCCAAATCGGCTCAAATTCGGATCGTTGAAGTTTACAGAATCGGACTACAGAAAACATTAATTTAAATTCAATGAATTTTAGAAAACCTCAAATGATATTTAAGTATTGCGAACACAAAAATTGTTACATTAATAAACGCAATTTGATGAGAATGTTATTTATAGGTATGTAAATTTTCACAATTTTTTTTTGGATGAAAATTTGAAGTTTTTCAGAAAATAAAATTATTTTATTTAAAATGTTTGGGACATTTGGTTTTTTGCGTTTGGCATCCCTAATTTGATTATTTATTATTATAAATTTATTCTCTATGTTTTCAAAATATGGCAATATTTTAATAAAAAAGTTGATAGAGCTTTTTTTTTTTGGTTATTATTTTGTTACTTAATCCGACCTATATGGCCACAATGAAGAAATTAGCACAATTTAATGCATATAGCCACCCTACACAACCACTACCTTAGGGCGAGCTATTTAATTAGCAAAAATTAAATTAAACGAGAAGTTATGTCATATAACCGGAAACGCATGCATATAGGTATATAACCTAAATGCATGGCGATCAGCAACCACGATGACCAAAAAGCAAACACCGAAATAAATCCGAAATAATAGAAAAGACGAAAACCAACCCAAAGAATTTTCTGAAATAATTTGGTATTAAGTTTAACAAATTGTTTACTTTTTTCAATATTTTGTTTACATTTATTATAAATACTCAAACCGAGGTGGAGGGTATCAAAGATTCGGCACAGCCGAATTTATCACTCTTACTTGTTAATTAGAAATACTATAAATAAAACTACTATAAATTAGAATATCATTTATAAGTTGTAAATTAGTTATTAGTTGCATTAACGCTATATTATACAATACCACCAGAATCAAAAATATTTATATTATAAATTTTAATTGAGCTCTAAGTTGCAAAAATGTGTTGTGTTTATAGTAGGGCAAAAATATTTAAAGAAATTAAAAAATGCTTATAATATTTACTAGGGAGGGCCGATTTGTAACGACAAAAATTTGTCAATATTGTGCCATCGATTATTCTATAGCTTTCGACATGAGGAAAAAAGTTCCACTACGATTTTAAATTTTTTGATTTTTTTCTCAACTTTTATTTTGAGGTTTGTTTTAGTAGGTAATAAAAAAAAAAAAAATCGGGGAACAGATCGTCAAATGCATTACTGTTGTGAATGATGTTGCCGAAAGAAAAGTCAAACCAATAACTGACTTTAACAGATGCTTAACATACAACGTAGACGATAACAGTACTGGTTACACATTGGAGAGGGCTACCGTAAGGATTCTCAGCCTATACAAAATCTTATTAATTTAAAATAAAATAATAAAACTATTAAATAAAAATTCAAGAAAAAATATTATATTTATTGACTATATACTCTAATCAAAAAAAAATCATAAAATTAAAAAAGAGTATTTTGGAGGTGTTTCAAAATTTTGATCTTATTATGGCATGGTTTGGCATCATCAGATCAGCCTGAAAATTTGCTCTATCAATTTTGGTATAAAATCGCATATTTTCATCGCTACCCACAAATGTCTAATGTATATATATTTTTAGAGCCAGGGTTGTCAGACCTAGAGAATTATTTTTAACAAGTGTGCGGCAAATAATTGTGTATTATTTTTACTTAGGTTTTGTTAGATTTGCTGTAATTTAATAAGAACAATTTTTGGATCTGACAAATATTGAAGAATAACCTTTGAATGGTATTTAACAGTAAAAATATATTTAAAATGCTTAAACTACCTATTCTGAAATTTTTCTGCATTATAAATATCCTAAATTCATCAAAACATAAATTGTATAAAAAAATTTTAGATTGCGACAATTTGAAATTTTTTCAAATTAAAAAACTTGTAATATGGATATAAATATTTTATAAGTTCAATTAGAAGTTCATGTAAAGTATTTATGACAATCTAACTAATTTTTTAAAATCTATAAATAGTTATTTAATTTTTTATTAATAATTAGGTACCTTTTTTTTATGAAAATATAACTTTTCTTTACTATTTTTCTTTCATATTGGTATTCATTACACGATAACATTGAAGCACCAAATCGATGCCAAATAGTTGGCGGCGGCGGCTGACCAAAAATTGTTCGGTGCGGCTCTAACCCGGCTGAAGACGATGATTTTTAGAAAAAAGTTTTATCGTTAATTTATTTTAAAAATAATGCGTTTACTTTAAAACAAAAAATATATAAGCACATAAAATAATTCAGATTCAAGACTGCTTGATCCTTAAATGCACCCATTGAGAAACAAAGCTAGTCCTGCTAGAAATTTTCACAAAGATCATATTTTTCCTAAGATGAAGACTGCTAAAAATTGAATATTGTTGTTTGATTTGTGCATACCAGCTGCCTAAATCTGTCTCTTCGGAGCTGGGTTTCCGTTGATGGGCCATGTCTTAACGGCTAATCCTAAGTACAATCACAAAAACAGACATATTTCTATGACAATTGTAAATTGGGTTGAGCCATTTAAAGCTTCAGAAAAAAAAACAAAATTTTCTTTTTTTTTTTCTTTTATTAGAAATATTTTTAAATTCACTGCTTTAATTTAAATACGTAATAATGTAATTTGTTAAGTAAAAATTAGATGAACTTTGCCGCCTACTTTGGTGGCCTATAAAGTCTCGGTCTTACTCCCTATAAATATGCGAATAGCAAAAAAATGAGAAATACAAAGTTTTGGGTCAACCAAAAAATTTAGGGGTGCCTCAACGCGACTGAAAATTTCAAGTGGTTTTATATGGGGATATATAACTTTTTTTCAGATTCTACTAAAATTTCGTTCTACAGTTTAATTTTTTCGAAAATTTGTTGTGTGAATCGATACTAAATTATCACTTAAAAAAGCTATATAACTTCAAAATCGAATAGAAACTCGCCAAGAAATAGCAAATGCCTCAGACCACTTTTGTGCCAAAAAAAAAAAAAAAAACTAGGTCGAGAAATTTTACGGAAATTTTTTCAAAATTAAGAAATTAATTAAAGCCATGTTTTTTTTTGTCTCTATACCTATGAGCACTCAGTCATGAAGTATTGTTTTATTAACACGTTTTTAACCTTTGCGAAATGAGGCCAAAAATAAAAAATATTTTGATAAAATTTTGAAAGCTCCTTTTTTAACTTTTAATACATTTTCTTAAACAATATTAAAAAAAAAAACGATCTGACGCTTTAAATTATTGTTAAATATATGTTAGGGATTAACTATGTGAATTTTGAAGTAAATTCCTCTGCCAGGATTTATTTTACAAATAATTTTTTTTGCAGATTTCGAGAAAAATTTGTTTTTTGTGAAATATTCAGTAAATGTTACTCTCTCTAAATATTTCGTATCAAAAATTTATCAGTTTTCTATTTTTAAATGTTATATTTTATCTTAATAACTTATGGCTTCAGAAAAAAAATAAATGACCCCATTATTCCTTTTGGACTTGGGGTCACATGTGACACCAAGCTAATAAAACACAATTTATTAAAAAAAAAATTCAAATATTTTGGAAGTGCTATTGAATTTTTAGATGTGCTATATTTTATGAAAACTTACTCTTATGTGCTCCTAGGGTTAAAATGATCCAAAATTCAGCGGTATTTGCAAAATATTTGAATTTTTTGACTAATCGTCTTATACTAGCTTGGGGTCATTTGTGGCGCCATGTCCAAATGGGTTAATGACGTCAAATTACAAAATCATCATAATCATAATTTAGTGCTGAAATCGATTCATATGACAACTTGTCGAAAAAATTAAACTATAGAACGAAATTTTAGTAAAACCTAAGTCATATTTTCCCCCATATAAACGCACTTGAAACTTTCAGTCGCGTTGAGGCACCTCAAAAATTTTTTTGATTTACCCAACATTTTGTATTTCTCACTTTTTTTGCTATTCGCATATTTCTAAGGGGTGAGACTTTAAATTCGAACACTTTTTTCATCTCCATATAATGAAGGTATACCCTTATATCTATATATACTTTTAGAGCCAGGGTTGCCAGACTTAGTGAATTAGTTATATTGAAGAATAAGCTTTGAATGTATTCGACAGGAAAATATATTTATAATGCTTTAACTCCCTAATCTGAAATTTTTCTGCAATGCTAATATCCTAAGTTCGTAGAAACATTTCAATTCAAAAATTTTTCAAAATCAGAAACCTGTAATATGAATATTTTTAAACTCTTTCTTTTAATTCATACGCTCTGTCTGTCTGTCTGTCTGGGCCAACGCCATTCGCTCTCATCCAATTGATGTGAAACTTGGCCAATAGTCTTGTTGTGACTATAGATTAATTTTGGGGTAGTCACGCACAGTCCGGGAGAGATTAAAACCTCACTTCCCCTTATCCGATCGATTTGTCCATAGACTTGTTGTGGTCAAAGATTATTTTTAAAATAGAGTTAAAAAAAAAACACACACTGAATTAATAACTCGTAAATACATGTAAACGAACATTGCTCAGACCAACAAACACATATTTTTATTTTCATATCAATTATGTGTGTTTCTAAATTTTGTACGGTGGCCAACATAATCATGACTGTGTTTCATTGTGATATTTCGTTATCAACACGAACATTTTTCTATCACGAATTTTTTGTTTCGAACACACATAAACCACACAGCTTTATTTTAAATTCATTTTCTTGCACGTGTTCCGCTAAAAAAAAAAACAGAACATGTTCTTCAACGCGTACATCTAAAAATTAAAACATTATCCAATCCAAAAAATATAAAAGAACATAAAATAATTCAGGTCGCAAGACTGCTTGATCCTTAAATGTAGCCATTGACAAACAAAGATAGTCATGCTAGAAATTTTCACAAAGAACATACATTTCATGCGATGAACGCTCCTTAAAAATTAAATATTGTCGTTTGATTTGTGCATACCAACTACCTAAATCTGTCTCTTCAAAGCTGGGTTTCCATTCCCTACTACAATTAAAAAACCAGACATTATTCTATGACAATTGTAAATTGGTTGAACCATTAAATGCTTCAGAAGAAAATACAAAATTTTCTTTTTTTTCTTTTATTAGAAATATTTTTAAATTCACTGCTTTAATTTAAATACATAATAATGTAATTCGTTAAGTAAAAATTAGATGAACTTAGCGGCCTACTTTGGTGGCCTATAAACATGGTCTATAAATATACATACACACTCATTAAGCAAATGCTACAAACACAGTGACCACATTAACAATACCAACAATAACACCTATTTATCACACACAAAAATCAGAATTTAGAATAAAACAAGTAAGAGTGTTAAATTCGGCTGTGCCGAATCTTTGATACCCTTCACCTCGGTTTGAGTCTTGATAATAAATATAAATGAAAAAGTAAACAATTTGTTAAACTTAATACGAAATTATTTCTGCAAATTCTTTGGGTTGGTTTTCGTCTTTTCTATTATTTCGGATTTATTTCGGTGTTTGCTTTTTGGTCATCGTGGTTGCTGATCAGCATGCATTTAGGTTATATATCTATATGCATGCGTTTCCGGTTATATGACATAACTTCTCGTTTAATTTAGTTTTTGCTAATTAAATAGCTCGCCATAACCTCCGTTGCAAAGGTAATGGTTGTGTAGGGTGGCTATATGCATTAAATCGTGCTAATTGGAGATGGCTGTATAGTTTCTTTTAACTGGCCAAATATTTCTTCATTGCGGCCATATAGGTAGGATGGAGTAACAAAATAATAACCAAAAAAAACTCTCTCAATTTTTTTATTAAAATATTGCCATATTTGGAAAACATAGAGAATAAATTTATAATAATATATATTCAAATTAGGGATGCTAAACGCAAAAAACCAAATGTCCCAAACATTTTAAATAAAATAATTTGTTCTCTTTATTTTCTGAAAAACTCAAATATTCATCCAAAAAAAAATTGTGAAAATTTATATATAAATAACAGTCACATCAAATTGCGTTTATATATGTAACAATTTTTATGTTCGCAATTCTTAAATATCATTTGAGGTTTTATAAAATTCATTGAATTTAAATGAATATTTCCTGTAGTCCGATTCTGTAAATTTCAACGATCCGACAATCCCAAAATATATCGACAGCTACTGTTGTTTACGTTAAGTGATTCACTAAGTACATACATCTTAACGACAGTCGACAAATCTATTTTTCTGTTTATTTAAATTGTAAACGAGTGGCATCTCTGTCAAAATAAGCGAAAAACACAAAGAAGAATAGAAAAAAACAAATTACTTCGTGTTTGACAGGATGATTTTATGTTTATGTTTAATATCTTTATTTCGTTTACTAATATTTCTGTTTATTTATTTGAAAATGAAATAATGAATTGAATATGCTATTTAATTTTTTTATTTATATAAAAAAGTTTTTTAATTAAAGCAAAATATTTTCACTATTTTATGATTTTTATTTATGTATGACGACATTTCAACCTAAAAATTTAAGTTTTTATCGATTGAATAAACAACACAAAAATGGTTGTAGTTTAGATAACAACAACAGCTGACTTTAACAATAGCGAATATCGTTTAAAAATTTTACTGATAATTTTGCAATTTTCTTTTTTTAACGATTCGACTATCGTTAGAAGAAGTTACTGAATCGCGGTACTGAAAAGCTATTAATTTCTCCTGAATGTCAAGATTTTTTTTAAATGTAAAAATTTTTTAAATGTAAACATAGGTATTTGGTGTTTTTTTTTTTTTTTTGGAAATTCAATTTGTGTTTAACGAATAAAATTTATATATTAAAGATACAATTGATGTCTTCTAAATTTAAAATTATAATTTCCGACGTTTTGATATGATTTTCTGAAATTCAATATTTTCTTACAATTGGAAATTTTAGTTCCAGTTTTTAGAATTGATATTTTCTTAAATTTGAATGGAAAATTTAAAAAGTGCAATTTTTTATTTATGTGAATAATAATGCTTTAGTAATTATAAACAATTTTTAAAAATTAGATGTAATCGCAATCAGATATTTTATAGGTAAAGCAGAATAATAATTCTATACAACTATGTAGAACTGTTTTGAAAGCAAAAAACTCATTGATGAACTCGGTAACTCTATTTTGTAAAGACAACAAAAAGTTAATATGCCAAACTTATGTTCATATTTGTAAAAGAATAATGAAAAAACGTATGAAATAAAAGACCAGACCATGTATACTCTTAACCATTGTTCTGTATGATATCCAGTTGAAAATATTAACATTCATGTTAAAGTAGAAATAACTATTGCAAAGCTAATTAGAACGAACAAAAATTGTGGCGCCATCTACTGTGGCATAGTCACGCTGAGCAAAATGAGGTGACACTCTGTTAATGCAAAAGAAATATATTTTCCCCACAACAAAATATTGCAGAATTTTATGTAAATAAAATAATATACCGACTTATTTCTAACATGCAGTTGTTATGGATATACATATATAGAATATATGTATATTATTTGTGTTATTTAATATGTTCATGTATGTATGTGTAAATATTACACACAAAAAATACAACATCAAACGTTATTTTTGTGTTTTTCTCTTTAAATAAATTTATACTTTAAATTTGTTTTGCTAAATTTACATTGTTTTTTTTTTTAATAACAACTAGGTATTTTAGCATTATTTGCTTTAGATGTTGGTGAATTTTTACTCCCTTTACATATATTAACTCGTAGTGTCTGCTTGTCGAAAAAATTTTGGATCGATTTTGTTTGCTTTTATTATTGCTAATTTATTTTTTCTGTCAGTCTGAAAACAAATTGATTAAAAACAAATCGGTTCTGACTAAGTATAATTACAGCTAAATTATAAATTTATAAAGTAAAAGTTTAGATAAACCAAATTGAAGCGGCCTCGCTAATTTTCTTAAAATAATGCCTAATGTTATTTTGGTTATTTTTTTTTTTAATTTTACATTTTAATTATTTCAACTTTTAGTTATGAAAATATACTCTTAATTTGTTATTCAAAAAATTTCAGATTAAATAATATTTTTTCTTTGGAATATTATTAGCAAAATAGAAAAATTTCGTTGAGAAAATATATTAGATTTAGAAACGTATTTATTTTTAACAATTATCAACAGTTTTATCTAAAAAAAATTCTCAAATTTTCTGAGTGTTTTTGAAAAATATTCCAGTTTAACCATTGAATTACTGAAATATATAAAACATAAAATATTTCCCAGATTTAAAATTTGTAAAAATAATTTCTTTTTTCCTTTCGAAATCATTATTAATTTTTTCTTCGCCAGGTGATAGAAACAAGCCCTTCATTAAAAAAATAAATCCCTAAATGTAGCACTCCCATTTTCAATTCTCATATTAACTTCTGACCTAACCTTTGATTATTCGCATTTATTAAAAACAAGAACTGTAGTTATTTCATATCCGCATTTACAAATTATTTAAATGTCAAGAAATTGTCTATGCAAAAACAACAACTTATAAAACACTTTGTATTAAACCCATAAAACATAATATAACATCGGGCTTTAGGAATAAGAAAAAAATCATTTTAAGCGGTCAATAACGATACAAATCAGAAGAAATACAAAAAAGAAAATAAAATAAATGATGATGTCTATATAAAGTATCAAACTACACGCACAGGAAATTTATGTTAAATGGGGAGAAATCTAAAGTGTAGGAGTGGATTGATGATTCTTAAAATTCACATGTTTACATGTTGAAATGTGCGTGTATATTCATGATTACACCTACACGTGACACAAATTAATGACTTCATGTTGAAGGCAGGAAACAAAACTAAAATTAGAGTAATAAATAGTTTTATATGTCACTTTTTTGAACTTCAATTTCAAGAAAACATTAAAATCTTTTAGATGTAAAATCTCTACCAAAAGTATTTGTATTAAAACAGTCTGTTACAAAAGTCAACAGTGACATTAAGTTGGTTAAAAGCTTTTATTTTGTTTTTTTCATAACATTTCATCTTCTTTATTATACCCTCCACATCTCAGTGGCAGAGGGTATATATAGGTTTGTCATTCCGTTTGTAACGCATCGAAAAACTAATTTCCGACCCAAT